>CAWUFW010012717.1:0-523348 GCA_963921515.1 Calotriton arnoldi
GGTGTGCCTTAGCTATCCGGGGTTGAGCTCAGGTTTAAATTATTGAAATATTTACTGAACCTAAAAAGAATATTGATGCTATTAATTGTGGCAAACTACCATCCACCCCAACCCACCTCAAATAATAAATAATCCCTTTTCTCACAATGTTCATTCACAAAAATGGTGCAGTCTCTTATACTTACAAAATTGTTTCTTGGAACATCAATGTGTAAATAATAAAATGTAAAGGGGGCATCACTTGCAATTTGCCAGATGCCAGTCTCCAAACATATTACTTTTGCAGGAGATGCATATCGTAAGCACAAACTGCAGGTTTTCTTAGGCAAGCATGGTTACATCAGGGTGTTCCACTCAGGCCTCACCTTAGGATCCTGGGGCATAGTAACTTCTTGCAAAAATCCTTTCGCTTAGTAGTGGATCAAAGGAAAACAAACTACCTGGGCTGCTACATCATATTGTCAGGCTTGCGACAAGGCCAGAGATAAACTTTGGCCAGTAAATATGCACCCACCCACCATCCTATCCTAACTAATTTGGCTACTAATAAGCTCATAGTAAGAGGCAAATTTCATGGAGACATGAATAGAAATTGGAACACATGGTAGCTTCGGTTAGCGACATCCTAATAAACACTTAGGTTGGCTGACTGGGAGGAGTCCTTGGGTTTGGACGATGTATGCTGTATTTGGCATAGAGGGTAATACACTATTACTTTGCATTCTAGTGCCCAAAACTCACTCACATGTTTAGATTACTTTTTTCCCTGCAGCAGACATCCAAGAAATCTCCAGGGTTAATATTTCACCCATAGGTACATTAGATCACTAACCAGTCATCTTGTAACTATATGGCTCAGATGATAGACCAAGGGGTATGTAGCACTTTAGCACCTGGTGGTTCATAGACGAGGAGCTCGTGCCATCACTGAGATTAGACATTGTAGAGTACTTTGACCTTTTAAACACTCAGCAAGTCAGCGATCTCCCCCCTACTCCAAGAAAATCTTACATCATTGGCAGTCTCCCCCAAACTGCATTTCAATATTTAAACCTTGATTTTCAACTTCAGCTGGACTCTTCAGACAATGATAGATACCTTCCCCAGATCAGGGTTTTGAAAGAGAGGGGTGATTTAAATATGTAAAGCCAATTTATTCCATTGGTTCTTTTGAGTTGAACTATAAATTGCAGAGTGATGCTTCTAAGATATTTTTACGAGAAATCATTTATTTACCCTTGCTAGCATAATTTGTATTTTTTTAACTTTCTTTTTCAAGGGAAATACTTTGCCGCATATGTCTCTGAATTCTAATAGTCCCTCAGTTTGTGATGCTTGCACCTATGTGACTTTAACGTTTATCCAATCTAGCTAAAGAATTATTTGGGTTTGCAAGGCTGCAGGGAAGGTGAGCAGAGCGAGCATTTCTATTAAACAGTTATGCCATTTGGGATTAAGTTAGAGAAGCTGTGAACAATTTCCAGTCTAAAGACTATGCAACTTGAATACTATTTTTGTATTATATTTTCTTCAGATAATCATTCGGAGATCTGATGTTGTCTGTGTTTAATATTGATCCTCCTGAGACAGTGTGTTAGAAATTAAGAAATGCTTGAAATGAGCCCTTTTAACTACCAAAAACAATGTTCTCCTTTAAACAAAGTAGATCATTAAGGAATTCATTGGTTCACACCAGACTCAAGTCCTCACAACCCAAAAACTGACCTACAGTCACTTTAGGATCTGCCCCCAGTGTCTGGACATTATCCGTCATGACACTGCAATATTAAACAGTAAAAGAACTAGACTTGTGTTTAAAAACACCACAGCTACTGAAACAACACACAAAATGCGATTCCACCAATGTAATCTATATGATTGTCTGCCCGTGGGGGCTAAAGTATGTCTGCATGACAACAAGGTAGATCCACTCAAGAATTAATGAGCATAGAAGCACCCTCAAGTGCAAAAAAAAATAACAACTGATGGCACACTTTATTGAAAAAACACATTCTGAAAATGACCTTTACATGGTATGTGATCGATAAACTACCTGCTAGCACACCTAACAGCAAGCACTTCCACCTGGAACAATGCTGAATTTACCAGCTCAAGAGTGCTGAATTAGGCCTAAATGACGACATCCAATAGTCCCAACTCCTAGGAGGGCATAGATAGTTCTGCTACTTATATGTTCAACCTGATCAATATGTGAGAAACCATAGTACCGATAGATGATCCTTGTATCTTTGAGACATATCACACATCACATGCCCAAACAAAACAACAAGCCCTATGAAAAGGCATCCTCCATTGTTCATTCACTCTAGATAATGATTCAGTGCCTCTACTATCAGAATTTTTTACAACATGTCACCCCATCATTTTCAGGGGCATAGACTATTCATCCGAAAAAATGAATATAACGAAACCATCCAAAAGAACAATTTAGTTATTAGAAGAAGCTACTGTTTTGAATACGCTCTTTAATGTAGTTATACACAACCGCTTAACTTACTACGACTTATATAGCAGATTCACATAGACGACAAAATAAGTATATACTGGCATAAGTTGATTCTCAAAACATTGGACTACTTGTTCAAAATTAGCAAATCCAAAGACGAGCATTAATACCAATGCGGGTTAAACATATTTGTAAACAATGTCACTCTCACCCCAAAAAAACTTCAATTCCCAGCATCCCCAACATCTGCACCTGGAGACGCAATCTGTGACATCGGCACACATGGCCACATCATTACGTTGCTGAAAACAGGAACACTGATACCTTTTTAAAACTCAGCCACAAGAACACTGATTATTTGATGGGAGGCATATAGGGACGAATTAAGTATAACCGCAGGCATTGCCACCTTGATGTAGTAAGTGGATGCGACTCACATTATAGCTGATTTAACAAATACCTGCAGGGATGCTAACAGCCCTGTTGAAGGCCTCAGACCCAAATGGGCTTTAGAAGAAGGCCGAAACATGATGGCACTTTCATAAGAGTGGATGAGCCATTATTACTCATCTAACATCCTATTCAATTCACCTTTCAACCATGTCTAAGGTATTTAATAAATAATAAGGAAATGTCCTTGGATATTTCTCTGGATTCCTACTACAAATCCAGTTGTGATTTATTTAAGAACTCCTAGGGTCGGTAAGGCATCTACTCCAAACTCTCTTTGATTCTGCTCATGGGAACTACTGCATCACAAATCAGACATGGTTGTCCTTGTGTGATTAGTGATACATTTTATAATTGCCTTCAGACAAATGTACATCTAGGGTTTGATTTGCATTTCTTTCTCCAAATATCATGTACTTTTAGGTTTCAATTCAGATCAGTTGCATTGCAATATACCAAGGTTATTAATATCGACCCAAAAGAAATATAACCTCACTGACTACCACTATATGGCCGAGGTAAGTGTCTATTTACTATTCTTAACTAATTTACTTACACTATGCTTACCTTGTGATGTAGTGATTTGGAATATGTAGTCAATGCATTATTTTTATCCGCAATATGTTCCTTGCCAAATTGTGACCCCCCAGCTCTGGATAAATTCGAAAGTCTTAATGTCATGATCATCAAGACTTTCATTCCACTACTAGTAGGTTGTGCTATGATGCTTATTAGGGATTAATGGCAACGTACTTGAAACTTAGAGTGGGAGCATATGACTGAATCCTTGAATAAATTTCAGTTGTCAAGAAGGGTGTTAGTTCTTACCTACGTGCCTTTCAGAATTTTGACATTTTCGCTCAGGAGACAGATGATTCTTCCAAAATGCTAACCACAAAAATAGCATATTTCCTGATCAAGACTCACCCAGAAGTGTACTGGACAGGTTCCGCCATCTTTGTGTTGTACAGAAGGAGATTTCACTCAGGTATCATCGCTCTCCAACAGTAGATTACTAGACTCCATTCATGTCAATTACTGAAGAAGTGTTGCTCTCCTGTGGATTCTGCATTTGTACTCCGAAAGGAGAGGCTTTTGCTTTTTTAAAGCAGCCCATGTTCCTTAAAGGAACCAGTGATGCTATATGTGGGAAAATATTGGGGGGAGAAAACAGTGGTTCCCTGGACTGTTGTCTACTCCCACCAATGCTGCTTTTGAGAAATTGGGTTCAATCAATCAATCAATCAATCATAATCTATATTTGGTTTAAAATAGGTAAACTGTAAAGGACAGATAAAACATGCTAAAATCATTAAGATCAACATATAATGAATAACACCAATACGATAATAAATATATTATGGATCCATTTCCAAGTACAACTAAAAATAATACAGAGGAGAAAACAGTCATTAGAACCATTACATCACACAAAAATCATAGTGTTTCTGACTTTGAATGCGCAAATTTAAAGAGACGCCACACGATAACTAGTTCTAAAATCAATCAACATCTGCAAGAACAACAAGGTGGGCCAAGAACGCTTGAAATTAAGCTCCGCCGAGATTGGTTTTAAAAAGAGTTTGCGTATAGACAGATAAAAAGCACATATAAGGACAAAGTGCATAGTATCTTGAGCTGAACGACCGTCGCATTAACAGGGAGTGTCTAATTCATCATGCGCCCTACCCTTACACGAAACAAATTATGTATCAGATTGAACCTGAATTGAGTAAGCAAGAAACACTGATTATTAGAGAGCCCATATGTAAGATAGGGCTCCAATAAGAGGCAGTTTTGACCAAGACATAGGATCTCACCAATGACATAAGAGCTCTAGATTCTCTAGCTTCGGATTTGAATGACATGAATGCCTCCCTAATCCGAGTAATGTCGGGCTTAGATATAGATTCTGGGCAGTTGAACAGGTAAGAGCACCCAAGTTTAAAGAGCCACTCCTTGGCATATGTAAGCCATGGGATTCTGTTGGCATAGTCAAGGTTTAGACAGCCTAAAACAATGACTCTATTGAAATCAAGGTCCTTTTTAATCCGAACAGCTAACTGAAAAGACAAGGTGCGGAACTTGATTATATCAGAAACATAGTCAACGGCAAGCTCTTTGTGAACATTAATGGAGGACATGCTGCAGGGTAGACAATTTAAGCGCTTAAAATACCTGTTCTCCATAGTTTGGAGAAGTGATAGGTTAGAGTACCCCCATATCTCAGCACCATAAGTTGCTATGGTGAGCCATTAATTTGATAGATTTTTTATCATTGCAGGCACACACTTTTGCCCAATTTTAGAAGCAAAGTCCTAGACCAAAGCAAGACTTCTTGAGAAGGCATGTCCTCTGGCGCTAATCAAGGGAAACCAACTGAGTCGAAGAGGATCCCTAGGTAGGGAAATTTCTTGACCTTGCTAAGCATATTGCCTTTGATATAATGGGTACTGCTTTTGGTGCCTTTAGGGCCCAACACCATTATATTTGACTTGGATGAAATTGCGGAAAGATGGAGGCTGTCCATGAAAACGATGAAACTGCTCAAGAGCCGCTGTAATCAAAGAGCAAATCTCGATATCAAGACAGTGCCATCAGCATATAGCAGAATAGGCATGGGCTGTCCATTCACCCTAGATAGATCATTCCCTTCCGCACATAGGGCCTGTTAGAAATTGGGTCTCATGTTGGCAGAGGTATATACCCTGTCCAAGTAAGGACCACAATCCTAGTCAAGGAAGTAACAACACAACCTAAATTATCCTGTGCTTACCCTCTGGTAGCTTGGCACAGAGCAGCCAGGCTTAAAATAGAAGGAATTGTGTAACGCATTTGTTCAATAACTCATGCAGTAACACAGTTAAAACACCTCAAAAAGACTCCATAATAGTTTAGAAAAATAAAGTATGACTTCATAAATAAAACAAGAGCAAAATGACAAAAAGAAGTTGAGATATTGCATTTTAAATAAATTAATGCAGTTAAGCGCTTAAAAGCAAGTAGCGCTAAAAAGGCTACTTTAGGTCACGCTAGACCGGGGCAAAGTCAAAATTTGGGCGTGCTGGCCGGCTACAGGAACCCTGAAGGCCCTGGTGAACAAAGTACCTTTCCAGGTTGCAAGCAGCGAGATGAGTCAATCTTCTCCATGCAGTAAAGGAAATGCGTCAGTTCCGAAGACGGGTGCTGGAGTCGAGAGGCATTAAGCGTTGTGCCAGTTTCTGTCATGCAGTCGAAGGGATGCATCGATCTCACCAAGCTGCAGCAATGGTGAGATGCTAGCTGATGCATCAATTCTCTGGAGGCAAAGCGCTGGTTCTGAAGTGATGCATAGATTTTACTCCCGCAACCGGGCCGATGCGCCGGTTCTGCTACACGCAGACAGGAGATGGGTTGAATTCCATGTTGCAAGTATCTGGGCCACTTCCCGTGAGCCAGGCACAGAAGCAGGGGTAGAGACTTTGATATTCCTGAGTCTCAAGAAACAGGAGGCAAGCCAGCAAGCCCTTGGAGATCACTTGGAAGAAGGCAGAGTCCATCTGTCCTTCAGCAGAGTCAGAGAGCAGCAGGCAGCAGGGCACCATACAGAAAAGCAGGCCTTCCAGATCAGCAGTCTAGTTGTGTCCTTTGTTCTTTTGACAGAGGTTCAGGTGTAGGACCAGAATTATTCTCACAAAAAGGGGGGACTAGGAGAGCTTGAAGGTCTAGAAGACGCGATCCAAGAATAACTATAATGTAATAGGTAGGGTATGCAGTTCCTATACTGAACAGTGATAGAGTCTGATGACCAGGTCAATCAAGTCCCGAGGAGTCAGCAGGAAGCGTGACTTCTTAGGAGCAAGAGCCCTCACACAGCCAGAAGGGTGTCAGGCTTCATCATTGGGCGAGCTCCACGTCGGGCCAGTGCTGCAGTGCCCGACAGGCACCCACAAGGGGGCTCTTTACCGGAGATCTTTTCGGTATGTCATTCTGTAGTGTGTGAAGCCTGGGTGTGAGGTTGATCAGTGTAGATTGATGTAAGTGATTTTTTTCAGCTATGAATACTAGGAGAGTGCAGGTAAAAATAGATCAGAAGGTCCTCCAAATTTTTTCAATGGGTGAGTCCCCTAGCCTATGTTAAAAACATGTGCACTATCATCAGAAAAAATGGTCTATGATAGGCTGGTGGGTCACCATGTTTCTTGCCCTGATCAGTCCACTAGGGATCTGGTGGCAATTCATCAGGACCAGTGAATCCTAATCTACACGAGTGGCTGGAATAGGTCCAGAAGTGTCTGATTTGGTGTAGTCAGAGACCCAGTACAAATGTGGCTTAGAAGTAGGGGGAGACTTCAAAGAGTGGTTTTGAAGTACACTAGTATCCCTTTCAACCCAGTCCTGTCGTCTATCTTTTGAGGGTAATCAGCACATTGTTTGGAGTCAGGCCACTACCTATTGAAGGTAAGTGTTAGCCCTTTCCTCCCTTCCTGCCCAGGAAGGGCCATCAGAATGCAGATGCATGTAGATAGGTACTCAGCCACACTGAGTCTTCCTGTGTTTATCGCTCTCTGGAGGGAATGCACAAAGTGTAACTGTCCCTCAGCCCAGACGTGTATTGGAGTCAGGCTGCAAGGCACACAGAGCAGTAGGAGCAGAGAAATGTCCACTTTCTAAAAGTGGCATTTCGCGATTAGTAATGTTAAATCCGACTTTACCAGTAAAGAGAATGTATCATTACCATTACAAAGATTTGAAACAGAAAGTAGCTATTCCTTTCCAATCAGGAATTACAGCTTAAAAGTGTATTAAGGAATTCCCAATGTTAGCCTAAGAGAGGAGTAGGCCTCACACCAGTGGAAAATGAATTTTGCCATTTACCACTACCAGGACATGTAAAACATGAAAGTACATGTCCTACTTTTTAGTTACACAGCACCCTGCCCCTAGAGTGTCATAGTGCCTACCTTACGGGTGACGTATGCGTAATAAAAGGGGAGCTTAGGGCTTGGTAAGTGGTTTTAAATGGCAAGTTGAAATGGCAGTAAATTGCACACGAGGCCTTGCAAATGGCAGGCCTGAGACATGTTTGAAAGACTACTTGCGTGGGCGGCACAACCAGTGTTGCAGGCCCACTACTGTAGAGTAAACAAGGGGTCACAGTAGCGTCAATTTTAAGAGAAGAAATAAGAGCATTCACTGTTTCACATTCATGTATCTACAACAGATGCAATTTATTTATCAGCACATCACATGATTATTGAAAACATCATAATCATTTGTATACTTGAAATAAAGGTGCTCAGAATAAAGAAAGAATGAAGTGCTCAGGGGAAAGAAGTGCGTTGGTGAGGGTAGTAAGGAAAGGAGAGGTAATGTGTCATATATACATTATATACATCATGAAACCTGTCCAGCCTATGACAGGCAAGGTATTACATGAAAATGCATAGCATATTAGGGACCTTGATAACAGTTCTCAGTGGTCAAAGCTTGTCGTGCAGAAAAGTCAACGTTTCAACCCCTTCAGAGATTCTAGGTAAGTAAGTCCTTAGTGTGGGGTCTTCATCAGGACGGGATGGGAAAGAGCACCTAAAGATAATTGAATACTCCGTATTAGTAAAAATTTAGCAGAAGGATAAACGTGAATGCAACAAGCAACAGAACGTTGCTTACCAGATTGTGAGTCAGCGGGAGAAATCAAGCTGAAGAAATTCCAAATAGATGGGTTCATAGAAGCTCCTGTAGGGTAGAGGAACGAACACTTAGAACAAGAGGAGGGTACAGATGCCAAGGAAAGACTGTAGTGCCACCTAAAACTTACTGCAATGAAGCGCTCAGTCTAATACCAGCTTTTGTTCTGATTATCAACAGATAAGGGTCCAAAAGTCACCCAGGTCGACGGGACGTTGGTATTCTGAAATACCGGAAAAACTGGAACAACGGGAAAAAAAAGGGAAGTCAAGAACTGAATGTCAGAGGTAAAACTCACTGCCCTCCCAGGCATCATGCGGGGAAACCCGGATACACCATGTGAGAGGGAAGTGGATCGGTAGATCCCAAACGGGTGGATAGGGCTAAGTCGAGAAACAGCTTACTAGAAGGTAGTGCCATGCAAACACTGGCAAGAGCGTGTGCCTCTATCCAAACTAGTAGTCAAGAAACAAATTGTGAGTAAATGCCAGCTCGTGCATTGCGTGCAGTCTAAAGTTATGTGTGACCGGTGGCCCAAGAGTAACTGTGTACCATCATTACAGTCGAGGAAGTGAAACACAACGTAGAGCGGTTACCTCCAAGAAATGAATCCTCATGGGAGCCGAGTGAATCTAAACTAAGAATAAAGCATAAAACGGCATGAGGGGCTCGTCGTCTAAAGTATTCATGCCAAACGAGTAAAACCAGCTGCCTAGCCCATAGGCTTACCTCCGTTTGTCGTTTGCATCGGGAATGACTGGCACGGAGGGGCCCGGAATGGAGCCTGGATAAATACGCAAGCTAGGACGTGCACGTCGGGTGCAGCCGCTCGATACTGGTACGTAATTCGCTGCCTCGTTCCGGTAAGCAATAAGTCTGTTTTCTAAAGACTCAAAGGCTCATGCAAGTATGTCAAAAAATAATAATAATGTTATCATTTACAAATCGGAGGTCAGAATGAGCTGCAATTAAATGAAAAGCTAACCTAAATGAAAAACGAAAACAACGGAGGCAAAGTTAAAAACCATGAAACTTGGCACAGTACGGAGGAACCGAATCACTATCTCTATAGTAAGCTAGAAAAGATGGTCAAATGTCAGAGGGTCCTGGTCAGTGGCGTATGTCAATACGCACACTACTACTAGCATTTAGATTACAGGCCCTGGGTATATGGTATACCACTTTACAAGGGACTTGCAAGTCAAGTAAATATGTCAATTGTGTATACACCAATGTTACCATGTTTAGGGAAGAAGCACATGCACTTTAGCACTGGTCAGCAGTGGTAAAGTGCTCAGAGTCCGTGGGTCAACAAAAAGATACAGTTGTTTTGGTCTTGCCCTACTCATAAAAATATAATCTATTTTTCTAACCCTGTGTGGAGTATTTTTGTGGTGTTTTCATTGGGTTACTGTGTGTGTGGGTTATACAAATGCTTTACACATGCCTCTTTAGATAAGCCTGACTGCTCTGTGCCAAGCTATCAAAGAATGAGCACAGGTTATCTTTCAGTGTGTATTTAGCTTACCCTGACTAGAGTGGTGGTTCCTGCTTGGACAGGGTGCATACCTCTGTCAACTAGAAACCCCATTTTTAACAGTTAGCAAGAACAATTATGTAAGGTGCAGAAGCAGGTGGTAAGTCAAGGTTAAGACAGAGCTAGAATCCCCGCTGCCACTGCCACTGCTGGTGGCTGAAGAAGGTGGTCTCCTTACAGGAAATGCCCCTTTGGGGAAACCCTGACCAAAGATATGAAAGTCATCCCCTCCAGTGGGGCCAGACATAGCTGCACTGTTGATTGCATCCTTTGGTGCAGAATCTACTTGTCGAGGAGCAGCTGACTGGGCTGACGTGGTGAGCAGACCGTCATTGGCTCACTATCCTGCAAAGGTGCTGGAGGGTAAGTATTGGACAACGTGGCCTAACAGTGGCTGGCTGAGTGGGATGTGATAATTCTGTCTGCTTAGTGAAAGCAGCCTCCAGCTTGGCCGGCCTGTCATGGCACACTGCAAAGGATGTTATAATCAGGTTCCCAGTTTGCTAAAATAACTAGCAAACAGATGTCTCAGAAGCTCAAGAGACATTGCAGAACTTTTGGTGCCCCAACACTGGCAGCTTTCTTCGTTTTCCTAGTAAGCTGGGGGGCGGAGATGTAACAGAAACTGTTGTTTGGGGTTGGTCGACAATGGCTTCAACTGAGTGTGAATGCCCTTTGGAAGTGACCCCATGGCCACATTTGACTTGGGAACATCCCCTGCAGGCATCGTCCTAACATCTGGGGAATTTGAGGATTGAATGTCAATGGAGTCACCCAGTCCCAGCTCCTCTTCAACAGAGATGATTCCATTAGTTATTGCCCCAACTGCAGATGTCAGGTAAGATAGTATGTTGGATCCATTGCACTGGCATTTTGGGGCACAAGGCACAGGGGCCATTTTTCATTTCCCCATGTGACTAGCTATAAAAATTACTTGAAAAAGTTGAAAGCTCAAATAAATTTTGTCATCGAATGTCGATAAGTAAGCATGAATAGTCTCCTAAGGCCAGAGTCAACAGGAATATATGACGCAGTAAGATGCAGCATGGGATGCACCCCACAAAGGCCCAACCCTGCCTCCCTAGGCTCTGATGGGCATGGATAGGCCCACCCAGGTGTATCCTATGCGCGTCCCATGTCACAGGGGTCAGGGTGTGATTTGGAAGCACTGCTGGTCCTCTCTTGTCCCTTCTCCTACGTGCACAGGTTTCTGGGACTTGGATTTCCAGTGGTGTAAAGACCGTCCCGTGCCACCGGGGTCAGGGTGTGCTTTTGAAGCACTGCTGGTCCTCTCCTGCCCCTCCTCCTAGGCGCATAGGTTTCTGGGACATAGAGTCCCCTGGAGCAGAGAGCGTACTGTGCTGTGTGGGTCTGGGTGTGCTTTTGAAGAACAGCTGGTCCTCTCCAGTCCCTGCTCCTAGGCGCACAGGTTTCTGGGACTTGGAGTCCCCTGGTGCACAGAGCGTCCCTCGCCGAAGGAGTCAGGGTATGTTTTTTGAAGAATTGCTGGTCCTCACTTGTCCCTCCTCCTAGGCACACAGGTTTCTAGGACTTGGAGTCCCTTGGTGCAAAGAGCAACAACTAAGTCATATGATCAACACCTCTGAAGTGATGAAGGGTAGCTGCCAGAAAGTGCCTGATCATGCTTGAAGGCTATAAAAGTGAGTATTTACTGTTAAGGAGGTGAAAACAACACATGCATTTATTTAAGAAATGGACAAGCATCATCGATCTTCCATTTAGCCAGACTACTACAAGATATTTGGAGCCATTTTGGTGAACCAGACATATTAAAATTAATTAAAAAGCCCATATTGATTTGCTGAACATGACTTAACCCTTTCAGTGCTCATGACGGAATGGTTCCGTCATGAGCACAAGTGCTGCTGTGCTCATGACGGAACCATTCCGTCATGAGCACATGCTCAGAGAATCCCTCTGCTGCAGGCAGCTGAGGGATTTCCCATTTTTTTGCCTGGGGAGGTGGGGAAGAGCTCCCCAACCTCCCCAGGCCTATTTTTAGTTTTTTGTTGCAATGACGATCGCGCGCATGTCGCGCTATCGTCATTGAAACAAAACGAAACTGAAACTTAGTTTCAGTTTCAGTAGCTTCAGTGCTCGTGGGGCTATCTCAGCCCCCGAGCACCGAAACACTTGGGAGAGGTATCGTTGGAAAGGGGAGAATCTCCCTTTCCAATGGTACCCTTACCTAGTGGATCTCTGCTTGGGGATCACCCCAGGAGGGCGATCCCCAAGCAGGGATCCACCCACTAGCACCAGGGAGGGGGGAGTGGCCCCTTGGGCAAGGGCCTTTGCTCCCCCCCATGTTTTGTGGGCCAAATTGAGTCTTTCTGCCCCCCCTGGGGGGCAGATGGGGCAGTAGCCCCCAATCTGCCCCCCCGGGGGGGCAGGAAGCCCACTAGAAGCCAGGTTTTTTTTTTACTGCAAAATAGGGGTGGGGGCTGCCCAATATGGGCACGCCATAGCCCCCACCCCCCCTGCACAATTAGAGTCTTTCTGCCCCCCGGGGGGGCAGAAAGCCCACTAGAAACCAGGGAGTTTTTTTTATTGACGTTGGGGCTGCCCAAAATAGGGCATGGCAATGCCCCCACCCCCTCCCCAGAGAAACATTAGTCTTTCTGCCCCCCCCAGTGGGCAGACGGGGGCAGCAGCCCCCAATCTGCCCCCCGGGGGGCAGAAAGCCCACTAGAAACCAGGATTTTTTTTATTGACGTTGGGGTGGGCCCTGCCCAAAAAGGGCATGGCAATGCCCCCCCCCCAGAGAAATGTCAGTCTTTCTGCCCCCCCCGGGAGGGTAAAAAGCCCACTAGACGCCAGGAATTTTTTGGGGCAAATCTAAATTAGGGTGGGGGCTGCCCAAAATGGGCATGCCAATGCCCCCACCCCTCCCCCGCAAAAATTACAGCCTTTTCGCCCCCCCGGGGGGCAAAAGGCCCACTAGACGCCAGGGATTTTTGGGGCAAATTTTAATTAGGGTGGGGGCATTGGCATGCCCGTTTTGGACAGCCCCCACCCTAATTAAGATTTGCCCCAAGAATCCCTGGCTCTAGTGGCTTTCTGCCCCCTGGGGGCAGATGGGGGCATTAGCCCCCAATCTGCCCCATGGGGGGGCAAAAAGCCCACTAGATGCCAGGTATTTTTTTGGGCAAATTTGAATTAGGGTGGGGGCTGCCCAAAACGGGCATGCCCATGCCCCCACCCCCTCCCTTGCACAAATTACTGCCTTCCTGCCCCCCCTGGGGGGCAAAAAGCCCACTAGATGCCAGGGATTTTTTTGGGCAAATTTTAATTAGGGTGGGGGCATTGGCATGCCCGTTTTGGGCAGCCCCCACCCTAATTAAAATTTGCCCAAAAAAATCCCTGGCGTCTAGTGGGCTTTCTGTCCCCCCTGGGGGGCAGATGGGGGCATTAGCCCCCAATCTGCCCCCCCCGGGGGGCAAAAAGCCCAATAGACACCAGGGATTTATTTTGGGCAAATTTTAATTAGGGTGGGGGCTGCCCAAAACGGGCATGCCCATGCCCCTACCCCATCCCCCGCAAAAATTACAGCCTTTCTGCCCCCCCTGGGGGGCAGATGGGGCAGTAGCCCCCAATCTGCCCCCCCGGGGGGGCAAAAAACCCACTAGACTCCAGGGATTTTTTTGGGCAAATTTGAATTAGGGTGGGGGCTGCCCAAAATGGGCATGCTAATGCCCCCACCCTCCCGCAAAAAACTACAGCCTTCCTGCCCCCCCTGGGGGGCATATGGGGCAGTAGCCCCCAATCTGCCCCCCCGGGGGGGGGCAAAAAGCCCACTAGACGCCAACAATTACGCTGGCTTTTTTTATGAGTGGGGGTGGGGGCTGCCCAGAATGGGCATACCAATGCCCCCACCCCCCAAAAAAATAGCCACAGTGTTTCTGCCCCCTTGGGGGCATATCGGGCAACCCCCCCCGATACCCACCCAGGGCGGCAGAAAGCCGACTAGGCACAGACTTGTTTTTAGCAATGTGCCTACCTGTGGATTTTGGGCCCTAGCGCAGCCGGCACATAGGGAAACCTAGCAAACCTATACATTTTTTTAAACTAGACACCTAGGGGAATCCATGATGGGGTGACTTGACTGGCTCTCACCAGGTTCTGTTACCCAGAATCCCTTGCAAACCTAAACATTTGTCTAAAAAAACACATTTTCCTCACATTTCTGTGGTGGAAAGTTTTGTAATCTGTGTGGATCCACAAAATTCCACCCACCCCGCGTTCCCCAAAGCCTTCCAAGAAAAATGGTACCTCACTTGTGTGGGTAGGCCTAGTGCCCACGACAGAAAACGGCCCAAAACCTATTGAGGCGACATCAAAATTACCTATCACAAAACAACCTATTTTTGCAAGGGGAGTCCCATGAGTTTTTGGCCCCGGGCTCAGCGGCCATCTAGAGAAACCTACCAAACTTACACATTTCTGAAAATTAGACACCCGGGGGAGTCCAGCGAGGTATGGCTTGCGTGGCTCCCCTAACGTTTTCCTACCCAGAATCCCCTGCAAACCTCAAATTTAGCTGAAAAATTCACTTTTTTCTCTCATTTCTGTTTGGGAAAGTTCTGGAATCCACGTGGATCCACAAATTTCCTACCACCCAGTGTTCCCCAGGTCTCCCTATAAAAATGGTACCTCACTTGCGTGGGTGGGTCAAGTACTCGCGACAGGCAAGGGCCCAAAACGTATTGAGGAGACATCAAAATGACCTATCACAAAACAACCTGGTTTTGCAAGGGGAGGCCCCTGGGTTTTTGGCCCCGGGCTCGGCGGTCATCTTGGGAAACCTACCAAACCCACACATTTCTGAAAACTAGACACTCGGGGGAGTCCAGCCAGGTATGGCTTGCGTGGGTCCCCCAACGTTTTCCTACCCAGAATCCCCTGCAAACCTCAAATTTAGCAGAAAAAAATCACTTTTTTCTCAAATGTCTGTGTGGGAAAGTTCTGGAATCTACGTGGATCCACAAATTTCCTACCACCCAATGTTCGCACAGGTCTCCCGATAAAAATGGTACCTCACTCGCATGGGTGGGTCAAGTATCCGCGACAGGCAAGGGCCCAAAACGTATTGAGGAGACATCAAAATTACCTATCACAAAACAACCTGGATTTGCAAGCGGGGTCACCTGGGTTTTTGGCCCCTGGCTCGGCGGCCATCTTGGGAAACTTCTAAACCCACACATTTCTGAAAAGTAGACACCCGGGGGAGTCCAGCGAGATATGTCTTGCGTGGGTCCCCCAACATTTTCCTACCCAGAATCCAGTGCAAACCTCAAATTTAGCTGAAAAAAAATCTCTTTTTTCTCAAATTTCTGTGTGGGAAAGTTCTGGAATCTGCGTGGATCCACAAATTTCCTCCCACCCAGCGTTCCCCCAGGTCTCCCGATAAAAATGGTACCTCACTTGTGTGGGTAGGCAAAGTGGCTGAAACAGGAAATGGCCCAAATCGTATTGTGGAGAATTCAAAATTACCTATAATAAAACTACTCGGTTTTGGGGGGGGTACCTGGTTTTTTGGCCCCGGGCTCGCCACCATCTAGGGAAACCTACCAAATACACACGTTTCTGAAAACTAGACACCCTGGAGAGTCCAATGAGGTATGGCTTGCGTGGATCCCCCAACGTTTCCCTACCCAGAATCCCCTGCAAACCTCAAATTTAGCTGAAAAAAACATATTTTCCACATATTTTTGCGTGGAATCACCGTGCTGGCACAAGTGTCCTATCACCCAGCATTCCCCTTGTTCTCCCGAGTAAAATGATACCTCACTTGTGTGGGTGTCCAAAGCAGAATTGGCTAAAAATGTATTTTTTTAAAAATGTAGCGCTTAGAATTCTCGGTGCTATACTCTAAATCCCTATGTTTTGGGCTCTTCCTAGTCACAGGCCTTTGGCCCACCCACACAAGTGAGGTATCATTTTACTCGGGAGAACAAAGGGGAACGCTGGGTGGTAGGACATTTTTGCCGGCACGGTGATCCCACGCAAAAAGTTATGGAAAAAGTCATTTTTTTCAGCTAAATTTGAGGTTTGCAAGGGATTCTGGGTAGGAAAACGTTGGGGGACCCACGCAAGCCATACCTCGCTGGACTCCCCCGGGTGTCTAGTTTTCAGAAATGTTTGGGTTTGGTAGTTTCCCAAGATGGCCGCCGAGCCCGGGGACAAAAACCCAGGTGACCCCCCTTGCAAAACCAGGTTGTTTTGTGATAGGTAATTTTGATGTTGCCTCAATAGGTTTTGGGCCCTTGCCTGTCGCGGGTACTTGACCCACCCACGCGAGTGAGGTATCATTTTTATCGGGAGACCTGGGGGAACGCTGGGTGGTAGGAAATTTATGGATCCACGTAGATTCCAGAACTTTCCCACACAGAAATTTGAGAAAAAAGTGATTTTTTCAGCTAAATATGAGGTTTGCAGGGGATTCTGGGTAGGAAAACGTTGGGGGACCCACACAAGCCATACCTCGCTGGACTCCCCCGGGTGTCTAGTTTTCAGAAATGTGTGGGTTTGGTAGGTTTCCCTAGATGGCCGCTGAGCCCGGGGCCAAAAACTCATGGGACCCCCCTTGCAAAACCAGGTTGTTTTGTGATAGGTAATTTTGATGTCACCTCAATAGGTTTTGGGCCCTTGCCTGTCGCGGGTACTTGACCCACCCACGCGAGTGAGGTATCATTTTTCTCGGGAGACCTGGGGGAACTCCGGGTGGGAGGAAATTTGTGGATCCACGCAGAGTCCAGAACTTTCCCACAAAGAAATTTGAGAAAAAATTGATTTTTTTCATTAAAATTTGAGGTTTGCAGGGGATTCTGGGTAGGAAAACTTTGGGGGACCCACGCAAGCCATACCTCGCTGGACTCCCCCAGGTGTCTAGTTTTCAGAAATGTGTGGGTTTGGTAGGTTTCCCCAGATGGCCGCCGAGCCCGGGGCCAAAAACTCATGGGACCCCCCTTGCAAAACAACGTTGTTTTGTGATAGGTATTTTGATGTCGCCTCAATAGGTTTTGGGCCTTTTCCTGTCGCAGGCACTAGGCCTACCCACACAAGTGAGGTACCATTTTTCTCGGAAGACTTTGGGGGGACGCGGGGTGGGTGGAAATTTGTGGATCCACGCAGATTCCAGAACTTTCCACCACAGAAATGTGAGGAAAATGTGTTTTTTTGACAAATGTTTAGGTTTGCAAGGGATTCTGGGTAACAGAACCTGGTGAGAGCCAGTCAATTCACCCCATCCTGGATTCCCCTGGGTGTCTAGTTTTCAAAAATGTATAGGTTTGCTATGTTTCCCTAGGTGTTGGCAGAATTAGGGTTCAAAATCTACAGCTAGGTACTTTGCAAAAAAAGGGTCAGTTTTCACTCTGAAAATGTGGTGTGTCCACGTTGTGTTTTGGGCCGTTTCCTGTCGCGGGCACTAGGCCTACCCACACAAGTGAGGTACCATTTTTCTCGTTAGACTTTGGGGAACGCGGGGTGGGTAGAAATTTGTGGATCCACGCAGATTCCAGAACTTTCCACCACAGAAATGTGAGGAAAATGTGTTTTTTTGGACAAATGTTTAGGTTTGCAAGGCATTCTTGGTAACAGAACCTGGTGAGAGCCAGTCAAGTCACCCCATCCTGGATTCCCCTGGGTGTCTAGTTTTCAAAAATGTATAGGTTTGCCAGGTTTCCCTAGGTGCCGGCAGAGCTAGGGTTCAAAATCTACAGCTAGGCACTTTGGAAAAAAAGAGTCAGTTTTCACTCTGAAAATGTGGTGTGTCCACATTGCGTTTTGGGCCGTTTCCTGTCACGGGCACTAGGCGTACCCACACAAGTGAGGTACCATTTTTCTCGGAAGACATTGGGGAAGGCGGGGTGGGTGGAAATCTGTGGTTCCACGCAGATTCCAGAACTTTCCACCACAGAAATATGAGGAAAATGTGTTTTTTTGGACACATTTTTAGGTTTGTAAGGGATTCTGAGTAACAGAACCTGGTGAAAGCCAGTCAAGTCACCCCATCCTGGATTCCCCTGGGTGTCTAGTTTTCAAAAATGTATAGGTTTGCCAGGTTTCCTTAGGTGCCGGCAGAGCTAGGGTTCAAAATCTACAGCTAGGCACTTTGGAAAAAAAGGGTCAGTTTTCACTCTGAAAATGTGGTGTGTCCATGTTGCGTTTTGGGCCGTTTCCTGTTGCGGGCACTAGGCCTACCCACACAAGTGAGGTACCATTTTTCTCAGAAGACATTGGGGAACGCGGGGTGGGTGGAAATTTGTGGATCCACGCAGATTCCAGAACTTTCCAACACAGAAATGTGAGGAAAATGTGTTTTTTTGGACACATTTTTAGGTTTGCAAGGGATTCTGGGTAACAGAACCTGGTGAGAGCCAGTCAAGTTACCCCATCCTGGATTTCCCTGGGTGTCTAGTTTTCAAAAATGTATAGGTTTGCTAGGTTTCCCTAGGTGCCGGCAGAGCTAGGGTTCAAAATCTACAGCTAGGCACTTTGGAAAAAAAGGGTCAGTTGTCACTCTGAAAATGTGGTGAGTCCATGTTGTGTTTTGGGCCGTTTCCTGTTGCGGGCACTAGGCCTACCCACACAAGTGAGGTACCATTTTTCTCTGAAGACTTTGGGGAACGCGGAGTGGGTGGAAATTTGTGGATCCACGCAGATTCCTAAACTTTCCACCACAGTAATGTGAGGAAAATGTGTTTTTTGGACAAATGTTTAGGTTTGCAAGGGATTCTGGGTAACAGAACCTGGTGAGAGCCAGTCAAGTCACCCCATCCTGGATTCCCCTGGGTGTCTAGTTTTCAAAAATGTATAGGTTTGCCAGGTTTCCCTAGGTGCCGGCAGAGCTAGGGTTCAAAATCTATAGCTAGGCACTTTGGAAAAAAGGGTCAGTTTTCACTCTGAAAATGTGGTGAGTTCATGTTGCGTTTTGGGCCATTTCCTGTTGCGGGCACTAGGCCTACCCACACAAGTGAGGTACCATTTTTCTCTAAAGACTTTGGGGAACGCGGAGTGGGTGGAAATTTGTGGATCCACGCAGATTCCAGAACTTTCCACCACAGTAATGTGAGGAAAATGTGTTTTTTGGACAAATGTTTAGGTTTGCAAGGGATTCTGGGTAACAGAACCTGGTGAGAGCCAGTCAAGTCACCCCATCCTGGATTCCCCTGGGTGTCTAGTTTTCAAAAATGTATAGGTTTGCTAGGTTTCCCTAGGTGCCGGCAGAGCTAGGGTTCGAAATCTACAGCTAGGCACTTTGCAAAAAAAGGGTCAGTTTTCACTCTGAAAATGTGGTGTGTCCACGTTGCGTTTTGGGCCGTTTCCTGTCGCGGGCACTAGCCCTACCCACACAAGTGAGGTACCATTTTTCTCGGAAGACTTTGGGGAACGCGGGGTGGGTGGAAATTTGTGGATCCACGCAGATTCCAGAACTTTCCACCACAGAAATGTGAGGAAAATGTGTTTTTTTGGACAAATGTTTAGGTTTGCGAGGCATTCTGGGTAACAGAATCTGGTGAGAGCCAGTCAAGTCACCCCATCCTGGATTACCCTGGGTGTCTAGTTTTGAAAAATGTATAGGTTTGCCAGGTTTCCCTAGGTGCCGGCAGAGCTAGGGTTCAAAATCTACAGCTAGGCACTTTGGAAAAAAAGGGTCAGTTTTCACTCTGAAAATGTGGTGTGTCCACGTTGCGTTTTGGGCCGTTTCCTGTAGCAGGCACTAGGCCTACCCACACAAGTGAGGTACCATTTTTCTTGGAAGACATTGGGGAACGTGTGGTGGGTGGAAATTTGTGGATCCACGCAGATTCCAGAACTTTCCACCACAGAAATGTGAGGAAAATGTGTTTTTTGGGACAAATTTGTAGGTTTGCAAGGGATTCTAGGTAACAGAACCTGGTGAGAGCCAGTCAAGTCACCCCATCCTGGATTCCCCTGGGTGTCTAGTTTTCAAAAATGTATAGGTTTGCTAGGTTTCCCTAGGTGCCGGCAGAGCTAGGGTTCAAAATCTACAGCTAGGCACTTTGGAAAAAAAGGGTCAGTTTTCACTCTGAAAATGTGGTGTGCCCACGTTGCGTTTTGGGCCGTTTCCTTTCGCGGGCTCTAGGCCTACCCACACAAGTGAGGTACCATTTTTCTCAGAAGACTTTGGGGAACGCGGGGTGCATGGAAATTTGTGTATCCACGCAGATTCCAGAACTTTCCACCACAGAAATGTGAGGAAAATGTGTTTTTTTGGACAAATGTTTAGGTTTGCAAGGGATTCTAGGTAACAGAACCTGGTGAGAGCCAGTCAAGTCACCCCATCCTGGATTCCCCTGGGTGTCTAGTTTTCAAAAATGTATAGATTTGCTAGGTTTCCCTAGGTGCCGGCAGAGCTAGGGTTCAAAACAAAAACTACAGCTAGGGACTTTGCAAAAAAAGGGTCCGTTTTCACTGTGAAAATGTGGTGTGTCTACGTTGCGTTTTGGGCCGTTTCCTGTCGCGGGCACTAGGCCTACCCACACAATTGAGGTACCATTTTTCTCGGAAGACTTTGGGGAACGCTGGGTGGGTGGAATTTTGTGGATCCACGCAGATTCCAGAACTTTCCACCACAGAAATGTGAGGAAAATGTGTTTTGTTTAACAACGTTTTAGGTTTGCAAGGGATTCTGGGTAACAGAACCTGGTGAGAGCCAGTCAAGTCACCCCATCCTGGATTCCCCTGGGTGTCTAGTTTTCAAAAATGTATAGGTTTGCCAGGTTTCCCTAGGTGCCGGCAGAGCTAGGGTTCAAAATCTACAGCTAGGCACTTTGGAAAAAAAGGGTCAGTTTTCACTCTGAAAATGTGGTGTGTCCATGTTGCGTTTTGGGCCGTTTCCTGTCACAGGCACTAGGCCTACCCACACAAGTGAGGTACCATTTTTCTTGGAAGACATTGGGGAACGTGTGGTGGGTGGAAATTTGTGGATCCACGCAGATTCCAGAACTTTCCACCACAGAAATGTGAGGAAAATGTGTTTTTTGGGACAAATTTGTAGGTTTGCAAGGGATTCTGGGTAACAGAACCTGGTGAGAGCCAGTCAAGTCACCCCATCCTGGATTCCCCTGGGTGTCTAGTTTTCAAAAATGTATAGGTTTGCCAGGTTTCCCTAGGTGCCGGCAGAGCTAGGGTTCAAAATCTACAGCTAGGCACTTTGGAAAAAAAGGGTCAGTTTTCACTCTGAAAATGTGGTGTGTCCAAGTTGCGTTTTGGGCTGTTTCCTGTTGCAGGCACTAGGCCTACCCACACAAGTGAGGTACCATTTTTCTTGGAAGACATTGGGGAACGTGTGGTGGGTGGAAATTTGTGGATCCACGCAGATTCCAGAACTTTCCACCACAGAAATGTGAGGAAAATGTGTTTTTTGGGACAAATTTGTAGGTTTGCAAGGGATTCTGGGTAACAGAACCTGGTGAGAGCCAGTCAAGTCACCCCATCCTGGATTCCCCTGGGTGTCTAGTTTTCAAAAATGTATAGGTTTGCCAGGTTTCCCTAGGTGCCGGCAGAGCTAGGGTTCAAAATCTACAGCTAGGCACTTTGGAAAAAAAGGGTCAGTTTTCACTCTGAAAATGTGGTGTGCCCACGTTGCGTTTTGGGCCATTTCCTTTCGCGGGCTCTAGGCCTACCCACACAAGTGAGGTACCATTTTTCTCAGAAGACTTTGGGGAACGCGGGGTGCATGGACATTTCTGTATCCACGCAGATTCCAGAACTTTCCACCACAGAAATGTGAGGAAAATGTGTTTTTTTGGACAAATGTTTAGGTTTGCAAGGGATTCTAGGTAACAGAACCTGGTGAGAGCCAGTCAAGTCACCCCATCCTGGATTCCCCTGGGTGTCTAGTTTTCAAAAATGTATAGATTTGCTAGGTTTCCCTAGGTGCCGGCAGAGCTAGGGTTCAAAATCTACAGCTAGGCACTTTGCAAAAAAAGGGTCAGTTTTCACTCTGAAAATGTGGTGTGTCCACGTTGCGTTTTGGGCCGTTTCCTGTCGCGGGCACTAAGCCTACCCACACAAGTGAGGTACCATTTTTCTCAGAAGACTTTGGGGAACGCGGGGTGGGTAGAAATGTGTGGATCCACGCAGATTCCAGAACTTTCCACCACAGAAATGTGAGGAAAATTTGTTTTTTTTGACAAATGTTTAGGTTTGCAAGGGATTCTGGGTAAGAGAACCTGGTGAGAGCCAGTCAAGTCACCCCATCCTGGATTCCCCAGGGTGTCTGGTTTTCAAAAATATATAGGTTTGCTAGGTTTCCTGTTATACTTGGCATCTTTTGGCGTGTTTCCCCTGACTTTTTGCTTTCTGACCTCCCGGTTTTAACTCTGTTTTTGCTGGTGTAATGATTCTGCGCACTTTCCTCACTGCGGTCCAGTGAGAAAGTGCAAGTGCTCCTGTATAAAATGCGTTATGGATTGGTGTTTCCATGATTGGCCTATTTGGTTTATGTGTCAGTCCCTTGTAAAGTGCACTGCGAGTGCCAGGGCCTATAGACCAAATGCTGTTGGTGGGCTGCAGCACTGGATTGTGCCACCCACACAAACAGCCCGTAAAGTGTAACTCGGGCCTGCCACCGCAGAGCCTGTGCGCAGCCTGGGGCTGCCATGACGACTTGGCAAGTGCACACACTTGCAAGTCCCTAAACCTTCCCTTTGCTACATGTTAGTCACCCCTAAGGTAGGCCCAGGGTACCCCTGTGGAAAGGGTGCGTTGTACGCGAAAGGTAGGACATGTCCGGGTGTGTGCGGCATGTCCTGATAGTGAATTACAGCCTAGTTCGTTTTTCACTATTGCAAGGCTACCTGTTCCCCCTAGGCCAGAACGGGCAGTTTTGATTATTACAGCTTATAATCCTAACTGACCCCGGGAACATGGTAGAAATTCGAGTTTAGTATGCCTGGACTCAGAATGATAAAATGCATCTTTTAGTGAAGTTGGTTTTAACATTCTGTGTTTGAAAATACCACTTTTAGAAAGTGGGTATTTTCTTGTCTAACCATCCAAGCCTGCCTCTGCGAGGTTGTGTATTCCTTGTCTGGAGTGTGTGGGTGACAGGGGCTGGGGGATGCCAGGAGACAGGGTGAGTCAGCACAGGGCTGAATAGCAAGATCTACATGTAGATGGGTGGGAGGGGTCGCACCTGGGCCCTGAATAGGACAGTGCCTTCCCTCCACAATGCTGGCTCCACCTCCTGTGGTGCGTCTGATGTCCCTGGCCTACTCACTGAAAGAAGGGATGGAGACTTGTCAACAAAGTGCTCCAGAACTGGTTTGGACTAGGCAAAGGCCTCTCTGCCTTCAGAGAACAAAGGAATTTGGGATATAAATATTGGGGCCCTGACCCCATGAATTTAGATCTCGCTGGAATCAAGGAACCTGCCAAGACGAAGAGCTGGAAGAGCTGCCAGGAGGAGTACTGCCCCTTTGCTGTGTTGCTGCTTTGTTGGGTTGGCCTGCAGTTGCTGCTTCTGTCTTGGGCAGTGAAAGGACTGGACTGAACTTTCTACAAACTTGTGCTGAGTATCTCCAAGGGCCTGAAACCGAGCTGGCCTCCTGTTAAGAAGTCTCAGGGACTACAAAGACTTCACAAGCCTCTGGGTACCGCTTCTGGAACGCTGTTTCAGTTGCCACAGAGGAAGGGAACCGCAACCGACTCCGTCAACCGAATCCATCCCTGGCCGGTGACCTGTTTGCACCGCAGACCGCATCGCCCCGCTTCGCAACGCAACCCTGGTCTCACCGTGGGCGACGTCCGACGCCGCCAACATCGAGCCGCTGCTTGCACCGTGACCTGTGGGCACCGCAGTTCGCATCGCATCGCTTCACTGAACCAACCGGACCCGACCGACGCGGTCGCTGCAACTGGCTCAAGAGTCGTGACCGCATCGCATTTGGGGCACCGCTCGCACGTCTGCGACGCACCGCTCCGACTCGCACCGCTGTCCGACGCCAGCTCCCGCACTCCGGCTTGGTCGCCTGCATCGCAACCTGTCAGCACCGCATCGAGCATCGTCTCACCCTGCATCGCACGCCTTGGACTCACCGACTCCGTCTGCACGGCGCTCATCGAGCCGCTGCCTGCACCGCATCGAGGGACACCGCACCTTGCATCGCTCCGTCTTGCACCGCACCGCGACGAACGCCGACCGGCTCGTACACTCCGTACCAGCCACAACGAGAAAGGTACTGTAACCGAGTCTGTTCACGACTCTGCTGGCCCGTATCGACGCGGTCGGCTGGAACTGTTAGACTCTGTGGTTTTCAGCATCACGGTAGGCTCGGACGGAGCTACCGACTCGTACGAACTTTGCTTTTGTGCTATTCCTGCAAAGAAGAAGTTACCGTATCAAGTATTCATTCGTAAAGTATAGTATTGTGGATTTTTGTCGTAATTGGTCTTGTCTTGAGTATATAAAATATTGGTTATTTTTCTAAACTGGTGTGGTGTCCGTTTGTAGTGCTTACACTGTATTACTGTTGGTTATGTGTAAATGCTTTACACACTGCCTCTGAATTAAGCCTGACTGCTCGTGCCAAGCTACCACGAGGGTGAGCAGGGGTTACTTCACGAGTGTAACACCCTTACCCTGACTAGGAAGAAGGGTCCCTACTTGGACAAAGGTGCAAGCCCTTGCCAACTAGAGATCCCATTTCTAACATTGGTGGCAGCGGTGGGATAGGACTTGTGTTTGCACTTGACTTACAGTGATTGGTGTGCACTACTACCATATCGCAGACCATTACGTACCACATACTGGTTCTTTTTCTTTTGGCCTATTTTTGATCTTGCCAGTTTTCAACTCACTACTTTTGTCATGCCTGAATCAATTGCATCATCCGTTGCATCTCTGGAAGTTATCTTTGAGGAGGATAGGTTGGAATCCTACGCCGTAAAGGAGCTACGAGCGATTTGTAAAAACCTGAAAGTCCAAATTAAAGGCCTCACAAGGAAGGAGGAGCTACAGAAGGCGCTGAGGGCCTGGGTAGCAGCCAGACATGCCAATGGGCAGCCTGGTAATCTCAGTGAGGAGGCGGAGGAGCCTATTTCCAGGGTGGATGTGCTTTTGGGTAGGGGGGAACCCGCCAGGTCAGGCAGCAGCAGTCTGTCCCCAGAGGAGCTGGAGGACAGGCGGGAGGCAAGGCAGTTTGAGCTGCAGAAGCTCAGGCTGGAGAGTGAGCGGGAGGAGAAGAGATTGGCCATAGAGGAGAGGAAGATGCTCTTAGAGCATGAGAGAGAACTGAAGGAGCTAGAACTTAGGAGTAAGTCAGGCTCAGATGGTGGCAGCAATTCGTCCAGAAAGGCAGACAGGATTGTGCACATTCCCAAGAACGTAGGCAAGGAGTTCAAGAAGGGGGATGACATACAAAGGTGGTTTCAGGGTTATGAGGCAGCCATACACATGAATGGGGTCCCTGAGGAGAATTGGGGAGCAGGATTGTGGCCACTTTTCCCTGAAGAAGCAAGGGATGCTCTGATAGCTTTGGGTAAGGGGTATCACCTCACCTATGCTGACATGAAGGATGCCCTTCTCACGAAGTATGGTCTTACTCCTGAAAAGTACAGGGATCAGTTCAGGTCCAGTAAGAAGTCTGATGCCAACACTTGGTTGGAATGTGTGGATGTGTTCTGCAGGTCTCTGGATGGTTGGGTGAAGGGCAGTAGTGTAACAGATTTTCAGGGGCTCTACAACTTGATTGCATGGGAGCACTTGTCTAGTCTATGTTTTGCAGATCTGCGCCAGCACCTAGTGGATAGTAAGCTAACTGACCCCAGGAAGCTTGCTATGGAAGCGGACCGCTGGGTGAGTACCAGGGTCCACAAGAAAGCGTTTGGGGGAGACTCAGCCAAAGGTGGGCAGGGTCCCCAGCAGAAAGGTGGGGGGACATGGGTAAAGCACAGGAGTTCTCTAAAGGGCCCCAAACTAGTACCCAGGGTAAAGGTTCCCAGCCCCCGGTGATAAGAAGAAAGGGGTCTCCACAGGGAAGCCTGTTGAGACCGGCCCCCGCAAGTGTTATGCATGTGACCAGGTAGGTCACTTTAAGGGGGACCCCAAGTGCCCGAAGGGGACACAGCCGCCCACCGGTGGACAGTCCAAAGTGTTGGCTAGTGTAGCGCTTGGGGAGGAGGGGTGCCCACAGGAGGGTGGGGATCCCGCAGAAATGACCCTTGTCTCACTAGGGGACAGTGAGATGGTCCCAGGAAACCAGGTGCCCCCTAACACAAAGAAATATAGCACCTGGGTGACCATTAATGGGAACAGGGTAGAGACTCTCAGAGATACTAGAGCCAGTGTGACCTCAGTCCGGTGTCACCTGGTGTCTGAGAAGCAAGTAGTCCCAGGAGCATTCCACCAAGTAGTTGCTGTAGACAACTCAGAGCGCCAATGTATGGTGGCGCAGGTTCCCTTTGAATGGGGGGGTCGCAGGTCCCTTGAGGGTGGTTGTGAGCCCTACCATGCCTGTAGATTGTCTGCTAGGAAACGACCTGGAGCAGTCCTTATGGAAGGAGGTTGAGCTCAGGTCTCACTTGGAGATGCTTGGGTTGCCAGAGTGGGCATGCGTGTCTACTCGGTCAATGGCAGCCAGAAAGGGTGATCAAGAGGACTTGGAGCCTGAAACAGTGGCCCAAGTCCCTGCCAAGAGAAAGGGCAGGGGGCGCGGGAAACCGGCCCCCGAAGTTCCCACGGACCGGGAGGAGGCGGACCTCGAGGGGGACGCCCGGTGCCTACAGGGGAGCAGGTAGCCGAACTGGGAGACATCTCTGAGCTGACCCATTGGCAGCAAGAAGGGGGTCCCACCAGGGAGGAGTTCTGCAGGGAGCAGAACGAGTGCCCTACTCTGGAGGGTCTGCGGCGGCAGGCTGCAGACCAGGCAGCTGGTAATCAGTCCGGGTCACATCTGATCTACTGGGAGAGTGGTCTCCTATACAGTGAGCCTAAGGTTGCTGAGCCTGGGTCAGCCCGTGTGCTGGTGGTACCCCAGCGCTTCAGGACCTTCCTACTGGGTCTGGCTCATGACGTGCCTTTGGCAGGACATTTGGGGCAGGACAAGACCTTTGACAGGCTTGTCACCCACTTCTTTTGGCCCCAAATGCGAAGGCAGTCAGATGCACACTGTAGGTCTTGCCAAACTTGCCAGGCAAGTGGTAAGAGTGGGAGGAAGGTCAAAGCTCCTCTCCAACCTTTTCCTGTTGTTGGAACACCCTTTGAAAGGGTAGGGATGGATATTGTGGGGCCACTGGATCCCAAGACAGCCATGGGCAACAGGTACATCCTGGTCTTGGTGGACCATGCCACCTGGTACCCGGAGGCAATCCCTCTCAGGACAACGACGGCGCCAGTGGTGGGCCGGGCGTTAATGGGGATCTTTTCCCGTGTGGGATTCCCCAGAGAGGTGGTTTCTGATAGGGGGACCAATTTCATATCGAAGTATATGACATCCCTGTGGAAGGAGTGTGGTGTAACCTACAAGTTCACCACTCCTTACCACCCACAAGGAAACGGTCTGGTGGAGAGATTCAACCAGACCTTGAAAGGCATGATCAAGGGTCTAACAGAACCCATGAGGCGTAAGTGGGACGTCCTCTTGCCATGCCTACTCTTTGCATACAGGGAGGTGCCTCAGAAGTCTCTTGGGTACAGCCCCTTTGAGCTCCTGAATGGCCACCCTGTCAGAGGACCTCTGAGTTTGGTAAAGGAAGGCTGGGAGGCGGCTCCCAGGAAAACTCCCCAGGATGTATTTAGCTACATGCTGGCCTTTAGAAACCAAACTGCCCGCTTCAGGAAACTCGCTCAGGCGAACCTATAAGCCAGCCAGGAAGAAATGAAGAGATGGTATGACCAGAACGCCACTCTGGTCGAATTTCAACCTGGGCAAAAAGTGTGGGTCATGGCCCCAGTGGCACCTTGTGCCTTGCAGGACAAGTGGACTGGGCCATATGAGGTAAAGGAGCGCAAAAGTGACGTCACCTACCTGGTGGTTTAGCAGGCTCCAAGGAACCCGTTGAGGGTCCTTCACGTGAACCGCCTCAAGCCCCACTTCGAGAGGTCCGAAGTGAGTATGCTCTTGGCGACAGATGATGGGGTGGAAGAGGAGAGTGAGCCTCTCCCTGACCTCCTGTCTACCAAGGAGCATGATGGGTCAGTAGAGGGTGTGATCCTCTCCCCTACTCTGACTCAGGAGCAGCAGGGGGACTGTCGCCAGTTGTTGGGACAGTTCGCCCCACTGTTCTCTCTGACCCCCGGTGTTACTCACTGGTGTACCCATGACGTGGACACCGGTGACAGCCCTCCTGTGAAGCACAAGATTTACAGGTTGACTGACCGGGTCAGAGCCAGCATCAAGGAGGAGGTCTCTAAGATGTTGGCGTTAGGGGTGATTGAGCCCTCCCACAGTCCTTGGGCCAGCCCAGTGGTCTTGGTCCCAAAGGCTGCGGCGCCCGGTGCCACTCCAGAACTCCGGTTTTGTGTGGACTACCGTGGGCTCACTGCCGTCACCAGGACTGACGCGCACCCCATCCCCAGAGCTGATGAGCTCATTGATCGGTTGGGAGCTGCCCAGTTCCTCAGCACATTTGATTTGACGTCTGGGTACTGGCAGATTGCCTTAACCGATGGGGCCAAGGAGAGATCAGCATTCTCAACCCCAGAAGGTCATTACCAATTCCGGGTGATGCCCTTTGGGTTGAAGAATGCCCCTGCCACCTTTCAGAGGTTGGTCAATCAGGTGTTGGCTGGGCTGGAGGATTTCAGTGCCGCCTACCTGGATGACATTGCTGTGTTCAGTTCCAGCTGGGAAGAACATTTACAGCACCTTGGGAAAGTGTTGAGGGCTCTGCAAGGTGCAGGCCTCACGATCAAGGCCAGTAAGTGCCAGATCGGGCAGGGTTCTGTGGTGTACTTGGGACACCAGGTAGGAAGCGGCCAGGTGGTGCCCCTACAACCCAAGATTGACACCATTCTGGCTTGGGAATCCCCCAAGACCCAGACAGAGGTGAGAGCCTTCTTAGGTCTCACCGGTTATTATAGGAGATTTGTTAAGGGATATGGCACCATCGTTGCCCCCTTAACAGAGCTGACCTCTAAGAGGCAGCCCAGGAAAGTGATCTGGACGGAGTCCTGCCAGAAAGCTTTTGATACCCTGAAGGCAGCCATGTGCACGGCGCCCGTGCTCAAGGCACCTGACTTCTCCAAAGAATTTGTCGTGCAGACTGACGCTTCAGAGCATGGTGTGGGAGCGGTGCTCTCACAACTGAACGAAGAGGGCCTGGATCAGCCTGTAGTCTTCCTTAGCAGGAGACTACTTCCCAGGGAACAGAGGTGGAGTGCCATAGAAAGGGAAGCTTTTGCTGTGGTCTGGGCGCTGAAGAAGTTGAGACCATACCTGTTTGGGACTCACTTCCGGGTTCAGACAGACCACAGGCCCCTCAGATGGTTGATGCAAATGAGGGGTGAGAATCCAAAACTGCTGAGGTGGTCCATCTCCCTACAGGGAATGGACTTTACGGTGGAGCACCGTCCTGGTACAGAACACGCCAACGCAGATGGTCTGTCCAGGTTCTTCCGCCTTAGTGAGGAGAACTCCAATGGGGTTGGGTAGTTCTCCCTACTTTCAGCTGGAGGGGACATGTGTTAGACTTGGCATCTTTTGGCGTGTTTCCCCTGACTTTTGCTTTCTGACCTCCCGGTTTTAACTCTGTTTTTGCTGGTGTAATGATTCTGCGCACTTTCCTCACTGCGGTCCAGTGGGAAAGTGCAAGTGCTCCTGTATAAAATGCGTTATGGATTGGTGTTTCCATGATTGGCCTATTTGGTTTATGTGTCAGTCCCTTGTAAAGTGCACTGCGAGTGCCAGGGCCTATAGACCAAATGCTGTTGGTGGGCTGCAGCACTGGATTGTGCCACCCACACAAACAGCCCGTAAAGTGTAACTCGGGCCTGCCACCGCAGAGCCTGTGCGCAGCCTGGGGCTTCCATGACGACTTGGCAAGTGCACACACATGCAAGTCCCTAAACCTTCCCTTTGCTACATGTTAGTCACCCCTAAGGTAGGCCCAGGGTACCCCTGTGGGCAGGGTGCGTTGTACGCGAAAGGTAGGACATGTCCGGGTGTGTGCGGCATGTCCTGATAGTGAATTACAGCCTAGTTCGTTTTTCACTATTGCAAGGCTACCTGTTCCCCCTAGGCCAGAACGGGCAGTTTTGATTATTACAGCTTATAATCCTAACTGACCCCGGGAACATGGTAGAAATTCGAGTTTAGTATGCCTGGACTCAGAATGATAAAATGCATCTTTTAGTGAAGTTGGTTTTAACATTCTGTGTTTGAAAATACCACTTTTAGAAAGTGGGTATTTTCTTGTCTAACCATCCAAGCCTGCCTCTGCGAGGTTGTGTATTCCTTGTCTGGAGTGTGGGTGACAGGGGCTGGGGGATGCCAGGAGACAGGGTGAGTCAGCACAGGGCTGAATAGCAAGATCTACATGTAGATGGGTGGGAGGGGTCGCACCTGGGCCCTGAATAGGACAGTGCCTTCCCTCCACAATGCTGGCTCCACCTCCTGTGGTGCGTCTGATGTCCCTGGCCTACTCACTGAAAGAAGGGACGGAGACTTGTCAACAAAGTGCTCCAGAACTGGTTTGGACTAGGCAAAGGCCTCTCTGCCTTCAGAGAACAAAGGAATTTGGGATATAAATATTGGGGCCCTGACCCCATGAATTTAGATCTCGCTGGAATCAAGGAACCTGCCAAGACGAAGAGCTGGAAGAGCTGCCAGGAGGAGTACTGCCCCTTTGCTGTGTTGTTGTTTTGTTGGGTTGGCCTGCAGTTGCTGCTTCTGTCTTGGGCAGTGAAAGGACTGGACTGAACTTTCTACAAACTTGTGCTGAGTATCTCCAAGGGCCTGAAACCGAGCTGGCCTCCTGTTAAGAAGTCTCAGGGACTACAAAGACTTCACAAGCCTCTGGGTACCGCTTCTGGAACGCTGTTTCAGTTGCCACAGAGGAAGGGAACCGCAACCGACTCCGTCAACCGAATCCATCCCTGGCCGGTGACCTGTTTGCACCGCAGACCGCATCGTCCCGCTTCGCATCGCAACCCTGGTCTCACCGTGGGCGACGTCCGACGCCGCCAACATCGAGCCGCTGCTTGCACCATGACCTGTGGGCACCGCAGTTCGCATCGCATCGCTTCACTGAACCAACCGGACCCGACCGACGCGGTCGCTGCAACTGGCTCAAGAGTCGTGACCGCATCGCATTTGGGGCACCGCTCGCACGTCTGCGACGCACCGCTCCGACTCGCACCGCTGTCCGACGCCAGCTCCCGCACTCCGGCTTGGTCGCCTGCATCGCAACCTGTCAGCACCGCATCAAGCATCGTCTCACCCTGCATCGCACGCCTTGGACTCACCGACTCCGTCTGCATGACGCTCATCGAGCCGCTGCCTGCACCGCATCGAGGGACACCGCACCTTGCATCGCTCCGTCTTGCACCGCAACCGCGACGAACGCCGACCGGCTCGTACACTCCGTACCAGCCACAACGAGAAAGGTACTGTAACCGAGTCTGTTCACGACTCTGCTGGCCCGTATCGACGCGGTCGGCTGGAACTGTTAGACTCTGTGGTTTTCAGCATCACGGTAGGCTCGGACGGAGCTACCGACTCGTACGAACTTTGCTTTTGTGCTATTCCTGCAAAGAAGAAGTTACCGTATCAAGTATTCATTCGTAAAGTATAGTATTGTGGATTTTTGTCGTAATTGGTCTTGTCTTGAGTATATAAAATATTGGTTATTTTTCTAAACTGGTGTGGTGTCCGTTTGTAGTGCTTACACTGTATTACTGTTGGTTATGTGCAAATGCTTTACACACTGCCTCTGAATTAATCCTGACTGCTCGTGCCAAGCTACCACGAGGGTGAGCAGGGGTTATTTTAGGAGTGTAACTCCCTTACCCTGACTAGGAAGAAGGGTCCCTACTTGGACAAAGGTGCAAGCCCTTGCCAACTAGAGATCCCATTTCTAACATTTCCCTAGGTGCCCGCAGAGCTAGGGTTCAAAATCTACAGCCAGGCACTTTGCAAAAAAAGGGTCAGTTTTCACTGTAAAAATAAAAGTGTGTCCACGTTGCGTTTTGAGCCGTTTCCTGTCGCGGGCACTAGGCCTACCCACACAAGTGAGGTACCATTTTTATTGGGAGACTTATGGTAACACAGAATTGTAGAGCAACTGTTATTACCTTTTGACTTTCGATGCGTTTCTGCCTTCCAAATGAAAGACAATGTGTAAAAAAGGTCATTTTGAAAAATGACCTATAATTCTCATGCTAGTTTGGGTACTCACAATTTGGGAAATGTGCAAATATCTACTGTTTCTAAACTCTATATTTTGTTCCTATTTCAGAAATACATAGGTGTCTTTCATACCGATTTTTCCATGTATATATTTTCCCAAATGAATTGCTCTATACCCGGTACATAATAAAAAACCATTGCAAGACGCTGCTCAGTTATTGGCTCAGGGTTCGTCAGGGTCTTGGTGAACCTACAAGTCCTATATATCCCCACAACCAGAAAGGTCCAGCGGATGTAACGGTATATTGCTTTTAAATAGTTCTCATAATTTGAAGAAGTTACAGGTGAAAACGTTGGCACAAATGGCTGCTTTTTTCAACTAATTTTCAATTTGTTCTATATTCAACTGTTAGTTTCTATAAAGAAACCTTGAAGGATCTACACAAATGACCCCTTGCTGAATTCAGAATTTTGTCTACTTTTTAAAAATGTATAGCTGTCCAGGATCCATTATTGATTTCATTCCTATTTCTACCATTAACTGGAAGAAGGTTGAAAGCACAAAAATTAGAAAAAATAGGCTATGTCCCAGAAAAATGCCAAAACTGTGTAAAACTTTTTGGTTTTCTGACAAAAGTCTGCTTGTCCCTGAAAGCTGGAAAGATGGTGATTTCAGCACCACAATCCCTTTTTGATACCATTTGCAGGAAAAAACCAGACACTTTCATCTGTAGCCCTTTTTTCCAATTTTTACAAAAAAACACAACATTTTGCTGTATTTTGACTAATTTCTGAGTCCCCTCCAGGGGAATCCACAAACCCTGGGTACCTTTAGAATCCTCATGATGTTGGAAGAAAAGGACGTAAATTTGGCGTGGATACCTTATGTGGTCAAAATGTTACAGGGGCCTAAGCGCGAACTACCCCAAATAGCCAAAAAAGTGTTTACACAGGGGGGAAAAGGCCTAGCAGCGAAGGGGTTAAAACCTTAGCAAAGACTTCCCAATCTGCACAGAGCCCCCAACAATGGGTTGTTGGTTGAGGGAGTTGAAATTCTACTCAAGTAACAGCCACAATTGTTGTTCAAGGAAATCACAAAAAGTCACTAAATTCACCTGTGCTTGACCCTCTTGTAGGTTGGCACAAATGCAGGCTTAACTTAGAAGCAATGTGTAAAGTATTTATGCAGCACACAAACAGTAATAAAGCGAAAACACAGCACAAGAAAAATCCCGCACCAATTTAAACACAGTAAAATTTAATAAATTATTTGACATCAAAATGACAAAAATTCAATAAGTAGAACTAGAGAAATACAATTTCAAATATTTAAGGTAAGAGTAGTTCCTAAAAGCATAAAGCACCCCTCGCGGTTATCTGGTTGTGCGAGACTGGGTGAAAGTCACAAGTTCAGGCCAACTGTGATGGAGTGCCGGCCAGATACAGGGACCAGATTAGTCCAGCTGAAAAAGTTACCTTCTAAAGTCCAGCAGTTCGTTTTGCGGAGGAGGAGGCTGTAAGGAGCATGGAGAGCATTGCAGATGATCATCGCTGTATCATGAAGAGCAGGCTGGGGATTGCGGACAGTAGTCGATGTAGCACAAAGAATCTGTCAAACGTCACGGTGGTCATTGCTTGAGATTCATGTTGGCAGTCACGGCGGGCTGTTGATGCCCTAAGGTGCAGATCTTGCTATGCCAGTCATCGCTTGTGGTCACTTTAGCGTGAAGGGTTGGCTTCTCTGAGCTTTGCATTATCGGTCTGCATGGATGGCAGGATTTTTGCACAAATGGGCCCGTTTGTCATCTCAAAGAGCCCAAAACTTCAGGATTTCTCCTTTTTTAAAAGAGGAGCTCAACTGATGCCACTCCAAGGGTCCAGGAGCTGGAAGGCAAATCTTTGGGATCAGGAACTCACTCCAGCAGAGGCTAGCACATCTCAGGCAGGTCCAGTGCAGTAGGTTCAGCTGGGCACTTGCAGGGAGGCCTGTGGAGCTTGTTGTGTTTCTGTAGATCAGAACAGGAGGTCAGTCAGCTGAGCTTTGGTGTCCCTCAGCCTGGTATAAAGGGTGCAGGTCCAGTCTTCTTTCTCAGGCAGAAGGGCAGGCCTCAGATAGGTCGAGTTGCAGGTACATGCAGGTCCAGTTCAGCAGGCCAGCTGGGCAGTCCTTCTTCTGTAGTATCCAGTGGCCCATGAGTGTAATCGAGCGGGGTCTGAGGGTCTCCTTTTTATCCCTGGTACCCACTTTAAAGGGGAAGAAACTTCTGGAGTTGTCCCCTTACAGAAGTGTCTGGAATTTCCTGCCTCCCTGCCCTGATCCCAGTCTGCAGGCACAAATGGCTAGTGTGAAATCTTTTATGTGGAAGCTGAGGCAGAGTCTTTAAAGTTCAAATGTGACAAGTGACAGCTCGACCCCTTCATCTAGCCAGGATGGCCCATCCTGCCAACACCTACGCCCTCAATTGTGTGCCTGCCTGGAAGGAATGCACAAAGGCCAGCTGCCAACTACACCTAGTCGTGTGACCCAGGATACAAGCTGCAGGCACCAAATGGTTAAGGCAAGAAAATGCCAAATTTCTAAAAGTGGCATTTTCAGAAGAGTGACTTAAAATTCGACTTACCATTAAGAAAGGTTTTAAATTACAATTCCTCAGACCCCAAACATGCAATTTTCACCTGCTCCCAACTAAAAGTTATCACTTATTAAATGTAAAGGACTTTGAACATAAGGCACAGTATTACTTCAGGTATAGCATTTCTAACATTTTCTATCTCACAAGTATAAAACCCAGTTGCTTTCATCTTATTCATGAAGCTTATTCCTATTTATATCCTCTTTACATTATAGGTAATGGCTTCTTGATATATTAGACACATGAACTGATGACATTGATGACTTTCAGAAGTATTACCTAGTAGGTAGTTATAGTTAGGATGTAGTTTCCATAGGAAGAGCGTTTTTATTTGCCAATAGCTTTTCAAAAGTAGTTTGACGCTCACTTCAGCTGCTATTTTGAAAATTTTGGGATGATCTGTCAAGCGGGGGCTGGGAAAAAGGGGGGACCCAAAACTTTTTTTCTCTATGTTAATTTCCATAGGAAACTTTAGACACAGCTACATCCCGAATTGCTGAACGGCATTACACCAAATTTGGCAGAAAGGTAGATCTTAGTCCAGAAAGCATCCTTTTTGTTAAATGGTGTAAATCCGTTCAGTGGTTGCTGAGAAATGTAAAGATTTTTCAGATATGCAACTGAGACCGCTGTGGATTCATGACCCCTCCCTATCTTGTGGCTGAGATCTGATTGGCTGCCAACATTTCAAACCAGGAAGTGTTACAGCCATCTTGCGACTCGCTTGAACAGAGTCAGAAGAAAAAAGGTTAAAAAAAGAAAGAAAAGGTGGCAGGGTAGAAACACCCTGACCCCCTAGAACCCCCAGGGCCAATAAAGCATTAAAAAAAAATTTAGCTGGAGTCACGCTGGATCCACGACTCCTGTCGGAATAAAAAAAAATGAAGCGCAGTCTCCTGAGCTTCCTTAAATAAAGGCCCCCGTGTTGGCCAGGTCCCGAGGGCAGTTTATCTAGTAATGCGGAGGTGCCTATGCGACACCCCCGTGCCACGGGGACCCCCACCTTCCCAGGGAAAACATAATGAAAGCGGTGAGGGGGGCCCACACGGTCCCTTACAGGCCCGGGGACCTTCACCTCCACAGGGCTAATTATTAAAAAAGTGCAGGGGAGGCCCTATGGCCTCTCCCACAGACTCGGGCACTGCCATCTCTCCGGGGCTAATGTAATAGGGGGCCTCGAGAACCCCCTCTGCCCCAGGGACCACCACTTTCCCGGGGCTTTAACATTTTCATGTGGGGGGGCCTCATATACCCCCCGGGGATCACCACCTCCTCTAGGCCAAACTGTGTTTTAAAGAAATATGTGGGGGGCTCTGTGGCTCCCCTCCTGGCCCGTTCTCGGCCCGGGAACCACCACCTCCCCATTGCAGGCCCATACACAAGGAAGGAGGGGGGCACATGGCCACTCTCCCGGAGCCCTTCATGGCCCTGGGTACCACCACCCCCCAGGGCCGGCTCCAGCAATGTCCGGGGGTGCCCACTCCCAGGACATTGCAGTTTGCTATGGCGTGGTGGGAGCACCGCTCCGCCATGCCATAGCAAATAGTGGTCGACTCTGAGCAAACAAGACCATTTTGCTCTTGCTTGCTCAAAGCGGAGCACACTTTGCTTTTTACACACTGGGAGCTGCATGTCAGGAGCTCCTGGTGTGTAAAAAGCAATGCTGGCTCTCACAGGAAGAGGGGAGCAGGCCAGCACCGCGGGGTCCGTCAGCCTCCCCCCGCGGTCCCCAAAGTGTAAAATGTGGGTGCAATGGGCACCCACACTACAGGCCAGTCTTCAGGGGATGGGGTCCCCGGGGCCAATATCGGCTTGGGAGGGGGGCGAACAGCACCCCTTCCATTAAAATATATATATATATATATATATAAAATGTGGCAGGCCCCTTGGGTTGGCACTTGGCACGCAGCTTGTTGGGGAATGAATTCCACCTTACTCCTGAGGGCCTCAGGACTAAAGTGGACTTTTTCCCCCAACCAGTAGTGCGCCATGAGGCACGTTTGCACAGTGGTGGAGAAAGGGGGTGTGTCCACTGATGACCTCTCAGCCATCCAGCTGGGTGGGACTTACTGGAGGTAACAGGAGGAGTAGTTGGTCCCCAAGGAGGTCCTTGGGGGCCAACTACCCCTCCTGTTATCTCCAATAGTTCCCACACAACGGGATTGCTAAGAGGTCTTTGGAGGCCACGCTCCCTTTCTCCACCACTTTGCAAACGCATCTCAAGGTACACTGCTGGTTGGGAGATGAAGTTCCCTTGACTCCTGAGGGAGCTTGGGGGCCAAGAAGCCCTCTTGGTACCTCCTGTAAGTCCTACACAGCAGGCTTCCTGAGAGCTGGTTGGAGGCACAGCCCCCTTTCTCCACCTCTCTGTAAAGGTGACTACTAGTGAAAAAACCTCAGAAATTCACTGAAAAAACCAAAGGTTACAGGGACGTTTTAGTTAGGAATTAGCACTATAACGTCCCTGTAACCTTTGTTTTTTTAGTGAATTTCAAAGGTTTTTTAAATGCTAATTTCTAACTATAACGTGCCTGAAACCTATGGTTTTTTCAGTGAATTTCAAAGGTTTTTTAAATGCTAATTTCTAACTATAACGTGTCTGAAACCTATGGTTTTTCAGTGAATTTCAAAGGTTTTTTAAATGCTAATTTCTAACTATAACGTGCCTGAAACCTATGGTTTTTACAGTGCATAGAATCACCAATGTTATCCTATGGCAGGAAATTCACTTAGCAGGTAAGTAGTGTTATCGTTACTTTTTCTTACTCAGTGGTGGATCCTGGATCCAGCACTGGTGCATCTCCTGTAAACAGTTGAAAGAATGCGTTTACGTTATACAGGCGATTTTTAAGGAATATTTGTAGTTTGTGAAAATTGACACTTTGAAACTTTTCTGCTGAAAACCAGACAATGGATTCCTATGGAAGGAAATACAAGTTACTGGTAAGTACGGTTAGAATTACTTTTCAGGGTCAGTGCTGGGCTAAAAGATGCAGCACTGGGTTCTCTCCTGATAACAGGTGAGTAAATCGGAATTCGTAGTTCGGCTGATTTTAGAGGAATATTATAAAGTTCCAAAACTCCACACTTAGAAGAATTTCCAAGTGAAACCAGACAATGGATTCCTATGGAAGGAAATACAAGTTACTGGTAAGTACGGTTAGAATTACTTTTCAGGGTCAGTGCTGGGCTAAAAGATGCAGCACTGGGTTCTCTCCTGATAACAGGTGAGTAAATCGGAATTCGTAGTTCGGCTGATTTTAGAGGAATATTATAAAGTTCCAAAACTCCACACTTAGAAGAATTTCCAAGTGAAACCAGTCAATGTTAGCCTATGGAAGAAAATTCAAGTTCCTGGTAAGTACGGTTAAAATTACTTTTCAGGATCAGTACTGGACTGAAAGATGCAGCACTGAGGTCTCTCCTGATAACAGGTGATTAAATCGGAATTCGTATTTTGGCTGATTTTAGAGGAATATTTGTATGTTTCAAAAATCGACACTTAGAAACTTTTTCAGCAAAAAGCAGGCAATGATATCCTATGGAAGGAAATTCAAGTTACTGGTAAGTACGGTTAAAATTACTTTTCAGGATCAGTACTGGGCTGAAAGATGCAGCACTGAGGTCTCTCCTGATAACAGGTGAGTAAATCGGAATTACGTATTTCGGCTGATTTTAGAGGAATATTATAAAGTTCCAAAACTCCACACTTAGAAGAATTTCCAAGTGAAACCAGTCAATGTTAGCCTATGGAAGGAAATTCAAGTTACTGGTAAGTACGGTTAAAATTACTTTTCAGGATCAGTACTGGGCTGAAAGATGCAGCACTGAGGTCTCTCCTGATAACAGGTGAGTAAATCGGAATTCGTAGTTCGGTTGATTTTAGAGGAATATTTGTATGTTTCAAAAATCGACACTTAGAAACTTTTTCAGCAAAAAGCAGGCAATGATATCCTATGGAAGGAAATTCAAGTTACTGGTAAGTACGGTTAAAATTACTTTTCAGGATCAGTGCTGGGCTAAAAGTTGCAGCACTGGGTTCTCTCCTGATAACAGGTGAGTAAATCGGAATTCGGCTGATTTTAGAGGAATATTTGCACAATGGTGAAGGGAGGGGCGGGGCCTGAGGTGACATCTGTGCAAACGCGCCCCGTGGCGCGTTTTAAGTTGGGGGATTAAGTCCCCTTGAATCATGAGGGTCCCTGGGGGCCAACTAGCCCACCAGGAACCTCCAGTATGCGCCAGGGGCTGCGTTGCAGAGAGGTGTACAGAGGCCACACCCCTTTTACACCTCTCTGCAACGCAGCTCTGTGGCGCTTTCTGGACATACCTGTTGGGCTAGTTGGCCCCCAGGGACCCTCAGGATTGAAGGGGATTTAATTCCCCATCTTAAAACACGCCACGGGGCCTGTTTGCACACATGTCACCTGAAGCCCGCCCCTCCCTTCACCACTGTGCAAACACACCCCGTGGCGCGTTTTAAGTTGGGGGATTAAGTCCCTTGAATCCTGAGGGTCCCTGGAGTCCAACTAGCCCACCATGTACTTCTAAAGCGCCACAGAGCTGCGTTGCAGAGAGGTGTAAAAGGGGCGTGGCCTCTGTACACCTCTCTGCAACGCAGCTCTGGCGCATACTGGAGGTTCCTGGTGGGCTAGTTGGCCCCAGGGACCCCCAGTATTCAAGGGAATTACTCCCCTTCTTAAAACGCGCCAGGAGGCGCGTTTGCAGAGTACTGCAGGGAGGGGCGGGGCCTCCGGCACGATGCCGGTCGTTTTTTTTTTTCTAATTTTTTTAATGGGAGGGGGCTGCATGGCCCCCTTCCTTGACCACTTTGGCCCCGGGACCCCATCCCCGGGGCCTGTGCATTTTATTTTATTTTTAAATAAAAACAAAAAACGGGAAGGGGGCCGCGTGGCCCCCTTCCCTGGGCCTGTATTGGCCCCGGGGACCCCATCCCCGGGGCATGCCCTCGATTTTTTTAAATTATTTTGGAGGGGGCTGCGTGGCCCCCTCCTCAGGCCATTAAGGCCCGGGGACCCCATCCCCGGGGCCGGCCTCTGCCCTTTTATTAAACATTTTTTTTATTTGAGGAGGGGGCTGCGTGGCCCCCCTCCTGGCCACTTATGGCCCCGGGGACCCCATCCCCCGGGGCCTGGCCTCTGGTTGGAAACTGTGGGGGTCCCCAATCCCCACAGCCCCAGCCGGCTCCCCGCCTCCTGCAAGAGCCGGCATTGCTTTCCACATGGGGAGCAGCTAACATGCTGCTCCCCATGTGGAAAGCTAGTGGGTTTGCATTTTGAAAGAGAGAGCAGGTTTCCTGCTCTCTCTTTCAAAATGCAAACCAAGTTTGCTATGACAGGACGGGAGCCGCGAGGCTCCAGTCCTGACATAGCAAACTACAGTGTCCCGGGGTAGGCACCCCGGGACACTGCAGGAGCCGGCCCTGGGGGTGGCAGTCCCCAGGGCCAACAAGGGCTCCAGGAGGGGGGCCGCGCGGCCCCCCTCCCTTGAATTGCACAGCCCCGGGGAGGTGGTTGTCCCCGGGGCTCTGGAGGTCCGTAACGGACCCCCACATTTATTTTCTATGTGCCCCGGGAGGTGGTGGTCCCGGGGCATGTGGGGGCTGGAGCCCCCACACATTATTAAAAATTTAAAAAGAAGCCCCGGGGGTGGCGGTCCCGGGGCTGCGGGAGGGCAGGAGAGCCCTTCCGCACCATTTTTTTATTAAGCCCCGGGGGTGGCGGTCCCCGGGGCTTGGGGGCCTTAGAGGCCCCCATATAAACAATAAACCCACCCCCGCATGCCCCCTGGACTTGGGCCACCCGGGGGCAAATTTGCATCGAGCGCGGGAGACCGCGCTTCGATTTTTTCTCGGCGGGATTCGCGCACCCTGAGCGCATCTTGCCGATTTTTTTAAAAAAAATGCTTTTTCTGCCCAGGGGTCCTTGTGGGACCCCTGAGCAGACCTAGGGGTCAGGAGTTTCTACCCTGCCCCCTTTGTGCGTTTTGCGCACTTTTTTCTTCTGTTTTTTTCTAATCGGCAGGATCCGCGCACCCTGAGCGCATCCTGCCGATTTTTTAAAAAATGCTTTTTCTGCCCAGGGGTCCTTGTGGGACCCCCTGAGCAGACCTAGGAGGTCAGGGTGTTTCTACCCTGCCCACTTTTGCGCTTTGCGCACTTGTTTCTGTCCCTCGGTTCTACCGAGGGACAAAATGGCTGCCAACACTTCCTGATTTGGAGTGTTGACAGCCACTTGACAGCCAATTAGCATGCAGCTCGTGGTCGGGAGGGTACGCGGACCCTACTCGGCCATAGATATATATGTGACTTAACTTTTGATTTTCTCAGGAACTACTGAACGGATTTACACCATTTAACAAAAAGGGTTCTTTCTGAACCAAGAACTAGCTCTTTGCCAAATTTGGTGTAATTCCGTTCAGCAGTTCAGGCTGTAGCCGTGTCTAAAGTTTCCTATGGGAAAATGAATGGGGAAAACACGTTTTGGGACCCCCCTTTTTCTCGGCCCCCGCTTGACGAATCACCCTGAGACTTTCAGGGTAGGAGCGGATCGGAGCGGGCCATAAAGTTTGAAAATTTCGCGAAGATTCGTCAACCGACGCAAGAGTTATTTCAAATAGAATGTTGCGGATTTCCTATGGAAAATAGGTCCTAACTATAACTATCTACTGGCGACCGCCAGTAGATAATATATATATATATATATATATATATATATATATATATATATATATATATATATATATATATATATATATATATATATATATATATATATATATATACATATATACACATATATATATATATATACATACATAAACATATATATATATATACATATATTCCAGGGTTCTTCCAAAAACGGCCCCCTCAATCCTAGGGCATTGAAGAGAAGCAGCACAGCCAGGCACAGCCAGGCACAGCAGGTTGTAAGTAGTCCTTTTTATTTTATTTTTAAACCACCGACAGTGCAACAAGAGGACCTACGCATTTCGGCCGAAGCCTTACAACTGGGTCTGAAGTATGTGTGTAAAGACAGATTATTTAAAGGGAAACTTCCCTCCAAAATGACCTCCACAATTTAAAGGGGCACACACAAATATTTTGAACATTTTACACAATGCACAAGCAAGGAAAACAGGCAGAATTCAATTAGTTTTTTTCAATGAATTTTTCTCTCAATTCCCCACAACATGTAATATTAGTTGATATAGGTTTCAGAAACATATTGTAATGTTCCTATATGAATTTATAATTGAAATCTCTAATTACAGTAAAGTACCCGTATGTTATATGATTATATAATGGTTGTGATCTGATCTACAGTCACTGTCAATCTAATTTTAACAAGTGGGGGACTAACATTTCAGCAGTCATTATTGTGCCACAAAACGGAGAAAAACAGTCAATATTCAGAAAGTGAGAGGATCTAAGTAGTAGTCCACACCAACCTGAATATGGGGCACTGCTGTTATGTGTTAACATAACAGTATGATTTACAAGTTTTCATAAGGTGCTATCTAGTGTCATAGAAAGTGCAAAAAGCGTGCAAAAAAGTGCAATCAAGTATGAAATTCCTAATGACATAAAAACCCACAATAATAGTACCGTGTGATGTCACCACTGTTAGACATTCCCTAAATGTCCTATGTCAGTCTCATCTCAATAGTAATCTGGCTATCATTTGGAAACCCAGTTACATATTAATATCAAGACCCTGTAAAACGTACTAGTATATATGTAAAGTGCTATGTGCTATAAACTTTACCATGATTAGATCACATTGTTTATGTTAACAAACAGTACTATGATGTTAAAGTGCTATGTGCTGTAAACTTTACCGCGATTAGGTTCGTCTGTCAAAAATTAGTCTCATAACGAATATATGTTGCATTTAGGAGACATAGATTATAAAATTATTATTCCTGTTCATTTACAAAGTGATAAAATTATCATTATGATATTAGGTCTTTAAAGTGCTAAGTGCTGTAAACAGTATAGTGGTAAAAACTTTTCTTCCAACTAGGGATCCTACAGATTTTTTAAAGATACCAGCAGTAACACTTAGCCCTTTAAAAATCCTAATTAAGCCCAACTTTAAAGTGCTAATCAACAATCAACCAAATAAAAAGGCTAATGTTGGCCTAACGGCTAGGGCGGTCGACCTCGAATCTGGGGAACTGGGTTCGAGTCTCGGCAATGACGCTGAACATCCTGTGATTCTGGGCAAATCACTTAATCTCCCCGTACCTAACAAAAAAATGAATGTGTCCTCATGTAACGCAACTGGTGCTATGTAAAGCGCTCTGATACCCGATAACTTCGGGTCAAGTTCGCGCTATATAAAACTCTGTAAAAAAAAAAAGGAAATGTTGTAGTGTCTAATCATCACTTATAAAAATGACCTGATTTCTATAAACTATAATTAAGAATCAAAGTGAGAGGTATATTATAGGTCTTCACAATCCCAATGTTCTATGTTCTGTTTACATATACTCAGCAATCATTTTCTTAAAACAATCAAGGAGTTAGGACATAGGAATAGCACGCTTTAAAACTTTCATGATCCCATAGGTAAGAAACAAATGCAGAGTCGCAAATAGTTAGCCCGTGGATACGTATCAGTGTCTTCCTTCTTCATGTATCCATCTTTCCAGATTATGATAGAATTTGGGCTATACGTAGAGATTGAGGGATACTGAGAAAACGCCCTACTTCCCCAACTTTGTTAGATTTGAATATATAGTTCAGCGTCACTATTCAGCCCATTGGGGGTCTCTGTGCCCAGTAGGAGAATCTTTTTGGATTCTTCATGCCATAGCTCTAATTCTGTGTTTCCTCCTCGTGGTTTCTTTTGTACGTGTTTGATGCCATAATATTTCATATTTTTGATTTTCCCATCATGTCTTTCCCATATGTGCTTCGCCATGGCATATTGATAGTCCTTATTTGCAATTGCCCTCAGGTGTTGCAATATACGGAGCTTTAGTTTATTGATGGTACTGCCCCCGTATTTGGTGCCACATTGGAATTCTAAAACGTATACAACTGATTCTGTTTCACAGGTGATTTTCTCCTGTATCTTGTTTGTTGTACCATAGATGGTTGCATATTCACTTTTGTTTATGCCGTGTCTACAAGCCTTGCACTTAGTGCATTTGAAGAAGCCTCTGGTGGGAACTGGGAGCCATGTCACTATGTTTGTTTGATGATCAGTTGGTTTAAAATACGAGCTAGTTAAAAGATCCACCAATGAGGGTGCTTTGCTGTAAGTAATGGTAGGTTTTTCTGGCAGTATTTTTTCAGGTCTTTATCCATTAATAGAATCCTCCAATTATTCCTCAGTATTTTTCTTACTGTAGTATTAGATGTGTTAAAATTCGTTATGAACCTTACATCCTGTTCATTCTTGCCTTTGGTTTGGTTTGGCTCAAAATTCAGTGTGAGTAGTGTCTCTCGTTTTTTCATGTTGGCTCTCTGTAGACCATCTTTTGAAACTGTTTCCGGGTACCCTCTGATCAGAAATCTTTCATACATTTCCTTTGCTTGCTTTATAAAGTCTTCCTCTTCTGAGCAGCATTGCTTAACTCTCAAGAACTCTCCGTATGGAACACTCCATTTCAGATGTAGGGGATGTCCACTGTTGGCATGGAGAATACTATTGGTACTTGCGGGTTTTCTATACATTCTACTACAGATTCCATTGTCTTTGATGTAAACTGTAGTATCCAGAAAGTTGATCTCTTGGTTCTGGATGTCAAATGTAAATTGAAGGTTAATCGTGTTTTGATTCAAAGATCTTAAGAAATTTTCCAGATCTAACTTCTCCCCTTCCCAAATTAGGAAGAAGTCGTCGATAAAACGGACCCACAGTACCATCTGCTACATTTTCATTTGATTTTATTCGCTCCAGATTGTTTCTGTTTCCCAACATCCCATTAGTAAATTTGCATAAGTTGGGGCGAAAGATTTACCCATGGCGGTCCCCTGGGTTTGTAAATAAAACTTGTTATTAAAAATGAAGACGTTGTGATGTAGACAAAAGTCTATCATTTCCATTAGCATGTCTGAGTGTTCCAATAGGGAGACTGAACGACTTCTTAGGAAATATGTGCAGGCTTTCATACCATCATGATGTTGAATCGAGGTATACAATGAGACCACGACCACAGTGGCCATCAGGTAATTCGGTTTCCATGGGAGATCATTAATTCTGTTGAGAAAATCTTGTCAGTCACATAGGTAGGATGGTAGGTCCTTGACGTACGGAAAGAGGAATATATCTATAAACCTTGAAGTGTTTTCCAGCAGGGCACCAATTGAACTTACTATTGGTCTACCCGGTGGGTTGTTTATGTCCTTATGCACCTTCAGTAGAAAGTGAATTGTTGGAGTTATTGGATGCAATGTATTCAGATAGTAGTATTCATCTATGTCTATCAGTCCTCTTTCCTGCCAGCCTTTTAGTTTTTGGGAGAACTGGACCATGTGATCTTGTATTGGATTGCCAGGGAGATTTCTGTAATGTTTTCTGTTACTGAGTTGTCTATTAGCTTCTGCTGAATATTGATGTATACTCCTAATTACAATATTTCCCCCTTTGGCGCTGGGTTTTATGATGATGTTTTTATCATTTTGAAGATCCCTTAAAGCTTGCTATTCCATTTTGGTTAAATTTTGTTTAGCTTTTTCCTTTCTTTTGTGCGGTCTAATAGTCTCTGTTGACACCATGTCCTTTAATTCATCTGTTACGATCTCATAAAACAGATCAATTTTATTGCCAATGGGTAACTGGGGGCAGAATTTGGACTTTGGCTTACATCCACCCCTAGATGTCATGTCTGTTGGAATTTCCAGATATTCACAGAGATCTTCCTCCGATAGTGATTCAATAGGTGAACATTCTAACCCTGATGCTTCTTTTTCCAAACTGGTTAGTGATTGTAGTGTACTCAAATCGTTCATTATGATACTGAAAGGTTTTGCCTTAGGTTTCGGTTTGCTGGTCTTATTTTCCCATTCCTTGCTCTTCATTGAGTAGTATTTCTTAAGTTTCACCTTCCTTGTAAATTTATAGAAGTCTATCCTTGTATTTACAAAGTCAAATCCAGCATTCGGACAAAAACCAAGTCCCTTATTTAAAAGGCTCCTATGATTTTCATCAATGATTTTTTGGGAGAGGTTGATGATTAAATTATTGTCTGGTGCTCCTGCTCTTATTAGCGCTTTTTGTTTTGTGTTCCTCTCCCTCTTTTTGTACCTCCTCTTTGCTCTTCTTGTTTTGCGGGGTTCTACTGGGTTGTGTTCACTTTTCCTCTTCCTTTCTGTCTTGTTGTCATCTGGAAGAGCCTCATTTCCCCTGAAAAATCCAGCCAGTGGAGGGATGTGGTAGGCTCCTCATCCCCCGAACTCACTTCGGAGCTCTCTACGCTTGAAGCCGCTGATCTTATGTCCGTGGTGTTGATGGCGGCAGTTTGATTGGCATATAGATAGTCGAATTTTCTGGAAAATGTGTATATTCGACCTGCAGCATAATCTCTTTTATCTCTGTTGAACTTTTTAGCTTTCTTTTGTTCAACTTCGCCTTCGTGTTTTTCCAACTTCTTTTCCATTTTTTGTAAAGCATTCTTCACATCTTCTCTGCCCTACATGGTTTCCAGGACATCTTCGAGTTCTTTGATCCCTGTAACCGCTTTCGTAAATTTTCTATCTGTGTGTGTGATCAGTGTGCGCATTAATTTATTAGAGCATTCCATTGTGTCTTCCTGCCATTGTTTTGAGAGGTCTGGGTCTAGGTCACTGAGGGTTGGAAGCACAAAGATCCGTAGACCTCTTGGTATTCTCTCGCATTCTAAATAATACTTTAGAGTTGTCATCTCCCACCATTTATTAATTTCTGTTATTCTTGTTTGCTCCAATTCTTTCACTAGCTTTAAGGGAGATGTGACAGTGATTTGTTGTTCTCCACCAGTCACTGTCTGATCGTTACTGTATAGCTCCTTAGCTTTTAATTCCCTTTTGGCACGTCTATCCGCCATGATTCTTTTTAATAAATTACATTACATATATATGTATGTGTGTGGGTGGTAGATTTCTGAGCAAGTTGGACCATTCTGCAGTGGCAAGGCATTCCTGTAGTGAAAACGTTGGATTGTAACACTTTGGATGTGGGTGTGACCTGGGATTAGTTGATGGGTTACAGAACAATATTACAATTAGAATTAAATGAGGGCCTATGCTTGCCTGTTCTATTTCTATCCAGGCACAATAGAAAACTTGTGGGGGCTTATTACAAGCCCCTTCCTCAACCAGTGCGTCACTTTTTGTGACGCACCGGCGGCGCATTTTGCTGCTATTTATTTGCAAGGACACGTAAAGCCACCCTGCGTGGCTTTTCATGTCCTTGTAGATACGGTTCCTTTTCACGCAGCACTTTGCGTGAAAGGGACATTCCATGGGTGCTGCTGTGGGTGTTCCCATGCAACACCCATGGTTTCTGCCACATTCCCAGATTTACAACCTTTTGTAAACCTGGGAATGCATCAGAATGCTACGCCTCCCCGGGGGAGGCGTAGCAACGCGCAACCAAGAGAAATGTTTTCATTTCCCATCGTTTTTTCCTCTTTCTATGCATTCTGTAGCCCACATAGAAAGAGGAAATTACCTCTTGTAATTGTTTTTGTGCAGGAAGGTGTCACTTCCTGAACAAAAACAATCTCCCCTAAAATGCAGAAACCCTTGCACCATGGTGCAAGGGTACAAGGGTGCCTGCATCGGCGCATGGCAGCAAATTGTGCACCAGCGTAGGGGAGAGCAAAGGGATCCGTCATAGCATTGTCGATATGACCCATCCCTTTGCTTCCAAAGTAATGCAGTGCTGACAAATGGCTTGCAGCACCGCGCTGCGTTACTTTGTTGTAAATAAGGCTTGTGGTCCTTAGATGCTGTGATGAGTGCTGTATATCTGGGCCCTACCAGGTCCTACCAGGTCCAAACAGTATTCGTTCCTCCCCTTCTCATTCTTTAGTGGAGGAGATCTGGGTGATGTAGGGGTTGAAGTCTTGCCTTGTCAGAGCGTGTTAAGGGCAGGGAAAAGCCTGGATTCTGATTGTCTCTGGCAGTTATGGGTCACACTTTTACCAGCTGAAGGGTTGTCCACAGAATGAGAAATAACCACAGACATCTGTTTTTATGAGCAAATTTCTGTCTACTTTTCTCCAATTTTCTCCTGATAAATGTTGTCATCTTTTTACTATCGAATGTGTGAGGGCAAAGTGTTGGAGGTGCAGGTTTCTCATAGAAACCATTATCCCGTTTCAGATGCAGACTACAACTTGTATTTGGATATTGTATGTGCTATGATTTTTAGAGTTTTTTCACTCACTGCCTATACGGGGAAAATCCCGTGCAACTAGAGTTTCACGTCGCGTTTTGTTTGAGGTTCCTTGTTTCTTGTTTTTGTACCATAAGTGACGTCATTTTCAGCAAACAGTTAAACAATAATTCCTAATGGTTAAATTATTTAACATCATTCTCTTCTTGTATACGACCAAAGAGCTACAATCTGTATCGCCCAGAGATTTTTCATCCAATGGTTGTCTAATATTTTTCTATTGCATCGTATCATCACATTTATATCTTAAATGCTTTTCATAAAGTGGAGCCAAATACAGTAGTTCTAAGCAAGCAATGTTTACATTTGACATGAGTAAGGATCTATCCCTTGCTTTGATGCTAATCCAATTTAAAAGGAAACATGAATTTAGCATTTTAATAATGCATCTGTACTGTAACATGCCAAATATGTTTGCCGTTTCAAACACTTGACACCTTAAAGACGTCGGTCAATTTTGCCTTTCAGGATGAAAACTTTCTCCTTTTAATTGCGTTCTTGCTTCATGCTGTGATGTATCTTGCTGATTTTGTTTCTTTTTTTCTGTTTAAACCTTTGGATTTTAAGTATCATTACACATACATTTCCGTAGCATATTGCACAGTAAAACACTGCAAGCAAAAAGCATCAATTTATATGATGGCTGTAAAAATAATAGTGTCAGAGGTCAAATAGAGCATAGCAGCTGGCTTATTTAATGAGTTGCAACCCTTCATTTTCCTTACACATGGAGGGTTGAGGCATGCAAGCTCTGGTTACAAGAAAATAATCGTTGCCAGAGAAGATGCGCCAAGTTCACAATTAGGTGAAATTCCAAAGTTTGGCCACTTCATGCAACTTCGCCTGTGGGCGATATTGTCTTCCAGAAGAATCTCCGGTGGGGAATTTCATTGGGAGAATCCTGTCACATGTTTTTGGTACAGCATCATCAACCTGGTGTCAGATTTTTATTTGGTTTTTATTAAACTTTGACAGCTTTGTGAATTTCCCAAAATTGATGAAAAGGAACTCCGCGGACTTCACAGACACTTACAGCTGATTCACCGGCGTGCTTCTTATTTATTGGGGTATTTATATACTAGGGTATTTAGTTGAAGTTCAAGAAACAGTCTTCTGGCAGCCACAAAAAGCTGTAGATGTTAGGAGCCTCAGATCTGTCAATTTGTGGCCTCGGCGCGTCTTAACATATATGGCATATTCAGGACCCTCAGCATGGGGGGCGGGGGTAGGGGGGCATTGTTTTGCTAATCACAGTCTGGAGTCTGAAGTCTTCCTAGAAGAATGCTGAACCTGATTCATGAAGATTTTGCCCAAATAAGTGCGACCTAGATAAACAATAGTTTGGATTTGACAGAGCTCTTCATAAATCGTGAATCAAAGAGCCAGTACTTGCACAAATTCCATAGATCATTTTCAACAAAAGGGGCGGTGCCACCCATGGGAGTAGCATCTTCGTGGGTAAATATCATAGATGATGTAATTTTCTTCCGCTGAAAGTCACCACTGAAGAAGTGCCCAAAAAGAGGTGGTACATTGTTAGTGTCCACATGTCTAGTTTTTAAGCATGTAAGGTGCACAATAGGCTCCTTCACGTGAGTATTTGTCATTCTTTGCATGACAGACTTCCATGGCGGTGACACTGTCAGATAAGGTAGAGGATCAGTTATCCTAGAGTGGGCAGCTCATCCACCACTGTATTTATAAATTTAACACTGGCGGAGAACGAGAATCCACCACCAAGCAGGATTTTGCCACTAAGACAACTCTGAATAAGAGGTTATGTGACCAGATTCACAGGTGGTAAATGTCCTTCTTTGTCAGAATTTCCGTCACCACCATCCTCAGTCCTTAAGTTCAGACTGAGGGGTAGGAACAAGGGGGCATATTACCAAGGATTTGCGATAATTATCGCAAAGCGCGCTTAGCGCTGTTTTTTTTATCGCCGGCTATCGCTGGATTTCATCGCGGAGATAACGCGTTATTATCAACGCTTATCTCCAAGGCGATAAAAAATCCAGCGATAGCGGCGAAACGCAGCAATAGCACGAGAAATCCAGCGATAAATTCACTGCGCTAATGAAAAGCTCGCTAATAGGCAGGTGAGGACTTAACCTTACAATCCACCTCCCAATGACAAGATGGTTAAGTCAAGTTTTTAGCAGGTGTTAAATTCCAGCGATAATCACGGTTAGCGCGACTTTTTTTATCGCTTCGCGGGCATTGGTAATAGGGGGAAGTTGTGTTTGCGACTGTTTGCAGTCGCGTTTAGTTGGGAACGCCTACTTTGCATGTCATTAGCGATAAATATCGCTGACATGCAAAGCGGCACCAAAACGGTCGCTTTCGCCATAAAGCTGTCGCTAACAGCTGTTAGCGACAGCTTGCTAATAGGGCGATAGAAATAGCGCCGCTTTAGCGGCAAAAAGTGCCGCTAAAGCGGCGATAACGCCCTTGCTAAAATGCCCCAAGGATATTCCCAGGAGAGGAGCAATTTGAAATTTGCTTTAATGTAAAAAAATTCAGAAGTGCTTTTGCCTTCAAAATAAGTGAAAACAGGCAGATTTTCTGTAGTCTGGATGTCTACTTGTTTAGTGTTAGATGTATAGCTGCTATATTCTTAGATTTTGGTTCAAAGGCTGCAGGTTTACTAAAATTTCTTAAATTACATTTCTTTATGAAAATCATACCTCAGATAACAAAGCGGAGTAATCGAGAAATTTGTGATTGTGAAAGGCGAGGGGAAGAAATCGTCACTCACCTAACACCATTTTGTTGAAGAACTGAAAGTCGGTGAAGGAGGTTGTTATTATCCATGCTTGGGTGTTTTGGAATCAAGAGATACAAGGATGCTATGGCCTTATATTGTAGGGCCAAGATTATGCTTATCTACCATATGGTTGCCTTTTATATATGGACACCATGGTTCAAGACAACGGGTTTGTTTTATGGGTACTGCATGCTTTGATAAGTGATTTATTAAAAGCTAATTTTTGGTATTGTGTGGCAAATCTATATTGAAATGTGTTATTTGTTTTATAGTGTGTTAATTTTAACTGTTTTAATTGTATTTAAGTTTTCTATGATCTTTTAGTCGACTCAAAAGATTTACGACTACTACCTTGTTGGTGAAGGATGTGCATGTTGTTGTTAGTTTTCGGTATGGTATGCAGTGTTTTTACATCTTGAGGTTTGAGTAACCTAATGTGTCTTTTTCCCTCTTATGTGCAAAGCAATGTTGCACACGGCTCTATGGTAGTTTACAAACTGTGCAATATAAAATTACTGCTGGTTCAAAGATGAAGGGGCTTAGGTATCAGTGGTGCAGCTGGTGCAGTGGCACTCGGTCCAAGAGGTGAAAGGCTCCAGACTGTAACCGCGCTGGAGGCCAGATGGACATACTTTCTGGTCGCATACACTGGTCGCAATTTATGACCAGTATTTCAGTGACTCAAAAGGTTTTTTGTGACCCAACTGATGTACAAATAGATCGGTTCACAAGAAAAGGGTTTGGAGTAAGTTGCAATAAGACTAACCTCATTAATATTTATGATGTAGGTTCCAAATTACAACTCACTTGCAGGTCATGACAGTGATGGTGACTTGCTGAGGTCAGCAGATCACCATGTCTGTGATTGTCTTTCAATAGTAAAAATGTAAAAGAAACAAGACTGTGTTTAAAAAAAGTTTTCTTTTATTAAAGTTTGTTTAAGAATTGGCAGTGGGCCTCCTGGATTACTGTCTAATCACAAACAAACATTTTTTGATTCACAAAGGGGTCAAGAGGACCACTTCTGGCCATTGTCTGCCCCCGGGGTCATATTGGCCATATTTTTATGCCAAGCTGCCACCGAGGGGAGCAGAAAGTCTCTAGACACTAGGGATTTGAATATTTATATGTCAGGGAGTGGCCCATTGGGCAGGGTCACTCCCATTTATTGGGACAATGTTTTGGCCATTTTCTGTCCCTCCCCAGGGGCAGGTTGGCCATATATTTAGGCCCATCTGCCCCTGAGGGGGGCAGAAAGCCACTAGAGACCAGGCATTTTCCTATTTATATTCCAGGGAGCAACCCCTGGGGCAAGGGTCGCTCCCCATTATGGGATCAATATTTTGGAAATGTTCTGCCCCTCCAGAGGGCAATTTGGCCACATACTTAGGTCTATCTGCCCCCAAGGGGGGCAGAAAACCACTAGACACCAGGAAAAGTTTCAGTGTGCGTGTGAACTGGATGCTGGTGCTTGGCTGGCTGTGTGTACTGGCATTTGACCGGCGGTGTGCGTAGACTGGTGCTTGGCTGGCGGAATGTGTGGACTGGTGCTTGCCTGGCGTTGTGTGTGGACTGATGCTTGGCTGGCGGTGTTTGTGGACTGGCGCTTGGCTAATAGTGTGTATAGACTGGCGATGTGTGTGTGGTGCTTACCTGGCAGTGTGTGCGGACTGGTGCTTGTCTGGCAGTGTGCATGGACTGTTGTTTGGCTGGTGGTGTGTATGGACTAGCGCTTGGCTTGCGATGTTTGTGGACTGGCATTTGGCTGATGGTGTGTTTGAACTGGGGGTTTTGCTGGCGGTGTGTGCTGACTGACTTCTGGCTGACAGTGAGTGTTGACTGTCTTCTGGCTGGCAATGTGTGTGGCTGGAATTTGGGTGGTGATGGGCAGACTTCATAGTGTTTTATAATGTTAACTGTTTTATTTCATCATTTGCATTTGTGATCATAATGGTTTTTTTTCTCCTTTTTATTCTAGTGCAAAGCTTTCCATTTCTTTTGCTGTGACTCCTGCTTAGGGCTCAGGTACTGATAGGTCTGCAGTTTGTGCAGCTGCATGTATTTGGTAAGAAAACCGTTGTTTGTATTGTATACTCCATATGAGTATCATTCCCCTACATGAATGTGTTTTTTGTAAATTGTGTACTAATAACAGCATATTTAGTTTCTTATTCATTGTGTGTCAAATTCTCCTTGAATTTGTGCACGATGTGTATTGTGTTGTCTTGTGTATCATTTTCTTTTGTTTTTCCTTTCTAGTGGGATATCCTTGGTGCTTGCTGTGTCTATGCAGAAAAGGTGCAGGTGATCCTCAGTCTAGCTGTCTCTGGCAAGTGAGTGTTATACTGTTTGAGTACATATGTCTTTGTGTGCTTGTCTTGATTGACTTTTCTTTTCAGATTACTGTATGCCAGTAGTTTTACTTTCTGTTTGATAGCCACAGGATTACCGTTCAGCAGGTTGTTAGCTTGCTTTTTTAATCTTCCTCTGACCATGATTCTGAGACTGACTCTGCATCAGAGGCAGAGAAGGGAGTCCAAGATTCTGGCAGTGAATTATCTGTCCGAGAGGAATCATCTGAAGTTGTAGCCACTCTAGAGAAGAACACTAACATGCTGATAGTACAGCAAGAGGCATCTGGATTGCTTCATGGGCTGAAAGGCTTCCCATTGGAAGTGCTGAACTCTGGGTTGCCCCCAAACATGGTGCAGCCGGTGTTGCCTGTCTTTAGTGGTGTCGCAGGGTGTCGAGCCAATACTGGAAACATTTTGCCTATACATTTCTATCAGTTGTATATTGACGATATATTTTTGAAAGAGATTGTTGAACAGACTAATTTGTATACTGAACAGTATTTGAGGGACAACAGTGCCAGACTTAAGACCCACTCTAGAGCTACCCACAAATCTGGTTGAGCTGGAGATGTTCTGAGGTTTACATTTTTTGATGGGATTGACTAGGAAACCGTCAGTTGCTTCATATTGGTCTTCTAGACCCTTTATGGCAACCGCTAAATTTCCTACAACCAGAAATAATGATCTGTATTTGCTTCTGCTTCGGATGCTGCATTTTGTTGATAATGCCTCAGTATTGCCATGGGATCACCCTGATTGTGAATGTCTCTTCAAGATTCAGATTGTCCTTGATCATTTTGAAGATAGGTGATCCAACTACTTTCCCACACAGAAAATGTGAGAAATTTGACTTTTTGGCTAAATTTGAGGTTTGCAGGGGATCCACACAAGCCACACCTCTCTTGACTCCCCCAGTTGTCTGGTTTTCAGAAAAGGTCTGGTTTTGGTAGGTTTCCCTAGATCGCCACCGAGCCTGGGACCAAAAACGCAGGTGCTACCCTTGCAAAATCAGGTCATTTTGGCCCCTTCATTGTCGCTGGCACTTGACCCACCCACACAAGTGAGGTATCATTTTTATTGGGAGACCTGGGGGAATGCTGGCTGGTAGGAAATTTGTGCCGGCCCAGTGATCCCACAACTTTCCCACACAGAAATGTGAGGAAAATGTGCATTTTTAGCAAAATTTGAGATTTGCAGGGGATTCTGGGAAACAAAATATTGGGTGATGCACACAAGCCACACCTCCCTGGACTCCCCCGTGTGTCTAGTTTTCAGAAATGACTTGGTTTGGTAGGTTTCCATAGATGGGCGCTGACCCCGGGACCCAAAATGCAGCTGGCTCCCTTGCAAAACCAGGTCATTTTTGATAGATAATTTTAATGTCTCCACAGCACGTTTTAGGCCCTTCCCTGTCATGAGCACTTGGCTCACCCATACAAGTGAGGTAGTATTTTTATCGGGAGACCTGGGGAACGCTGGGTGGTAGGAAGTTATGGCTGCCTGCAGATTCCAGGACTTTTCCTCACAGTAATGCAAGGAAAATGTGTTTTTTAAGCACAGTTTGAGTTTTGCAAGGGATTCCGGGTAAAAAAATCTGGTGAGAGGCACACAAGTCACCCCAGCCTGGATTCCCTAAGGTGTCAAGTTTAAAAAAATGTTCTGGTTTGGTAGGTTTCCTTAGGTGCCGGTTGAGCTAGGGCCTAAAATTAACACCTGCAGACATTGCAAAAAACACATTTCAGTGGAAAAATGCAATGTGCCTATATTGGGTCTGACTTACATTAGTGTCATGGCCACTTGGCCCACCCACACAAGTGAGGTATAATTTACATCCGGAGACCTGAGGGAACACTGGGTGGTAGGAAATTTGTGTCTGCCTGTAGATTTCAGGACTTTTCCTCACAGAAGTCCAAGGAAATGTGTTTTTTATGCCAAGTTTGAGCTTTGCAGGGGACTCTGGGTAACAAAACCTGGTGAGTGCCACACAAGTCACCCCACCCTGAACTCCTAGTTTTCAGAAATGTGCTGGTTTGGTAGGTTTCCTGTTAGAAATGGGGGGTCTCTAGTTGGCAGAGGTAGGTACCTTTGTACAAGTAGGGACTCTTGCTTCTAGTCAGGGTAAGGGGTGTACATACTCTAGATAACCCCTGCTCACCCCTCGGTAGCTTGGCACAAGCAGACAGGCTTATCCCAAAGGCAATATGTAAAGTATTTGTACGCAAACACACAGTAATACAGTTATAACACCACAAATGGACACCACACTAGTTTAGAAAAATAAAGTATCTTTATCTAAACTCAACAAGACCAAAACGACAAAAAAAATACAACATACAGGTAATAAGATATGACTTTAGAACAGTTGTTGCAAAAATAAAGCTTGTAGAAAACAAATAGCCCCACCAGGGGCTATTGTGATGTCGCAATAGCATTAAATCCAAAGTACGGTGCCGACTGTGAGGAGCGTGGTGTCAGGCTCGGAGTCACACAGACCCCCAAACAAACAGTACCTTGGAAACGAAGTCTATGATGATGCATGGCATCGTAGAGGTGAGCCGTCGGTGCCAAGGTCGAGGCCGGCTCCCTGGCTGCCACAGTGGAGGCGAGGCATTGTGTCCGCAAGGAGGCGACATGTCGAGTCAAGGACAGGGGAAGTTGGTTGCATCGGCTGTGAGGCATCGGTTCCGGTGATGATGTGAAGTTGGCGAGTTCTTGGAGTCACCCTCGGCGGTTATCGGTGCCGTGATAACAGGTTGCAGGTGTTGGAGATGACGGAGTCAGTGCACTGCAAAAAACACATTGTTTTTCAGTGGAAAAAAATGCTCTGTGCCTACTTTGCGTTTGGTGCCTGTTTGTCTCCCGGGCACTTGGCTCACCCACACAAGTGAGGTAGCATTTTTATCAGGAGACCTGTGGTAATGCTGAGTGGTAGGAAAGTTATGGTTGTCTGCAGATTCCAGGACTTTTCCTCACAGAAACGTAAGGAAAATTTGTTTTTTAGGCTAAGTTCGAGGTTTTCAGGGTATTCTAGGTAAAAAAAAAAACCTGGTGAGAGCCACGGAAGTCACCCGACCCTGCACTCCCCTTGGTGTCTAGCTATAAAAAATATGCTGGGGCAGTAGGCTACCCACGTTGGTGGCTGAGCTGAGGTCCAAAATCCAACGGTGATGTGCCTATGTTGCGTTTAGTGCCTGTTTGTGTTGCGGGCAATTGACTCACCTACACAAATGACATAGCATTTTTATCGGGAGACTTGGGGAGTGCTGGGTGGTAGGAAATTTGTGGCTGCCTACAGATTCCAAGACTTTTCCTCACAGAAATGCGAGGAAAATGTGCTTTTTATGACAAAGTTTGAACTTTGAAGTTGATTCTGGGTAAAAAAAAACCTGGTGAGAGCCTCGCAAGTTACCCCACTCTGGACTCTCCCAGGTGTCTAGTTTTCAAAAATGTGCTGGTTTGGTAGTTTTCGCTAGGTAGCGGCTGAGCTGTGGCCTAAAATCCACAGATACCCACATTGCAAAAAACACAGTTTTTCAGTGGAAAAATGTGTTGCGTTTGATGCCCGTTCGTGACGGGGGCATTTGGTCTACCCACATAACTGAGGTACCGTTTTTCTCTGGAGACTTGGGGGGAAAGCTGGATGGTAGGAAATGTGTGGCTGCCTGCAGATTCCAAGATGTTTCCTCACAGAAATGCATGGGACATGGGTTTTTTATGCAAAGTTTGGGCTTTGCAGGTGATCCTGGGTAAAAAGAACTGGTGAGAGCCATGCAAGTCACCCCACCTTTGACTCCCCCGGGTATTTAGGTTTGAAAAATGTGCTGGTTTGGTAGGTTTCCCTAGGTGCAGGCTGAACGGGGGCCAGAAATCCATAGCTAACTACCTTTTAAAAAACACATTGTTTTTAGTGGAGAAATGTGATGTGCCTACATTGAGTTTGGTGCCCGTATATTTTGTGGGCACTTAGCCTACCCACAAAAGTGAGGCACCATTCGTTCTTGGGAGGCTTGGGGGGATGCTGGATGGTAGGAAAATTGTGGCTGCCTGCAGATTGCAGGACTTTTGCTCACAGAAATACAAGGGAACGGTATTTCTCAGGCAAAGTTTGAGCTTCGCAGGGGATTCTGAGTAAGAAAACCTGGTGAGAGCCACACAAGTCACCCCACCTTGGGCTCCCCAGGGTGTCTAGTTTTCAAATATTTGCTGGTTTGGTAGGTTTCCCTTGGTGCCGGATGAGCTGGGGCCAAAAATCCACAGCTACCCACCTTGCAAAAAACACATCGTTTTTCAGTGGAGAAATGCAATGTGCCTATGTTGCGATTGGTGCGTGTTCGTGTTGCAGGCCTTTGGCCTACCCACACAAGTGAGGTAGCATTTTTATTGGGAGACCTGGGGAATGCTGAGTGGTAAGAAATTTGTGAATGCCTGCAGATTCGTGAGGTAGCATTTTTATTGGGAGACCTAGGGAATGCTGAGTGGTAAGAAATTCATGGCTGCCTGCAGATTCCAGGACTTCCTCACAGAAATGCAAGGAAAATGTGTTTTTTAGGCAACATTTGAGATTTGCACGGGATTCCGGGTAATAAATCCAGGTAAGAGCCGTACAAGTCACCCCACCCTGGACTCACCTGGATATCTAGTTTTAAAAAATGTGCTGGTTTGGTGCCGGCTGAGCTGGGGGCCAAAATCCACAGCTACCCACATTGTAAAAAACACATAGTTTTTCAGTGGAAAAATGCGATGTGCCTATGTTGAGTTTGGCGCCAGTCCATGTTGCGGGAACTTGACCTACCCACACAAGTGAGGCTCCGCTTTTCTCACGAGACTTGTGAGAATGCTGGGTGGTAGTAAATTTGTGGCTACCTGCAGATACCAGGACTTTTCCTCACAGAAATGCAAGGGAAATGTTTTTTTAGGAAAGGTTTGAGCTTTGCAGGGGATTCTGGGTAATAACAAATGGTGAGAGCCATGCAATTCGCTCTACCCTGGACTCCCGCAAGTGTCTAGTTTTTAAAAATGTGCTGGTTCGGTAGGTTTCCCTAGTCAACAGCTAAGCTTAGGCCCAAAATCCACAGCTAGCCACTTTGTAAAAATACATGCATTCTGCTGGGTGAAATATGATGTCTTCTAGGTCACATTTTGAGGTGTTTTGTGTAGCAGATGCAAGGCACAGCCACACAATTGGTGTACCATTTTTTATCAGCAGACATGTGGGAATACAGAATAGTAGAACATTTATTATTACCAATAGAATATCTCTAAGTTTGTGCCTTTCAAATGTAAGGAAGTGTGTAACACAGAAGACATTTTACGAAATGCCCCCTGAAACACATGCCTGTAAGGGTACCCATAAATTCAGGGCTGTACACAAAGCCACTGCTTCAAAACTCAGTATTTGGTGCCCATTTTAAAAATACAGAGTTTTCCTTCATACCCTTTTCCCATTCTTTATAATTTACCATATGAATTGCTGTATAGTCGGTACACAATGAAAAACCATTTTGAGGTGCAGCTTGGTTGTTGGCTCTGAGTACCACTGGTTCTTGGAGAACCCAGAAGCCCTATATATACCCGCAACCAAAAGTGTCCAGCGGATATAACGATCTATTGCTTTTGAAAATCTGTCATAGTAATAAGAAGTTACAGATGAAAACGTAGACACAAATGGCTGTTTTTTTCAACTCAATTTCAATATTATTTTATTTCAACTGTTACTTTTTATAGGAAAACCTTAAAGGATCTACACAAATGCCCCTTTGCTGAATTCAGAATTGTGTCTACTTTTCAGGAATGTATAGCTTTCCAGGATCCATCATGGGTTTTACACCTGTTTCCACCACTAACTGGAAGGAAGTCAAATTTAGCTGTATTTTGACCAATTTCTCGGTCCACTCCAGGGGAATCCACAAACCCCTGGGTACCTTTAGAATCCCCAGGAAATTGGGAAAAAAGGGTGCAAATTGGACATGGGTAGCTTATGTGGACAAAAGGTTATGGAGGCCTAAGTGCGAACTACCCCAAATAGCCAAAAAAGGCTTAGCACTGTGTGTGGGGTGTGGGGGAGGCCTAGTAGCGAAGAGGTTTAATGACAAAAATGAATCATAAGTCAACAGTGATTTTGTATATGTATAGAAACATTTTTCGGAAATACTTGAAACTATATAAGTAACTTATTAGTTATAAAAAAAAACATGTTCATGGAGAGGTCAAGAATCAAACCAAGGTCATCGAGGTCATCGAGAAGATCGTCAACAGCTAACCCGATACCTCGAAGAAAACAGCATCCTGGACCCATCCCAATCGGGGTTCCGCAGCAACCACAGCACTGAGACTGCCCTCATCGCCGCCACCGACGACATCAGGATCCTGCTGGACAACGGTGAGACCGCAGCCCTCATCCTGCTGGACCTCTCCGCCGCCTTCGACACTGTCTGCCACCGCACTCTACGCACACGCCTCCACGACGCAGGGATCCGAGACAAGGCCCTGGAATGGGCCACCTCCTTCCTCGCCGGCAGAACCCAGAGAGTCCGCCTCCCACCATTCCGATCCGAAGCCTCCGAGATCATCTGCGGCGTACCCCAGGGATCGTCCCTCAGCCCAACACTGTTCAACATCTACATGGCCCCGCTCGCACGCATCGCCAGACAGCACGACCTCAACATAATCTCCTACGCCGACGACACTCAACTGATCCTCTCCCTCACCAAGGACCCCCTCGCTGCCAAATCCAACCTCCATGAAGGGATGAAGGCCGTCGCCGATTGGATGAAGATCAGCCGACTAAAACTGAACACGGAGAAGACAGAGGTCCTCATCCTCGGCTCCAACCCCTCAGCCTGGGACGACTCCTGGTGGCCAACGACGCTGGGAGCAGCCCCGACACCCACCGACCACGCACGCAACCTGGGAGTCATCCTCGACTCAACGCTCTCCATGGCCAAGCAAGTCAACGCAGTCTCATCCTCCTGCTTCAACACCCTCCGCATGCTTCGCAAGATCTACAGGTGGATCCCGACAGACACGAGAAGAACAGTCACCCAGGCCCTCGTCAGCAGCAGACTCGACTATGGGAACGCCCTCTACGCAGGAGCCCCGGCCAAGCTCATCAAGCGACTGCAACGCATACAAAACGCCTCCGCACGCCTGGTCCTCGATGTACCACGCCACAGCCACATCACCCCCACCTGAGGAACCTGCACTGGCTCCCCGTCGACAGGAGAATCTCCTTCAAACTCCTCATCCACGCACACAAGGCACTCCACAAGACTGGCCCAGCCTACCTCAACAGACGACTCCTCTTCTACGTCCCCAACCGCCAACTCCGCTCCGCCGACCTCTCCCTCGCCACCGTCCCTCACATTCGAAGAACCACCACCGGCGGCAGATCCTTCTCCCACCTCGCCGCCAAGACCTGGAACACCCTTCCACTAAGCCTACGACAGACCCAAGACCTGCTGACCTTCAGGAGGCTACTCAAGACCTGGTTGTTCGACCAGTAGCAGCACCCCCCCTTTTTTCTCCCCCAGCGCCTTGAGACCCTCGCGGGTAAGTAGTGCGCTTTACAAATTCTGTGATTGATTGATTGATTGATTTTATGCATATTTAGCCTTTTTTACTCATGCGTGTTTTTCATGCTGCGTTGCTTTAGTCATCTGAGGCCTTGTACAAGTAAATTGGATGCCTTACAGTTTTATGGATCTTAAACTTATTATTTTCACTAAAGGAAACACGTTAATTTTGCACATTTATTTCAAACTGCGTTATTTTCTCGTTAATTTTGAAATGTCTTTGTCAGACGTTTGTTCCTCGTCTATGTGATTCATGAGAGCTATTGCATAATGAAATTTCAGGCATGTGCCGAACACTGTATTATGCTGAGTTGCACAGAATTCAGGCGGTTTGCACTGCCAGCCAACCCCCCCCCCCCAGCATACAGATACTATCAATGCATTTTGTCCTGCAGTTAGGGAAAGTGCACTTGCAAGTTTTGTGATGACTATCAGTAGGGTGATTAGATGTCCTTAATTTGCAGGGCAGTCTTTGTTTTTGGTTATATATCCCAGTTAATGTGAAATTAAACAAATATCCTTGTTTTGAGATGGGTTCATGTAAGCATGCACTCTCCATGCTGGCATTTCTTTATCAACATAGCTCTTGCACTCTCATTTTCCTGTTAAACAACCTGTCATTCCATGTGCTTACCTTAAAACATGAAGATTGAGGCAGTGGAGGCCGACACTGATTTAGAGTGTTAGGGCATGTGGAGGGAGTGCGGGGCGTAAGGGAGAGTGGGGGAGCGCATGGGGGAGTGCGTGGGGGAGCACAGTGTTAATAATAAAAAATAAATCAAAAACGTAACTGGTGCTGCCGGCAACCTCGCGCTCCTCTGCTTCCACTTCCTGGTCCCAGCAGTCCCTGGGCCAGCATCACAGACTCCCCATCCAATCCACGCATTGCTCTCAAGCATGAGAGCAGCTTGGTGATTGGCCTGAGCGGACTAGGTCAATGCTCACTCAGGCACAGGGAGCCTGTGCTGTTCCTCCAACCCGGCTGTCCAATACAGCCGGGTTGGAGAAAGCTAAGTCAGCATGTCAGTTTGGCCGGCCTTAGACGGCCGGCCAGACTGACATGCGCACTTAAAAGTGAACATCTACCACTCCTCCTCCCCCCCTCCCATGGCTCAGCCCGTCTCCTCCCTGCACACGCTGCTCAGCCAGCAGCTGAAAAAGAAAACAATTTTAAAATATTGTTTTCTTTTTTCAGCTGCTGGCTCTGAGCCAGTGGGGCGACGCTCCTCTGCCATTATGGAGGAGCCGCCCCTGGATTGAGGGCAATGTTCTGATTGACATATTTTACTTTTATGTAAGGCTGCAGTACAGTTTTACAAATGCTGCCCAAGTTGTATGAAAGTGAAATACCCAGTGATGAATGCAGCATGGCTTACACCAACCATAAAAAGGACTTCAAGTTCTCCAGGAGTACTGAAAGGCAGCCTTGTAACATTGCAGACATTGCTGCGTGGTTGACAAATTAAATCAACCATTTTAAAAATGTTTTGATTAACGTCTGCCATTAATATAAGCCTTCTATAAAGACTACATGCCCAGTTGTATAATGTTCAGAAGTGAAACACTAAGTTATGCTAACTTGCATTTACTACATATCCCACTATATAGGCAATTTGTATCTGCAGTTTGTCAAGCCTCCCAGTGATTTTACAATGAAGCCAATTTGTTTACTTTTGGCTAGGGACCCTCTACAAATTGAATTCTTGCAACATTTTACTAATACGTCAAAAGCTAATTCATTGGTGATCTTAGATTTTTGTACAAGTGTTGTACAAATTATTCCTATAAATGATATTAACCTGTGCCTTGTACTGAGTTCAAACCAGCATGTCCATGTCAAAGTTTTCTAAAGTGACTTAGGTTTCTCTCCAACTCAGAGCAGTGGAAGTCGATTGAAAATCATAATATTGTAAATCCCCATTTTTAGGCTACAAACCAGAGGATGATGATCCTGTTCTATACTGGCGGTAAAAGCCTGCGAACAGCTCACGCTTTCTTTAAGACAAGCTGAAAATGATACCTTGCTCAGAAAATCTCTTAAAACCTTTCTTTTCTCAATCCTCACTCCAGGTGCCAAATGAGGGACAGGGAGATGTGACTTTTACCCAATTCTAGGGTTACAACACTGAGATACCCCATTTCTGAGGTAATTGCTCTAAGTTACAAAAGCCTCATTTCCTTTCATATTTAGTGCTCTGCCTAGGGACAGCGAGCCATTTGACTACCAGCTACTGTCTTAATAACAGGAGCTGACGCTGACATGAACATCTCCACCCAGTGCTTAGCAGGTAGTTATGAGGGGAAAAGGAGAAGTTTGACATCTACATAAAACAAAGTTATGTCTGACCTCTTGTCATTAACACCTAAAAATCAAGGGAAAAACAGGACAGTGGAGATATTCTTCCCAGAGACATACTGGCACCTTGTAATGTAGGACATGAGAGTGGAAAAAAGGTGCCAACGCGTGCCCAGAGATGACAGGACTTTCAAAGCCATCCTGTTCAGTAATTTTTGTGCCAAACCTCAATGCCCTCGGAAGATTGAGAAATTGAAACCAATCTGACAGGCCACTCTCCTGCCTTGCTCAACAGGAGGTTTTTGACTACCAAAGTAAAGACTTAAGTCAGAATATAAAACTGCTGACTAAGGCGAACTCCCACACCCCAATCTCACTCCATTGCTGTTAGATACTGAGGACCCAATGATACATGCTAAATAGTGTAGCATTGAGTTTTGAATGTCCCATTGTTCGGCAAGGATGTTTTTGCCATTTCTTTAAAAATCTATCTCTCCTGATCCCCTTAATTGATTTTGTCATTTTGGAGTTGTTGTTATAACATTTTATTCAATTTCAATAAATTTGTTTGGGAATTTTGTATGCTTTAATTCCTGTCTTACAGTTCTTTTGGTGCTGCTAAATATTACAAAAAACATGTTCTCTGAGAGAAATAGATTGATTGCAGTAAGATGCTAATTCTTAGATCCTTCCCAGAAACCTTCATTAACTTTCTAGGTACTCTGGCCTGTGACTGCCATATATGGTTTTTCTAATGATTTTTTTTTTAGAGCACCCTGCTACCAAACAATGGCGTTTCCGGTGTTGAGGAAACATAGCTATGCCTGCTTCTAATATTTTAAAGAGCTGAAATAGTTAGGTGGGGATGGGAAAAAAGAACACCCTACCATTCCGCATCCTTCAATGGTTGGACACTACCAACAGATTAGCTCTAGCAAATCTCAAGGTACGTGCAAAATGATACAGAATGATTTGAGGATTTTGTTCTGAGCAAACTGTAAGCAATTGGTTTGAAGATGTAAGAGCCTTAAATAAAGGGTATTGCCTTAATCCAGGCCAGAGATGATCAAACATTGAATGACAATTTTCCTGGTGCAATTGGGAATAGAGGAAACAAATCTCCTCAACCCTTCGAGAGCAGCAAAACAGATGGCAGCTGTGCTGTTGATCTTGGTGGAGAAGAAAAATTCATGTTCAGAGAAAATGCTGAGATTTCCGACCTGCACTGATGAATGAAAGGTGGAGCCTCAGAAGGCTACCAGGCATTATACCATGCTGAAGTTTGACCTCCACAGAGAGATTCTTCAGTTTTATCCCTGTTGACCTTTCAACAAATAGCTTTCATCCGGCAGGGAGATTGGATGGCTACGGAGGACCACGCCTCCGAGTAGCCACAGGTGACTCACGGCTCCACCCCCAGCAATGGCAGCGTGTACCTGACTGTAGGCTTTAGCGGGCGGATTGTGGTGCCGGGGCAGAGTTACGAGCTGGAGAGGACGGCATCGACGGTGGCGGCATAATTTGGGTGTATGTGCGGTCTCCCGGCGATGCGAGTTTTGATCCCTCGTGACTGCGGAGCGAGTGGTTCTCGGCGGCTCGCCGTGTGAAGGAGGCGACGCTGGTTGAATACAGATTGGAGCTGGACGCTGTGCACTTAGCCGCCCGGTGGCTGTTCCGGAGCGCGAAAGAATGAAAATGGGAGGCGAAAATGAATATACTTTCCTTTGTTGAAGCAGGCGACCTGAATGAGCTGAGGAAAACACAAGAGGAGGAGTAAGGAGAGAGGAGGTGAGGAGCTGAAAAGGACTGGGAGAGAGTTGGGGTATAGTGAAATAAACCCCCTCTTTTTTTTTTTTTTTAAGAGAGTATAGCAATTTAAATTGTCCAGATTTTGACTTTCATAGAAGGGGAAGCAAGAGAGTGAGAATGGGTAAACCCCAGAAGGAGGGGAATATTGCTGGTAAATCTAGTAAAGCAGAGGTTATGACCGGTTTTAAAGCTAAAACTCGCCAAACGTTAGCAAAGAAAGCCGCGCTTCAAGCCATTAAAGAAAAGGAAAAAGGAAATAACTCCATTTCCCCTAACCTCGACACTACTCTCGAAAGCTCAGAAGACGAGCTCCCGTCCATCTCTGTCTTCTCCCAATCAAAGGGGCAGCCCGAGCTATTGGCAATAGCGACTGATCAAGTCAATACCTCAACGGAGCGGGCAGAAGGAATCACTGCTTTAAATACTCCAGGTCAAGATGGCTTGAAGAAAGGGTTAGAGGAAAAAAAGGAGTTTCCTCTATTCATAAAGAAAACCATTTTACAGTCTCCTCACCTCCAATCTTCTTTGTCGGCGCTGGCAACACCAATAGCAACACCAATAGCTTTAGCAGCTCCAAAACCTTCTAATGTCTCTCTCCCGGAGGCAGGTCAGATCGCACCGACTATTCCAGGATCCTTAGTCCCTGGAGGCCAGACACCAGCACAACCGTATTCAGAAATTGAACATCCAGAGATCCAGCGACAGCAGCAGCAGGATCAGCAGGATCAGCAGGATCAGACCCAAGTACAAGGACAAGCTTCGGTAACACCTTCAAGGCTTTCAACCTCTCTGAATTTTCCAGTAGAATCTCTGTCTCTGTCTAGTCTAAAACCTTCTCAGTTGCCAGTTCCAGCTAACAAAGGCGGTGAAGGCATGGGTGAAACCCCGTCAGACTCAGTGCCATCACAGCCTCTGGTACAGTCCCAGCTCCATCAACCTCTAGAACAGGTAGTGTCCGATGTGGCTTTTGAACTGGCGGATCCCAAGATGGGAAACACAAGCACAGATATTGATGACCTGTTAAGGAATTCCTGCCAGAATATGGAGACTAAGGGGGCATATCAACTAGATATAAGAGACATGCTGAATTTAATCCTAGAGGAAATACGCGAAATGAAAAAGGAGCAGCAAATGGAAATTGCTGCCTTGCACCAGAGGCTGGGGAAAATTGAAGAAGTGATGACCGGGCTCCCTGTTAGAGTACAAGAGGCGGAAACCAGAATATCTGTCCTGGAAGACCAAATGAATGTGGTAATGGGAGAGGCAAAAGAGGCAGCGAAAGAAAAACTTCCTCGAGAACAAGCTAGAGGAACTCGAGAACCATTCGCGAAGATCTAATCTCCGCATCGTTGGGGTTCCTGAAGGAATAGAAGGTTCCCAACCCATACAATGGGTCAACACATTTATTAAGCAGAAAGTCTTGCCCGATTTCGAGGGCGACCTCACAATTACAAGAGCTCATCGAGTCCTGGGACAACGTTTTTCCAACTCTACGATTCCAAGAACCATCTTACTGAACTTTGCAGATTTCCGGGTCAAGGAAAGGATCCTGTCACAAGCAATACAGCAAAGACAGTTTGTTGTGGATGAAACCAACAAGTGTCGTATATTCTCAGATATGACTGCCGCTGCTGCTACGCAGGAGAAAAGAATTTGTTAAAATTCTTCATTTGTTTAAAGCACATGGTGCTCAAGCATCAATCGCCCGGCAGTCAAAGCTTAGAGTTTTAGTTAAAGGGAAGTTTTTATGTATTCAGACCTAGATGAAGCACAGGCTCTACTTAAGGAGATTTCTACTGGGCCAAATATCTGAATATCCATATGTAGATAGGATTATTAATGGCAATATCAAGGGTACCTCTCCCTACCCCGTATAAGATAGGACGGTCAACTTCAGTGGAACTCCACGGCCTACGCTTTAATTATTAGAGTGGATACATGATTGAGGTTGAACACCCAAGCAATTAGAGTTTAAAAAGATAGTTGGGGCCAGGGCTCTCTAGGGCCACTCAGGGTGTAACATTTTTTTTTAGTACTAAACACATGTATATATATACAGAAACATCTATGGTAGGAGTGATGGGCCGAAGATTAATGATGTTGGTATTGATGTCTGGATAGATCCTAGTTCGAGGATTAGTCTCACTGAATATTTATTCTAAAACTTTCTAGATTCTAGATTTATTTTATGGCCAGGTACAAGTTGGGCCAGTAAATTAACCATTTTGTTGTTAAAAGATTGCTGGGGGGGGTGGTCGGGGGGTCACTCAGGGTGTAATTCCAGGACACCCATAAGGGCAGTTGGGTGTGTCGAAATGCGGTCGGCGTGGCTGGTTGGGGGGATTCCGCATTTCGAGGGTGGGGGGTTCCTTTTGGGGGGGGGAAGAGTGGGTTTCACAGCAGAAAAATGAGCAGGAGCAGAAGGTTCAGAATTTTCATAAAATAACACAAATAAGACTTAATGATGGAAAATAGTAAATGTAAGATCCTTTCAGTAAATGCCAATGGTCTACTGAACAAAAAGAAATATGGTGCTCTTATTAGATGGTTATCCTCTTTTAATCCCCAAGTTGTGTTCTTACAAGAAACACATTTGAAATCGAATTCCCCTAAACTTTTTATACCCAAAGTCTTTTCTAAAGTTTTTTTTGCATCTTCAGGCCTAGCGGTTAGAGGAGTAGCTATTTATTTCTCGAATAAGTTACCCTGGGAATTTCTGCAAGTACACCGGGATCCGCAGGGGAGGTGACTCTGGGTAGCAGCTAAGATACAAGGTAAAACGTTCAATTTTATAAATTATTATGGCCCTGTCTCAGATGATATTACATCCCTGGTCCAAATTAATGATTTATTGCTAGGAGTTCCCGGGCAGGTGATATTTGGTGGGATTTTAATTTTATACAGAATATAAGGAAAGACACCTCGAATAAAAACAAAAAACAATTAAAACCAAATACAAAAAAAATAATGGGAGCCCTTATATTAGAACTTCAATTGGTGGATCCTTGGCGGAAATCAATTTAAACAAGGAATTTTATACTTGTTATTCACACCGTTTTCGGACGGCATCTCGAATAGATTTCTTTTTGACCTCTAGATCCCTTCAGATTTATGATGCTACTATAGGCTGTAATCCTTTTTCAGATCATGCCTATGTTGGGCTTGATATGGAGCTTGGGGAGGAGGTAGGGAACGTCCCAGGTGGCAGCTGGATCGTCTCCTTCTACAAAATGAGGATTGGGTTGAGAAGTTTAAGGAGTGGATTCGGGAATACTTTCGGATTAATGAGAATACAGCAGCTCCCTTCGCGGTCTGGGAAGGGTTTAAGGCAACAGCTCGTGGTCAGATAATAGCCTACACAGCTGCTCAGTCTAATTCTCAGAGGACGAAGATAGCGCAATTGCAAGCTGAAGTAAACCAAGAATATGCTCTCCAGCTTCAACTCCTCCCAAACCAATATGAGCAGGCAAGATCTGTACTGAAGGATTTTTTTATTTTAGAGGAAGTGTGTAGTTCACAAACCTTCCAACAGAGGGTCTACGAGGAAAGCCAGTTAATCGGCAAATTCTTGGCAAATTCTACTAGGAAAAAACAGGAATCAGCAATAATATCTAAGATTCGGGACCCTCAGACAGATCAAGTAGTAGTTAATGGCAGTACCATTTCCAAGACCTTCATTGATTACTACTGCCAGTTGTATTCTACTGAATATGTAGTGGAGGAGGAATCAATCCAAAATTATTTTTTTAACATGAATGTTCCCAAACTTTCTGAGGAACGGATTGATAAACTGGCAATGGAGGTTGGAGAAATTGAGATTTCAGAGGCCATTAAATCTACAGCCGGGGCGAAAGCTTGTGGACAAGATGGCTTTCCAATTGAGTTTTATAAAGTGTTTTTAAAGGAACTTTTGATCCCATTGAGAAATTTATTTAACTTTATAAAAAAAGGGCGGGGCCGTTTCTGCAGCCTTTAAAGAAGCAACAATTGTTTCTTTTGTAAAAAGATAAAAATCCAGAGGATGTGAATTCATACAGGCCCATAAGCCTTTTGAATTCCGATTATAAAATCCTGATGAAGGTATGGGCAGAACGTTTTTCACTTGCCGCTCAAGAAATAATCCATGCAGCTCAAACTGGTTTTATAGCAGGCAGATCAATGGCGGCCAATACCCAGTTTTTAATACACGCTCTGGATTATTTTAATACAAATCTTATCCCGGCGAGTATTTTAATGGTCGATGCGGAGAAAGCCTTTGACCTTGTGAACTGGAGAACCTTATTCATCACTTTAGGTCGGTTCGGGTTTCCTGCACAGGTGATTAGTATGTGTTGTGGTCTACTTACCTTTCTTTCCCTCCTTTCTCCATATTCCTACCTTGCCCTTTTTCCCTTTCTATCCCTGTTGCTAGGATGTGTCTCTACATTCCATATGTCATCACTTGACTACAGAATGTAATGTTCTGAACTGATCTCAGGCAGTTGGGGCTGAGCTGCTGTCTGAGCTGGTGGTCTTATACTTGGATCTCTGAATAAATCTACTTAACCTTCCTGAGTGTACCTGGACTTCTTTACACTGGCGACGAGTTGTACCTGCGTGGGGACAGGATTTGATGACCACCAGTTCCCCATCGAACCCATTTTCTCTACTGCAGCATTACTTTTTCACTAATTTGAAATCTCATGGACTACGAGATTCAGGTACTGTTGAAGATTAACTCTTACCCTGAGTTCGTTGCGCGTTTTCTGAAAGCATTCCTAACTAATTCTGCAATCTGGCCTGAAGCAGCTTAGTGCGAACTAGTGTATCCCGGTGTTCACGACCGCTGCGTGTACTCTGCATTGTTGTGTAACATTGGACCACTTCCACAAGAAATTGCTAGTAAAAGCGCTAGTAAAGCTAGTAAAGCGCCTTGTGACCTTCTCGAAACTGTTTGCACTTTGGATTGCGCAATCTTGGGTGCTGTTTGGGTTTATTCTGCGATGCACATAGATTGTGAAATGTCCTTGCAAATGAATGCGACATCACTTCACCATTTCAATAGAAATTGACTGTTTTTACGTTGTGAGTGAAAGTATCTCGAGAGATGTTTACCAGCTCCAAGCAACGGCTATCAGCATCTTTTGAATTTCACTCGAAGTCTCTTACCTCACTGTTTTCCTGAAGTGGGATTCTATTCTTCGTGGGAGCTCCATGCTGTGACGTCCGTCTTCGCCCGAACCATTCTACGCGGATGACGCCGTGTTGCATCTACGTGCCGGGAGCCACCCGGCGTGACGCGGACGACGTGCCGCCATCTTGTGTTTGCACTATTTAGTGCATTTCGCCAATCGCATTTCTGCCAACCACGTTCTGCGCTTTTGCTGTGACAATATCTTGTGATGATTCTCAAGTTTCCTTGGCGCGTCAGTGAAGAGCATACCTTTGCTCGTTATCTCGTCATTTAGATGGTGTTTTACATGATTTGCACTACAAGTAAGTTTTTTTTTTGGTCTTTTGGCGTGTCAGTGATGCGCACACTTTTCCTTTAATACAGCTGTGTACTCTATGGTTTGGATCAATTTTTGTCAGCAGCGTATCTGTGATGCGCTCACATTCAACTGGATTTTACATACATCACTCTTACTTGAATTTATTCCTATTTCAGATACTGTTTTTTTTTTGGTGTTGTTTTGAGTGTTAAAATTACCTGTACTAATTCCTAATTTTGGACATCAACAGTTGGTGCGTCACCATATTTTTTTTTTTTTTTTTTTTTTTAAAAGATGGCTTCTTCTAGTATGTCTCAACCACCACAATTTCTCTCGGATGTAGGTGATCCCATCTTACCTTGGAAGAGATGGAAGCCTTTATTTGACTCTTATTTGTTAGCTATTGGGGGAGAAAAGTTTTCAGCTTTAAGGAAACAAGCTACATTATTACATAACTTAGGAGTTGAGGGCAGACATGTTTACGACAGTTTGGATGAAATTATTTTGGGACGTGGTGAGGGTGAACCTGAGAATGTATATGATATGTCTGTTATGATGCTTGAAAAACATTTTGGTTCAAAAATTAATGTGGTTTTAGAACGCACACAAGTTTTTTTCTAGAGTTCAAGGTAAGCAAGAGAAGATTGGCAGCTATGTGGCTACTTTGAAAATGTTGGCTCGTACATGTGAGTTTGAACAACTCACTGATTCTCTTGTAAGGGATCAGATCGTTAGGTGCACCAATGATGTAAAGGTTCAACAAAAACTTCTTGCTAAGAATCCAGACCTCAAAGAAACGTTATCTATTGTTGAAAGCATGGAAAATACAAATATGTGGGTGCGCGAAATGAAAGTAGAGAAGAGTAGTGATGTCACTGTAGAGGAGAAAGCTATTCATGCGGTTAAGAGGGATGATCTCAAAAGAGATGATACTAAGGGGGCATCCAAGGGAACTCATAACGAAGATAAAAAACCTTCTGACCTGGAACACACCAGTTCTAAGTACAGATTTCCTGATTCAGAACGCTCTGGGTCCAAGAATAATAGACCTGGTTTTAAGTGCTTTAGGTGTGGGAGTGACAATCACCTGCCCAGCAGCCCCAATTGTTTTGCAAGATCAGTTGTTTGTAACAAATGTGGAAAAAGGGGTCATTACGCACGTGTGTGTCGTGGTAACCGGAACCAAATGGTACGTTGTGTTGAAGAGGAGAGAAAATTTGTGTGTAGTGTAAAAGAGGACGGAGTTGTGGATGGTGATAAGCTGGACATGCCTGTGTGTGAGGTGTTAATTGGTGATGAATGTTTTCCTGTTTTGGCTGATTCGGGGTCACCTTACACCATGGTGGGTGATGCCAATTGGGACTCTGTTTTTGGCCTTGACAAAGCTGAACTGTCTCCTCCCGACATCAATCCTGTTGGATATGGTGGAATCAAGATTGATGTTTTGGGGTATGTTGTTAAGAGAATTCGGTTCAAGGACAGAGAGACTGTGGGGAAGGTGTATGTAGCAAAGAGGGGGATAATCTACTTGGGTGGAGACACCAAAGAGATATGGGGATCACCTTGGATCCCATTTCACCTGAGAAAGTATTGCTTTTATCCTCTGGGTCATTGACTGATGATATTAGTTCACAGTTCTCCAAAGTTTTTGTGATGGTTTGGGTTTGCTCAAACATTTTGAGCATAAAATTATTCTGAAACAGAATGCCCAACCTTTTGTTAGCAAAGTGAGGAAAGTTCCCCATATGATGATGGATCCTTTAGATCAGGAACTCAAGAGATTGCTGGCTGCTGGTGTTATTGAAGAGATTGAGTGTTCTGAGTGGTTGGCCCCCATTGTTTTGGCACCCAAAGATGGGGGCAACAGTGTTCGCATGTGTGTGGACTTACGCGGATTGAATAAACATATTTGGGTGGACAGGCAACCTTTGCCAAACATTTCTGAGACTCTTGCTCTGATTAAAGATGCTAAGTGTTTTAGCGTCATGGACCTATCATCTGCATACCACCAAGTTTTACTGCATCCAGATTCCAGGCATTTGACATCATTTGTAACGCCCCTGGGAGCTTTCAGATTCATTCGCATGCCCTTTGGCCTTGCATCTGCTGCGGCCTGCTTCCAGAGGGTAATGAATAAAGTCTTGGAGGGATTGTTTAAAGTTCTCATTTTCCAGGATGACATTCTTGTCTACGGGAAGGATCAGCAAGAACATGACAAACAGCTGTGGAAAGTTTTACAGCGACTTCAAGATGCAGGTCTGGTCATTAAAAAGAAAAGTGCAAATTTCGTGTGACCTCTGTAAACTATTTAGGACACACAATTTCTGGTGAAGGGATTAGTCCTAAATTGGATCTTGCCAAAAGCATTGTGAAGGCACCTGTACCTGTTAACAAAGATCAAGTTCGATCGTTTTTAGGGTTGGCAGAATTCTGCTCCAAGTTCGTTCCGAATTTTGCGTGTGTCTCTTCTCCCCTCAGATTGCTGCTCAAAAAAGGAGCTCAATTTTCATGGTCTGATGATTGCGCTTCTGCTTTCAACTCCATTAAAAGTGTGATTGGTCGCATGCCTACCTTAGGGCATTTTGATGCTTGCAAAAAAACTATTCTGTCCACAGATGCCAGCATGTTGGGTTTGGGGGCGGTTTTATCACAAGTTGTGGATGGTGAGTCCAGGATAGTTGCTTTTGCTTCTCGCTCACTCAGGGGTGCTGAGGAGCGTTACTCGGTGATTGAGCGAGAGGCGTTGGCAGTTTTCTGGGCCATCCGTCACTTCAAGTTTTATCTTTGGGGCATCCCTTTGGTTGTGAGGACTGACCATCGTCCCTTATGCCAAATTTTTACATGTAGAGAAGTTGACAATATCTCTCCTAGAATCAAACGTTGGATGGAGGGGTTGTCTGAATTTAATTTTGTTGTTGAATATGTGCCTGGACAAAAAAATACTATTGCAGATTGTCTTTCCAGGTTACCCCTAGATCAATGTGGTGTTGAAGTGGATAATTCCCTTGTAGCATGGGTGCATGAATCTGCAGTTAGTTCTGATGAATGGTCTTCTGCTTCCCGGAGTGACAGCGAGTTAGAAATGGTCAGAGAATTTTCAGTCAAGGGGTGGCCAGTAGACAAAGATGTGCCTGATTCTCTTAAATGTTTCCTTAATGTTAAAGATGAGTTATGTGTTTTTGATGACAAGTTGTTGAGGGGTAATCGAGTGATACCTCCTAGTGACCTTAGGTCCAAGCTTATCAACTTAGCCCATGAGGGACATCTTGGGAGGAATCTGACCAAGGCCAGGGTTCGCGAATGGTACTGGTGGCCGACCATGGATCGGCAGGTTGAAGAGGTTGTCAAGGACTGTTGGGAATGTGCGTACAGCGACAAGAGCAAAAAGACTTGAACTGCACCACTCTCGCCTGTGGAAGTTCCCTCTGAACCATGGTCCAAGTTGGGTTTGGACATTGCTGGGCCCTTTGAGTTGTTTGCTCGTGATGAGCGCTATGTGCTATTATTGGTAGACTACACTTCCAAGTGGGTTGTTACTAAATGTGTGCCTGTTGTCAACTCTAGAACTGTTATTGAGTTTCTCTCTGAGGAGTTTTCCAGAGAAGGGGCTCCCAAGCACCTCATCACTGATAATGCGGTCCAATTTATCTCACATGAGATGAACACATTCCTAAGAGAATTATCCATCACTCACTTCAAGACGGCTTTGTACTCGCCGCAAGCCAATGGTTTGGCTGAAAGGATGAATAGGTTGGTCAAGTCTTGTGCTCAGAGAGCGTTGCAAACTAGGTCTTCCCTCAAAAAGATGCTCAGAGAGACATGGTGGGCTCACCGCAATACACCCAATTGTTTAACTTCTGTCTCTCCTTTTTCAATTTTGAGAGGCAGGAAACCTTATGATAAATTGAGCCCTGCTTGGTTAAAATTGGATGTGAATGATGTGAAGATGAATGAGGATGTTGATTCCAGACGGAGACAGTACCAGGAAAAGTACAAGAGCAGGTTTGATCAGAAAAATTCCTCTTTTCTCGAACGCTGGTATGTTGGTGATGAGGTGTTGATCAGAAATCCTGGCTTTTTGAAGAAGGGTCGTTCACGGTTTATGGGGCCTTTTGTCATCAAGGAGGTCAGGAAGAATGTTGTCGTTTTGGATTCTGGTGAGGTGTGGAGCATGTCTAGGTTAGTTAAATGGCGACATGGTTTCAATGCTCATGGATCACGTGATCAAGATTTGGTTTCAAGAGAATCTGAGCGTCCTGATGTTGCATGTGATGTGCCTGTTTCCGACTTTCCTGATCTAGGAAGTCACAGGAGGTTGAGATGCAGACCGACCTGGCACAAAGACTATGAAATGTTCTAGATATTTATGGTTGCTACACTTGCAGTCTGTTTCACTGCGGTCAAAAAAAAAAAAAAAGGGGAGTAAAACTGTTCTAGTTATTTATGACTGTCACATTGTATATTTTGTGTTTCTCTAGAGTTCAAATCTTGTTATTGTAATTTGCAATATTGTTTTTCTTTTTGTTGCATGGGAGGGAGATGTGTTGTGGTCTACTTACCTTTCTTTCCCTCCTTTCTCCATATTCCTACCTTGCCCTTTTTCCCTTTCTATCCCTGTTGCTAGGATGTGTCTCTACATTCCATATGTCATCACTTGACTACAGAATGTAATGTTCTGAACTGATCTCAGGCAGTTGGGGCTGAGCTGCTGTCTGAGCTGGTGGTCTTATACTTGGATCTCTGAATAAATCTACTTAACCTTCTTGAGTGTACCTGGACTTCTTTACATATGTTACGAAATATCTACCAGGGAGCTACAGCCCAGGTTATAATAAACTCAAATCGTGCAGGCACCATAAAGATTAACCGTGGAACCAGGCAAGGCTGCCCGCTTTCGCCATTGCTTTTTACTTTTTTTATAGAGCCTTTGGTTTTAAAAATACGAAACAATGCTGCTATCCAACCTCCGATCCCTGGTATGGCTAAGCTGAAACTCTTTGCAGATGATATTATTTTATACTTGATCCCTACTAGAAAAAACCTTGAAACAGTTTTGATGGAATTTAAGGAGTTTGAACAAATAGGAGGGTACAAAATGAACACCAATAAAACCGAAGTTTTAGCTCTTAATACTGACTTGAACTCTTTTCCACCTAGTTTAAGGACACAAGCTGCAAAAACTGACCCTATAAGATATCTGGGGATATATGTTTCTAAACAGTACCAGCAGCTATTTGAATTAAATTATCTAAGACTGAAGGGAAAGATTAAAAAATTGTTGGAACAATGGACATTACTCCCCTATCGATAGTGGGTAGAGTTTCACTGATTAAAATGTCCATACTCCCGCTATTTATGTTTCTATTTACTAATGTCCCGATCAAAATAAATCAGTCATATTTTAGGGAAATTGATATCTTATTAAGGGAGTTCATCTGGAGTAAGAAAATTCCAAGAGTCAAATTGAATGTGATACAATTACCAACAGCCCTTGGGGGCTAGCGCTGCCTCAGTTAAGAACATATTACGAGGCCGCTTTCTTAGATTTAGTGTCCAGCCTGATAGGATCTAATTGTTCTAGAGACAGCTTCTTTATAGATGAAATGACTCAAGAAATCGGATCTTCAACCCCAGTGTTCTTAAAGACCTCCAAATTTCCCCAAAAAACGCGTTATAAGATTTTAAAAGACTATTCTTTTAGACTTCAGTTCTTTTTTAAAAGCACTGGCTCGTCAGGTTTTCAGTATTTAAAACTGAGAGAATGTTCGAGCTTTGGTCTTCAACTGCAATTAAGGCATATAAAAACCTGGGAAGATTGTGGATTTTCTGAGCTAAGGCATTTTATAGTTCAAAATAGACCAATTTCTTGGCAAGAGGTAATGATGAGAGCAGAGACCCATCGAAAGCCAACGTTCCTCGAATATTTACGGGTTATTTATCTCCTAAAAAATATCAGTAGTATTTTAAATACTCCCAACCAGCTGGTGGTAGCCTGTTATGGGGCTAAGGTCAAAGGGGTAGGTAACTGGTATTGGTTGCTATATAAATCGAGACAAGCTACCCTGATAGAAAACCATTTGGATAAGATAACCTGGGAGACCGGAAGTAGACTGGCCGAGACGGAATGGGAGTCCATCTGCTATTTAGGAAGCAAATCATTGCATGCCGCAAATTTTAAAAGGATGACCTTCCTAGCGAGATGGCTTTCGTATTTGACTCCGGCCGCCTTAAATAAAAGATTTCCTGGAACTGAAAACAGATGTTTTCGCTGCCAGATGGATGGTGAAGGTGGGTGGCTCCATACTTTTTATGCATGTCCAGGACTTAGCCTTTTTTGGGAGGCAGTCTTTACGGATATTAAGCAGGCAATCAGAAAGAGCATTGTGCTCGAAGCCGAAGCGGCGTTGTTTGGAATCTGTAGAGATGAAACAAGGTTATCCGAACCCGAAAAAGCCTTTATATTTATCTCTTGCACAGTTGCTCGCTCACTAATCTTACAAAATTGGAAATCTAGGGAAGTTCCTTCACATTTGAAATGGTTTAAAAAGATGAAAAGAACACAAAAATTTGAAGAAGTCTATGCTAAGAGGGTAGGAGCGACTAGAAAATTTGGGAAAAACTGGAGGTTTTTTAATGAACTAGAAAATTTTAAAGAAAGTTCGTAACACTGGGGAAGGTAATTCAACAAAGTAGTTTTTATCAAATGAATCAGCACTTTTTTCTATTGCATTTTAGTAGCACTCGCACTTTTCAAGGTCTATTTAATCGAATTTTTTGCAATTTGGTTAAAGTTGAAATGAATCGTTAAAGCACCAGCACTTTATTGGCACTTTATTGGCACTTTTATTGCACTCTCACTGCTGCTATTTTCAAAAATGAACTGGTAGTCTGCCTTGTGAATGACTATATGATGAGTTGCTGCTATAAGTTTTAGTTCATTTTTATAATGAGAGGCTGTCATAATGATCTATTGTAGAAACTGTTTTTTTATTTTTATTATAATGTTTTCTATATTGTGTACTTTTTGAACCTAATGCTCCGCTCAATAAAAAAAAAAAAAAAAAATTAGCTTTCATCCGTGCTTCCACAGTTGACGTGCATGAGCAGAAACATTCCTGGGTCAAGACAATGCTATCTGAGAACGTGACCCCAATGTGGGTGTCACCTGCACAGAAGATCACCTCAAACCCAAAATATCTAATCCTTGTGGAGAGTGGGGAGATGTAAAGATAAAACAGGGAACGACTCAATGAATAGTCAAGAGGAACTCCACAAGAAATCAGAATCTCATCAGAACAGTAAGGAGAGGGCATCACTGATTGTGTATCCTTAGATGAAAAGAGTTTGAGCCAGCCAAGTGCTTGACAGCAGATACCATTTGCCGAAAAGGGATTGATCAAAATTGAATACAAGACCGTGTTGTATGTTGCAGATAAATCAAGTAAAATCAGGGCTTCCAAGCTATAGGGATTACAACTGCAAAATGCCTTTTTAGAATGTACACAATCCCCTTTTAGAGACAGGTTCGTATTTTCTGACTTGTAAAAAGGCTTTTGGGACCCTTTCCAAATTGCTAGTAGGAGGGAACATGAAAGAGACATCACTCTACGATTTTTGATTTGGTTTCTGACCTAAATTACAGTCACAAATGATAGATTTGTTACGGATTACCAAGTTGTGATGGTGACTAATTTGCAGATTTGGAAATCATGCAGGGCGGCCTCATATGTATCAGGCACATGTTTACAGGACCATTGCTTAATCTCCTGACATCTTTTAAATATGTTTTTTTTTTTTAAAAGCAACACCTGTATACTTAATTGACACATGCGACTTAAAAAAAAGTTTCCTTTCTGGATACTCAAATACAAGTCTGCTATACCTTACAGCCTTCCATCCAGCATTTGCAGCCAATCATAGAAGATGATGTGATGCGGCCCTTTAGTACATGGGAAAATGGCAAATTGCACACTCATTTACAAACCAGTATGTATGAAAATTGTGGAGACAACTCAGATCAAGACAAAGCCTCTCCTGTTCCATAGTTACCAATCCAGGTTACTATAATGTCAATTTCAAGCCATAATTGCATTTCTTAGTGGCTCTGTGTGAATGAACATACTGCAGCACTCTAGTTAGAGCAAGGGTCTTCAAGTGATCGCAGGGAGGGGGGGGGGTTGAGGGGGGGTGCCATGCTCTGGCCAAAAGAAGCATTATGCTGAAACAGTGCTTTGTTTTCAGCAGAAAAAAATGACCGGCAGTAAGCCGCTCCGTAATGGGCAATCATTAGCATCTTTTCTCGTTTATATCCTGACTGGGAGAAGGTGTCAAAATTGAAGGGACTCCAAATATTCTATAAAACCTCCACCTCCATTTCTATTAATCACACTGTCGATACTTTTACAGTTAGTAAAGCCTGCCTGACCAGAATAGTATGTTTTGTATTTGATTAATTGAATTTTTAAAACGGCAATAGAACTTAAGTGCAATGTTTAAATTAGTATAGACATATTTAAACAGTACCAGTTTATTTGAATAATTGTGAAAATGTTTGAGGGGGCCGCAGTGATTATTTTTTTCACTGGGGGGCACGGCATAAAAATGTTTGAAGACCTCTGAGTTAGTGCAGCATTTCATGAATGCAATTTAATCTTGCTACAGTCAAACCTGGGCCATGAGGCAGTAGTGGTAAAAGGGTCTGCTGAGCCGATGATGTGATATTTCCTCAATTATTTCTCAATCCATCCAGAAAGTCACATTGGACAGCATCACCATCCAGGAGACCCCTCCACAGCTTAGATACACAAGACCATCTTCACTAAGCCAGTCCTTCCCATGTTGATGTGCCACAATAGACTTCTGATTTTATATTGTTCCACTTGCTATAACACAAAATGGCAGACTTCAAAAATTGCTCCTTGTGAAGAGGGTCCCTCATTTACCCAGCAGTTGACAAACTGCAGTCCTATTTCTATGTGTGTGGTTTGTCCTCAGTTATTGGTTTTGAACATCTGGTCCCCATAGGACCAGTTGGGAGTACCCTTTTAAGAACTTCACCATCAGTATTCACTTACCTCAACACCACAGGTGCAACACTGCAGAACTACAAACCTCAGCCGTAAGACATTTAACAGGCGGGGGTGGAAAGTTGTTCTAAGAGGACAGACATCACCTGGGAATGAGGGACGCAAGGAACAGTCTATAAGACTAGGAGGAAGGGCAGAGTTTAAAGCGGTGGGCAGCAGTCCTGGCCAGCTACTGTTAAAGCTGCAGCTGGCGCCCGTGTTCTGGCACCTACAACACATCCTTTCTCAGGCCGATCTGCTTGGTGTTTTCATTAAAAAACTATCATGAACAGAAAGCATGAAATTTAATACTTACACATCTGTGAAACTGTAAATGACAGCTCACCTTAGAAGACTGCCTTTTACATGCTTTCTCGCCAGCACATCGCAAATTGCTTTAGCTTCCTGTGGTCTCGCTTTCAGATAACATATTTCGGTCTTCTGACACGGAACAGATTCCAAACCGTGATCCGCACTTGCATGGGTCACTAAATCAATAATAAATCATTTAGCTGTTCAGCAAGAATAAAACACGCACTTTCTACCAACCACTGTTGATAAATCTGGGCATTTAATGCCAGGCCACTCTGTCAGCACAGCAAAGGCCCAGTCCTTGCAAGATACTCGTATGAAACACGATTACTTGATATTGTTGCTGCAAAATGGAATGAAATGTGTTCCGTGCACCTCAAACGGAAATGTCGCTCTAGTCTTAAATGATAGAGCGGTTTATTATATGCACAGTTTTGTCCAATACATGCAGTACATTCGTGCAAACGAATTGATCTATTTCTGAAGCGCAATACCACCAAAACAAAGTTTAGGCGCTATAAACCAATCAAGAGGGCGCACTGCAGAAGAAGAACTAAAAGCAGTAAAGCCAAGAATTCTGACTTTTTCTTAGAGAAGAGTTTATTAATAGATACTTTTGACCAAGAGACAATATTTTCATTGCGTCTTTAAAGACTTCGATGTGTGTTTACATTGTTGTGAACAAAAAGTTGTCTATCCAGCTAACGCTAATTTAATCACTTACCAAATGATTTATTAAAAATACAAATGTGCAGAATTTACGTTAAATAAGAAGTATGTTTAATGCAAAAATTGCAATTGGCAATCATACTTTAAAACCTAGAGTCCTGTAACCTAGTAATGAAGTACGAATTCTAATATTAGCATATGTGAAGACGTCGTGTTTTTTTTTAACTTTGAGGCAATTGTGGGAAAATATTTTGAAAAACAAGAAAAGATGTGGGGCAACATCCAAGGACACATGGTTAAAAGATGATTGTACTCTGGTGAGAAGATGGGGAGTAGACCTGTTCCCAGGAGCATCCTGAAATCTTATTGGTCAATGTCAAGAAGAAATAATATTAATGATGCAACATAGAAAATGTGTATTTATATTAGTTTGTGCTCCTAGATTATCTTCAAATTCAATAGAGGCAGGTTGATTGACCTTTCCACTTATCATTTTCCTTAGACTGAGAACAGCATCTCATTCTGTTCCTATTTTTCCAGATTGAGAGGCGACTCTAAACTGAGTTCTTGGACATCTCTTTATGAGGAGTCTTAGTCTATTTCTTGACCTGCTGTTATTTGAGCTGAGAATACTTTCTAGCTTATCTGGCTAAGGCATTATGCTGATGCTTGATTCTTTCATCAGGACCCTTCATGGGTATCTGAACTGACACCTTTAACTCCTTCGGTGCTCATGACGGCTCCCAGCCGTCATGAGTCACGGTAGATGTGTGCTCATGACGGTCGGGAGCCGTCCGAACGTTGCCGCTCCGCCCACGCGGTATAAATTCCCCGCCTGTGCGGGAGAATTAATTAGTGGGCGGAGTTCGGACGGTTCCCGTCCGTCATGAGCACACGGCCACCGTGATTTATGACGGCCGGGAGCCGTCCTGAGTACCTGAGCGCCACGCCCAACCCCGCCCCCCCCCCTCGCACCGCGGCGAAATTCACGCCGCGTCGAAGGGGTTAATCCTGTCTCGCACTGAACTTGATTTATTTAGAATTGGGAAGTTTATTTATGGAACACACTGTTTTATTTCATTGTATTGATACTTTATTTGATTTGATAAATTGACTTATTTAATTACTGAATATTGATTGAGTTGTTAACCTTAAATGCTGAAACCGGAAAATTAAAACTTAAATAAAAACGTAACTAACTAAAAGATTTGAAAATAAAACCCTTTAATTTACACTTAACTCTCATTATTGACTGAACTAAAGTAATGATAATTGATAACATTTAAGATTTGACTTCAGCTCCTTACATCTCTGTCGCATGGGATTCATTGTGATAAGTGACAAGGGAACCCAGTGCTCCAGCAGCAGTACATTTAACTAAATGAATACTCAAGGGGGAGTAGCACTGTGTCTGTTTGACAGGCTAACGCGTCCAAAAGAGCTAGTATTGCCTAAAGTTTAAAGAGAACATAAATCAGCGATTAAAATCTGCTATTGATGCCGCTGTTCCCTGCTTGCCCTACTGGGACAATAGTCGCCTCAGCGCCAGAAAACCAGTCTGATCACAGTGTGCTCTACAAATACTATAAATAATAAATAAATATTAATAAAATGTGATCACGCCTGCAAAATAAATGCATCAAAGAGCACACTTTTTGATCCCCATTACCAAATCTTCATGGGAACACAAATGGGACATTGCAGCCATCCTCAAAATGCCATGGACAGCGCATCAAAGCAATAGAAAAGCATGAAGCGCATATGAAAGCGAAAAGTTTAAGAGGGTTTTCCCAAATCCCCCTCTCTTTCTCTCTGTATTTCTTCTTGCGCTTTTTTTAAAAATAATTGATTATATGAATATTCCAGACAGTAAAAACTGTCTGTAGCCAGACCTAAAACCCAAAAAAACTATTTACAGAACAGAATAACTTCTCATTTTGCCAAGGGAACTGGCAGTCACAACCTCCTGCAGGGTGGGATCACTCTTTCTTCCTTCCTCAAGAAGGGTACTTACAACCTGCTCAGGACAGGAACACAGGTCTTCCTTCAGATCAGACTCCAGGTGATGTGCTCTTATCTCTGTGGAGCTGGTTGTCAGGCAGAAACCAGTCCTGGTTGCACAACAGTCCTCTGGGTAGACTCAGCCTTTGCGTAGAGTGATGCTCTTCAAGAGTGAGATTTTCCACAACTGGATTATCTCCAGGCTGGAGCACCCACACCAAAGGCAGAAAGAGGTGTCAGCATTCTGCACCTGGTAATCAACAGCCACAATAATAGTGATCAGGAAGAGAGACAAAAGGCTGGTCTCAAATAAAGGACCCTTCACACTCCAAACAACAGAGACTGCCACCTCACCCTTCATCCCCACCATCTAATAAGTGGCAGTGCTCATGAAGACTAATCAGAAGCCCTCTGCATCAAAAGGACCAAATTATGGTGATTACATTTGTGAACATGTTTCTTGTTGAATTATTTGCAAATATAAAATGAGGAACTTTCATGGATGTGAACAATAAACTATCCAGCACCACAAGTATGATTTTTTGGAGCGTTACCTTATGGTGAAACTTGCCTCCATTTGTCTACCGGCTTTGTTCTACACATGTTAGTGGTAACCTTTGATAAAGGAGGCTTAGGGCTGGGCATTTCTCGTATTTACACATCTACAAAAATTAGAATAATATTAAACGGTGCCAGCAAGGACAGTTTGAGAAGATTTTCTAATGGTAGTAGATTAAAATTTCATTTATGGTTTTCCAAAAGTCAATTGATAATGGAAACTTAAGAGAAAATTATAGTGAATAAAGATTCCAATTTGTTTACCAACCTTATGAGTACACTTGAAAATCTTTGTAAATCACAGATTTCCAAGAACATTCACATGCAGAAGTTCTATACATGTAGATTGTCTGCCTACTGAAATAGTACCATAAGTAACTTATGTGCAGAAGTGTATTTTCACTTTCCTTTTTGCAAGGAGAAAACATGTTTTTGGTTGGAAAACAAACTTTACATAGGTCATGGACTTTTGGTGTCAACTCTTCCCTTCATATCCTGCAACAACACTTATACTGTCTTTGAATATAGCAGATATACATGCATTTACATGCTGGGAAACTAGGGTTAGTGTTAGACCAGGCTTTTTCAGCGGGTTTATCCCCTTCATGGTCTCCTATGTTTGACCCTGTTTTTGAGGGTTTTAGGACTCTGGGCACTTTACCACTGCTATTCAGTGCTAAAGTGCAGCACCTTCAACCTGTCACTTCAGAAACTTCCTCAGACCTTTAAAAAAACTGTTGATGATTTAAAAAAACAGGAGAGAGGCTTGCACTCTTGTGAGACTGAGTCGACCTGAACCATTGTACAAATGTACCTTGGTAATGTGTTTTGTTGTGTATAAATACCAGACATGTAGACTTACAAACTTTGTGTTTCCTTATTCAAAATAATGTAATTTAACAGTAAAGTACTTTCACTGTATCAAGTAACATCAAGGCTCTACAACAGGCATTAGACAGAGATATTTCACAAATGCTTAGAAATAACGCGTACATACCAAGTCTAAAAGCATTATCCACACCCTGTCCATTTATTTTAATGTGCACAGCTACGTTTTTGTGGTATAAACTCCATTTAATCAAATACAGTTCCTAATAGATATATAGTCCTTTAACAAGCATATCGCATGTTGGCAATTCATATTTCGCCCATAGCACTTATTTTTAGTCAGTAAGGATTTATTTCTGACAGTGCAATAATCTTGTGAAGCCCTAATAAAATGTAATTTTACATGATGAAGTGAACTTCATTACTCTTCTGTGCAATGCAACAATAGAGTTCAATACCTGGTCAGCCCCATGCAGAGCTTCATTTGAGCCGGTGGTTGCAGGTTGGACCATCCGGAACTCATTTTTGGGGACTAGCACTTTTTCCCCCTCATCAACCTTTGACCTAGAGCGGGAAAAAATACACAAGGAGAAAAGAAGGAGGAAGAGAAAGACTGGAAAAAACTGTGACAAAGGGAGAAAGGAGGGATGAAGAAGAACCTGCAAGAGTTAAATAAAGAGGCAGATAGTGTCCGCTGGTCTATTAAAGAGGTGGATTCAAAACTACTCAGCCTTGCTATTTGGCACGTTGATGTTCAATTGCACCAGCCCTGGGCTTCGGAGCAAAACTTTGGCCCTGTCACTTATTTTTTTACAATTTAACCACTTTCCCCACTGAAAGGGCCATATCTTAACCACGTCCATTGGGTGGTTCTAAAGGGTTCATGTACCTTCACATATTTTAAGGAGCAATCAAAATAACAATCATGAGTCTTGGTTAGAGTAGTTAAGCTACTTTCTTAGCTATATCTGTCAGTAGCTTTGACCAGGTATGTCGAAAATATATTAATTCAGTCTGTGTCAGCAGTTCCACATACCAGACCTGATTTTTTTTTTCTTAAATGAATTCCTTTATTTTTATTTACTTATTAGCAGCATCAGCGAAAGCATTTCAGCAGGAAATTCTATACAGGGAAGAGTGTTGTGGTAGTGCAAACGCATCACATTTTTGGCTCCTTCTTCAACGCTCCCTGCAGTGGAAGTTTGTAGGTACCTGAGAAATAATCAATTACAATTTCAAACTCACAGTGTAACCCATTTGGCCACACAGTAAAACTCTGAGTTGGAAGATGGGGTTAAATATAGATTTATTAGAAATTCAAAGCCAAGCGGATAATAAATCAGTTTCAGAAACATAGTATAAAAATATAGAATCATTTAAGGGATATCCTACAGGTCTGGCAAAATTTATCCTCAATAACAGAAAGCACATTAGAAATTCAGTAGCTGTGATCAGGGCCGGCTCTAGGGCTGTGCGATCGGTGCGACCGCACCAAGCGTTAACTTGGGGTGGGGGTGTCATTTTTGAAAATGTGTATTATCATTTTAAAAGCACCTGCTGCCTCGTTCCTGGCCTCCAGCAACTTTCAGACATCAATTAAAATGTCAAGAGAAGTCCCATGATTAATCGTCTTCCTGGAAAGAGACCGGAGGTTTGTCTAGTGGAAATTTTGACTCATCCTAAGGTAGCGCAGAGGGTTAAAATGCCTGCTGCTAAGAAAGTGTACCATGCAGATAACGAAGTGCATATAATGTAAATAGGCCAGTGGGTTACTGCTTCTGTAAGAGAGCTCCTTTTGTTACTTGTCGTTTCTAACTCAAAATCCTAATATAGAACATTGAGCTATTAACTGTCACCCTAGAGATGCTGCAAACTGCAAGGTATATGTTAGAGCTATATGTTTTTTTGCCCAGTCTTTCATTATCCTAATCTTGTGAAAAGGGTTAATTTGGGTAGAAAACAATTCTTATTATGAAAGAGAACTCCTTACAATGATGTTGCATTTTAAATTCTGAATTTGTGCTTTTCCTGAATAAGAACTTTAACTATATTGCCTACCAGTATCGATGACATACCACTCCTACACTACACCTTGTAGTACTGTCTGATGTAACATTTCCTATACACTGATTTACACACATATGATTGTCTCTGTGCAATGTGTGTGTGGTATAAAGTGCTCTGACACCTTACACTGGTATGAGTGGTGCTATAAAACTAAATGATTCTGAGAGACAGTGGTTATGGAGACTTGAGAGGCACTGTTAAAGGGTGCTAGTCAGGGAATACGTGACAGAGGTGGTCATTGGGGGGCGCCAACAGACATTGTCGCACAGGGCGCCACCAGCGCTAAAGCCGGCTCTGGCTGTGATACAGAGAATGAGAAACAAAGTCTGGTGAGTAGATTGAAAGTTTTGATCCTCCTGCCTATACATGAGGTTGTCTAAGAAAATCTATTAAGCCCTAGTCTAAACTAGGAATCAGAAAACCCCTATTTAAGTCAGGGAAGCAGAGAAAGGTATCATCATAGAAGAACCACTGTAGAATTCACCAAAGGGAAAGAATATTGTATAGCATGACGCCACACAACAGATATGTCACAAAGAGGTCTGTACCTCTCAGAGTCTGAAGGGATTCTATATAAAGCTAAAGAATCCCCTCAATTATACCTAAAACAGAATGTTTGAGAATCTATTCTCACATGTCTTGTAGTGTAGCTCCTATTTCCCTAATAGGCTCTGCGCATTGGAATAATATCCCCTATAGGTTTGACATAGGACTAAGGTCAGTATGTCCCTATCGAGTATATTAAACTTAATTACTTGTGCCAGCTAGCTCAGAGGCCACTAGAAACTCCTTGACAAACAAGAAGGGAGTAGTTTCTGGCAGCCGCAAAACATGACAACTTTGTTTCCCTTTAGAATCAGAACGAGTCCCAGAGTCGTGGAAACAATAGATAACTATTTCACTCAGCTCAATCGTGCATGCTTAGTTTTCCTCAAAGTTTCACAGAAAGAAATAGACGGGCGTTTCAATAAAAGATTTATTGAACAGTCTTGTTTCTCGTGTAAGTTAAATGTGCTGTTACGATCACAAGACAGTATGCAAGATAAATAATGTACAGCGTAAGCAGTATAAATAAAGAATACTGCACTAGCATGATCTTTAGCAGATGTTCATTTACATAAATAACACAGACTAAAAAATGTGAGTACTCATACAATGCGTTTCTAAGCTAGTTCTACCCCAATGTGCCTAACCTAACCTAGGTGTAGGGAGAGGTATGAAGTAGGTGAAGTATTCCTTACTATGGTATACTAAGAGTATGTTAAGTCTAGTATGCCTAGTATGCCAAGTATGCCAAGAGTCCCTCTAGGTTCTAGTCAGCTCCATACCTTTAGAATGAGAGAGGTGGGAATCTCTTTGCCAGACTCGAACTCCAACACCCCGCAAGGGAAGTTAGATCACTGGAAGCTGGACTCTCTGCGTGCAGGGATGACAGCGTCTTCTCAGTGCGTCAGGCCGGGAAACGGGCTCCTCTGAAGTCGAAGTCTCCTCTAGTTTACAAGGGCTAGGGAAGGTATATTTATACCTGAGAGGTACCTCACAATGTTAGCATTGACGTGAATCGGTCAGCGGAAGACGTCATGAATGAACCCCTAAGGTATAATGGTTCATGCATAATAGATGAGTCCTTGAAGAAATCAATAATAGTTTTTGAAGTATGAAGGCCAAATTGTTACTGCATCTCTGGAACACTGTGGGCTGAATCAGAGTCAGTTTACGGGTCTGGTGTAAACATGAGATCATCTATTTCTGTAGACAAAACATCGTCCACTGAAGTTGGTGTCAGTTGGAACACCTCGTGTAGTAGATTAATTGCACAGAGATGTGAAGCATCGCTTTCAGCATAGGTTGCCGCAGCAATGTTCACGTCCATTGTTACCTGTGTGCCTGTAGATCTTTCTCGTACCTCAGCAGCAGCTGGAAGCGTCTGTGAGATCTCAATGAATGCTGACATCAGGATAGGCAGCCTCTGGGGACAACACAGAGCAAGGGCCGTTATCGGGACCAGCAGAGTATCGACATCCGTTGGCGTTGCTGATGGAAATGTTAGACAGGTGTCCAACACGCATTCTTCACCGCATAGCAGGCATCGTAGAACAGGTAAGATGCAATCTTGCCAGATTGGTCTGAATGACAGGAACCACGTGGTATTAAGTTCCCGTAGACGAGTCATGCCCAGAAGCTGTACTATTCGCTCACGGCACTTTCGTTCAAGGAGAGCTTTCTCCATTTCGCTCGGAGTGATGTCTGCGAATAGGCTGGCCATAGCGTAATAGCAGGAAGAGAAATAGAATTCCGGCAACAAGTGCTAGAATTAATGGTATGCCACCAAACACCGAATGTGCAAAGTTCGGGATGATTCAGAGTATTGCCTGGAAAGGTGCTAACAGACCGGTACAGATGCTCTTAAACACATGTACAATTCCACTTGTATCAGACATGTTGAAGATACGTGTTATCATTTCTACGAAATGTATAGGGCAGTTTGTACATATTAAAGTCTGTATCTCAGCCGAAGTCCTTGCTACTTGTAGATCATAGGTTTCTTTGGCCGAGGTCAAAGGCACTGTTTGCTGTAAAAGCATGGCTTTCATTCTGCTTAAAGTATCAAATCTTATAAAAGAGACGTTCAGCGAAGGCCACAAAGGCGACTCCCTGACTGTGTCTATTGGGGGATACAATACTTGCATACAGCAAGTGACCCTGGAGTTGACCGTTACTAGATATGGGATGCCTGGCAACATGCAGCAGCAACTCTGATCATTAGAAAGTTGTCCAAACATTGGATTAATCACAGCAGCTGGTGTACCCTGCTGATGGCAAGACAAATTTGCCACAAAACCATTACAAGCCCCGTGTAAAGAAATGTCCTGACATATAAGTGAACCGCTCAGTGCACGTTTACAGTGTGTACCGCTCAAAAACACTTCACGATCCCCACTCCAACATCTATATGTATACGGTAAATCCCAAGATGTCTTAATGTATTCCTTACCCAACCTTTCATATTTGCCTGCTTGCATTTGTGTGAGGCAATACTGAAACTGAAAAGTAGTCACATGTAATGTGATTTTGCCATGAATGAGCCATTCTGTAGCTGGTTTTTCTGCCACTGTGAATGGTAACTTTTCCAGTTTTTCAATGCTCAGCACTGTATACTTTGCTCCTCTTTGTGCCAGTTCGATCTGTTTATCAGTTAGATTGTATTCTGCAAACAGAGCCGATGTGTTGATGAAACGCCAAGGCACATAGCCCGCTCGCAAAGATTGCAGCATCCAGCTTAATAACACAATAGAACGCAATTGAGATTGGCCTTGCTGTAACATCGCCAAATCTTGTTCCAGTATGTCGATAACAGAGGATACAATGCCATCCAATGAATATATTCTGGAGGACAAAGTTGTTAACCCATTGTCGACCACAGAGAGGGTTTTCTCTAAATTAATACGATCAAGTTCACGTATTCGTTCTGCAGCCTCCATCTGTGATACTTTCCATGCTTCATTATAGGCAGCATAAATGCCGGCATATATGAAACGTTTTTGACGCGGTTTTCTTGGTCCAAGCAAGAATTCCCTAAGGTCTGCGTCCTCTTTAAGTAAGGATAAGTGTAGTTTCACATCCTGTAGTGTAGATTTCTGCAGCCAATCGAGGCATAATTTACCTACACTGTATGTTGTTACTACCCCCGGATGTTGTCTTTGGACGTATCTTGGGTCTGGCCTATGAATAGTAAAGCCCTGAGTTTTATTCAGGAATCTTTCCTAACAGTTGTTCGTGTCTGTGGGCCAGATCAACCATTTTTTCCAATTAGGATTAGATCTGTTGAGTTGTAGTATATTGTCAACTGTCACCACTGCCTGTGTATTATTATCAGTGGCAGGTGTTGGTACAGAAGGTGTGTTCATCTCTTTGATCTTGGCTAGTCCAAGACAAGGTGTTTGTTGGACAGTTTCATTCAAAAACATTATTTGTTCAGGGATGATGCAGGCTCTAAATAAAGCTTCTATCCCTTGCACTTGCCAATCTTTAGTACCCCAGACAGTTTTTGTTTCTATTGTGTCTTTCCAAAAGTCGAAACCCTGTCTAGACAGTTGGGCATTAAATAATGGAGAATAAATCTGTTTTGTATTTGTTAACATAATTTTCAGTCCTGTCTTGTTTACATTTTTAATGTAAAACATTTCTGGATTAGATGTATTGTATCCTGAAAAATATGGAAACTTGTTAGCAAATGTTTTTGAACTACCGTGTGGTGGTGTAGGACAATGCTCCCATTGGTTAAACATAAACACATTTCTAGGATATGCAGATTTATGAAAATAATGATGACCATAATGATTATAGCAATACAACTCTTCATAGTCTGTTGAACCCTCTAAATATTCATTTTTAGAAAATGCAGCAGATTTTTCTAAGTCAAACATTATGTCATTAACAGTCTCAAAGTCCCAATCATCAGAATAGGTACTGGACGAAATTAGATCACTTAGTGAAATTTTAAACAAATGTGGAATGTTCAAGTGTTCTGTCGGGCCGAAGACATCAAAATCTGTTTTGTCCCACACTATACCATCCTGTATAGGAACAGCTGTGATGTTCACTGATGACAAGTCTCTTGCTTCACGATGGGAAGATTTATGAGGTCTCAAAAGTACGTTCACGTCTTTTCCTTCAGTGTTCACATGGATGTATCTGCCACTTATAAGCACGCTCACAGTTGTAACCAAAGCTAGCCAGAGCAGGAAAATAAAAAGTCCAGATGTAATCCAGAGTTCAATCCATGGAGAAACCAAATAAGTCTTTTTCAGAAAGTGAAGAAAGTCTTGTACTTGCTGCTTGAATTTCAATGATGCTGGCGTCGTTGCAGGTTCACTCGGATCTTCTGAGAATGTATCAAAGTTAATGAAATAGCCAGAAGCAGTTCTGTCAATTGTTGAAATTGCATCAGGATTTGTAGAAATCGCTGGAACCAGTTGATCACTTGCTACATTGGTGTAGACAGGTGTATTTGGACGAACTGTTACTTGATTTTCAAGAGGGATGAGTTCCATAGCGTTGTTGCTTAGTCCTCCATCTGTTACAGCTGAATTCTCGATTGTTATCAGTCTTTCAGTCTGAACCTCTTGGATAGTAGTGAGAGGAGTGTGTCTGCTACTAGGTCGGAGTCCACGAGGCCTACTATTTAGTATTGGCCACATACTGTGGTTTGATGAGGTCGATGGACACAAATCTTTTCTCCTTTCTTCCAGCAAGGGGCGTCAGAAGTACTGTTCTTGTTCCTTGAACTGCTAGGACAGGTACTGGTTGTCTGTAAGAAGGTCCAAATTCCTTCTTGTCCGCAATTTTTCTCTGACTAGATCCCCAACTTTTGGAATCCAGACAGGCCTTGCTGGGACCGCCGGTTTTTCCCCAGTGGTGGTTGGCTGTAGGGATACGTTGCTTTGTTTCGTTCTTAACTCATTCAGTTCCTGTAAAACAGCCAAACGATCTATGATATCAAACGTTTTATTTTCCACCACTGTGCCTACGTCATCGAGATCTGGTACCCACATTCTTGTCCCAAATAGGACCTCATATGGAGTGACCCCCCCTAGAGAACTTCTTGGCAGATTATTCAATGAGCGTTGGACCCCATTAAGATGTTTGACCCAACCATCACCCGAACCTAATACCCTAGCTGTTATAGACTGCTTTATGTCCCGGTTTTTCCTTTCCACAACCGAATTTCCCTCAGGATGGAATGGAGAGGAGTACCGCAATGCAACGCCCAGACTGGCCATGGCTTCTTTGTAAGCCCGAGAGCTAAACGCAGGGCCCTGGTCAGAATGTAGCGTGCCTATTGCGTATGTGCCGATAAAGACTCGCAAATCTTTTATAACAGTTCGAGCGTCAGCCGAGCGCTGAGGCCATATCCATAGGAACCTAGAGCATGAATCCACTGCAACCATGATATATTTATAGTTACCGTCCCTTTGCAAGGGACCGCAGTGGTCCAGGTAAACACAAGCTAATGGTTTGTCTGAAATTAACAGGGGTGTCTGTGCAGGGCGTTTCACTGTGGAGACTTTCATCTGTTGGCATATATCACATTCTAAAACATAGTTCTTTGTTTGTTTTCTAATGCCAGGCCACCAATATCTTTGCTTGAGTAAAGATACTGTTGCAGAAACACCTGCATGGGCAGAAGCTAGCCCTTCGTGTGCTGCTAGGATTAGTCCTAATCTACGTTCCTTGTTTGGGATTACCCTATCCCCCACTCCAGGGATTCGAGCAAAAGGAACGTTGTTCGCATCAATTACATAAGAGTACTTGAGTGGAAACTTTTTTGGTAACGCTGCACTGCTGCCTTTGCTTGAAGCATTGACAGCCAACATTATCTCACCGTCTATTTTTGTTTTTGAACGAGTGATCGCAGCTACGGAAGCCGTCTGAACAGCCCCCTTTGCGGCTTCGTCAGCCAATGAATTCCCTGCAACGTGAACGCCATCACGTTGATGACTCAGTGTGTGGATCACGTGAGCCTTTGGTAGTTCGTTTTTCAACTGAACTACTTGTTCCCAAAGCATTTTGTGGTTTATTGTGCCACCTTTCGCATCTTTGAAACCATTTTCAAGCCAGTTTTGTATATAGTCATTATACGACTGAACACAGTAAAAGGAATCGCACACTATCAGTGTGGGGAATTCTCGATCTGTACTTTCAAGTGCCAGTTTGAATGCTTGTAGTTCAGCTCGCTGAGCTGTACAATCCCCTAGAGATTGAGTTTTTGTGACCATAGGTCTGAAGATGCCATCTCGCATGCAAACTTTAACGATTGCACACGCTGCACTGTAAGCTTGCTTACTCCCTGTTGCGGGTTGTGCGGATCCGTCAGTGTAAATTATGAATTCGTACTGATCGAGAGGCAGAATTTTAGTAGGCGGAGGACATTCTTGTTCATATTGCAGGAATGCTTGTGTTTTTAAATCAGGATCAAAAACATATTCAACATCTGTTGCAGCAAGAGAATTAACCCATTGTATCCATCTTGGATGTAATGCTTTAGCATTTGGAATGCTTGCTTTTGTGACCACTTCTAAAGCCGGTACTGGGGTTACGACAATAATGCGTTTCCCTTGGGCTAAGGCTCTTTCTTTTGCTACAGCGGTTTGAACTGCTGTTAGAATTTTTTCAGTTGAACTGAAGCGCATTTCCGCTTGTGTGTACAAATGAGATTTGTATGCGATTGGTATTTTCTCACCCTCATTGAAGGTTAAGTAGGTGAATCCGCATTGACCCGAAATTATTCGGATCACCAAATTGCGTTGACTTACACATGTTTGTAAGTGATTTGTCGCTAACATATTAGCCTGGAGTGAACGCAAGATTTCTGTGTGTTCGTTTGTCCAATTTTTGATTGAAAAATCAGGTTTGATTAATGCGTAGAGAGGTTTAACCCTTGCTGCATAATTTAGAATGTATGTTCTTCCAAAGTTTAGGAAACCCAGGATGGATTGTAAGTTTTTTAGCGTTTTTGGAGGTTGGAGCAGCGCACACTTTTCTAAAAAGTTAGCTGCCAAGCTCTTGCCTTCACTTGAAAGCTCATATCCTAGAAATAGGACATTGAGATGGGCAATTCGGGACTTTTTAAAGTTGAACTTGTAGCCCTCAGAGGCGAAGCCCAGTATAATGGTGCTTACCCTGTTCAAGTGTTTGTCCAGGTCATCGTTTGTCAGATAGATGTCATCGACATAGGACAATGCCTCATTGTCATAAATTTGTAGTAACTCCGTTACCCTCGCTGAGAATAAACCTGGGCTGTTCTTGAACCCTTGTGGGAGTCGACAAAAGTGACGCTGGGTCCCCATTATGGAGAATGCTGTTAAGTACCTGCTTTCAGGTGCTATGTTTTGACAAAAGAAACCATTTGAGATGTCTAATGTTGTTTTGTATTTTTTACGTACAATGTTATTCATTAATGCTGTGCTATGTGCATTTTGCACTGCAAAGGTTTTAGAACAAGTGTTTAGGTGTCTGTAATCCAAAACTAGACGATATGTATTGTCTGGTTTGGAGACAGGAAACAAAGGATTGTTCATTGAGGAGGTGCATGTTTCAATCACCCCTTGGTATTCAAGTTGATCTAAGATCTCCCTGACCTGTTTTTTAGCTTCTTGCTTTATTGGGTACTGCCTTTGTGCAGTTGGTTCATGTTTCAGATGTATTTTATGGTGAGGTGAGTCCTCATCCCATCCTACATGATTTTTATATAATGCTGGGGCCTGGGCTACTGCCCATTTCCTGGCATATGTATATTTTAGATGAATTGGAATATGGTTGGAGAAGGCAGGCATAATAATGTCCTCGCCGTGTGGGCACTCCCTGACAAATTGTGGTGGGCAGTCTTTTTCTGCTAGAAGTATGTCATAGCCCCTTGATAGTCTTTCCCAAAAAAGTGCTTTCACCTGTCTAGGTTTGTCTCCCTCCATCCGGAGTGTTATTTCATATAACCTTTGTGGAGTACTAACCCTGGTGTCTACAGTCTCAACTGTAATGTACTCATTCAAGTCCACTATCTCCAGAACTTCCTTCAGGTTCTGGCGAACTATTGTGACTTCTGCTGCACTGTCCAGCATTGTCTGAGCCCATTCTCCATTCTTGAGTTGTGTTCTCAGTATTCTCGGCATGTCTGATCTTCAGACCTGCTACTTTCTTTTGGAGAATTGAGGTTTTGTTTTGTTTTTTGGAGCGTGTTTTTCTTCTTTGGATTTCACGCGTTCTTCTCTATGTTCTGATCATCCTCTTCTTTCCGAAGTCTGTGATGAGATCTGAAAGGGACGAGAGGAACGTGTATCAGTATCTTGATACCTGTCAGGTTTTCTCAAATTATCCCTATTCCTGAGGTTATACCTCCTTTCAGAGGGCTCCTTTTGAGGAGACCTACCTCGGGATTGAGAACGTTTCTCGTTTGATTTTTGTTTAGTAGACTCTCACTTCTTTTTAGAAGATGTAGGAGTTTGTTTAATAGAGTCCTTCTCAGGACTTTCAGATAGTTTCGGCTTCACTGGTCTTCCACCCAAACTATCTCTGCCTAATTCTGCATAAGATTGTTCAATTATTCTGGGTAGTTCAGTCTGATGTTCTGTAACATCGAATTCCCTCAATCGTTGGTGGATCGCCACTGCTGCTGCCTCCCCTTTAATATTAGATAATATTATTGTTGAGACCTGGTCGAAATTTTTCAGTAATTTCATACCTATATTTAGAGCAGGCTCTGCCCCGTATTCATTTTGAATTTGTTTCAGGACAGCAGGTATTACCGCAATTGACGGAATGCCATGTGTTTTAGTATAGATGGCAGCAAAGACTGAGCCCCAAGTGGTGCAGTCTTCCAGTTGTGGTGTGATCCCCATCGGTAAACTGATTGTTAGGATTCTGTGTTTCTCATACGGGCTAGTATTTGGAAATACTGCTTCGATTTGAGTAATTTTTTGAGCTATCCAGAATGGAATTTGCTCACGTTTTGTGGGCATTTTACCCATGACTGCGTATAGAGTCTGTGGTGTAATTTTTAGTGTATTCCCCTGTTGGGGAGTTGGATTTGGAAGTGTCAATGGTTGCTGGACTGTGAAAGTCCGCATGACATATTGGACCAATTGTCTGTAGATTTTTATTAACTCTGTGAGTTGAGTAAGTAATTCCTCGTCTGACATCTCTTCAATGTCAGGATGAGGTGTGTGGCCGGCTAGAATCGGCCATGTTGCTCCTGGTCTACCTAGTGGACCGAGCCTGGTAATGTTTTTGTGATGTTTTAGGGCACCTTTAAACCAGAGCTGATGCTCTTGGTATGTTAATGGAATTTCAATATCCTCGAAAGGAATATATTCCTCTGGTGGATCATCTTCTTTGTAGAAGTGAAACATGTGTGTTACTGGATTTGATTCAGGAAATATTACCCATGAATAGAATACCTCTGTCTGAAAGGATTCGTGTGCCTCTATCACGAAAACTGCTCTACCGCCTCTTGGTGGTAGGCCACGTTTTATAAGTTTTAGAGTGATGACTCTTCTTAAGTTTGGAGCGATGTCTATAACACCCTCCTCGCTTTCAATTAAACCTGTAATGTTAAAAACTGCTGCTTGGGCTGGAGCAGCCGCAGCTCCACCATTCTCGGTGTCATTGTCCCCGCGTGTGGACATTTGTTTTTTGAAAAATGTAGAACAAGTTTCAAGGAAACAAAGATAAGGTGCACAATATTTTGGAACACTGTATCCTTCAACGTTGAGCAAACCAAACAGCTAATATATAGGGTGTTTCCCTATGTAGCCGTGGTGGATACTTAACCCTGCCCACTCCAGACGTCTTTTGGAGTATATGGGTAGGGTTCTCTGAGAGAAAAAGCACGGCTGAGTTACTCAGTATCTAGCGTTAAATTACCGCCTTACCAAATGTTGGGCGCCATGTAGTGTAGCTCCTATTTCCCTAATAGGCTCTGCGCATTGGAATAATATCCCCTATAGGTTTGACATAGGACTAAGGTCAGTATGCCCCTATCGAGTATATTAAACTTAATTACTTGTGCCAGCTAGCTCAGAGGCCACTAGAAACTCCTTGACAAACAAGAAGGGAGTAGTTTCTGGCAGCCGCAAAACATGACAACTTTGTTTCCCTTTAGAATCAGAACAAGTCCCAGAGTCGTGGAAACAATAGATAACTATTTCACTCAGCTCAATCGTGCATGCTTAGTTTTCCTCAAAGTTACACAGAAAGGAATAGACGGGCGTTTCAATAAAAGATTTATTGAACAGTCTTGTTTCTCGTGTAAGTTAAATGTGCTGTTACGATCACAAGACAGTATGCAAGATAAATAATGTACAGCGTAAGCAGTAGAAATAAAGAATACTGTGCTAGCATGATCTTTAGCAGATATTCATTTACATAAATAACACAGACTAAAAAATGCGAGTACTCATACAATGCGTTTTTAAGCTAGTTCTACCCCAATGTGCCTAACCTAACCTAGGTGTAGGGAGAGGTATGAAGTAGGTGAAGTATTCCTTACTATGGTATACTAAGAGTATGTTAAGTCTAGTATGCCTAGTATGCCAAGTATGCCAAGAGTCCCTCTAGGTTCTAGTCAGCTCCATACCTTTAGAATGAGAGAGGTGGGAATCTCTTTGCCAGACTCGAACTCCAACACCCCGCAAGGGAAGTTAGATCACTGGAAGCCGGACTCTCTGCGTGCAGGGATGACAGTGTCTTCTCAGTGCGTCAGGCCGGGAAACGGGCTCCTCTGAAGTCGTGGTCTCCTCTAGTTTACAAGGGCTAGGGAAGGTATATTTATACCTGAGAGGTACCTCACAATGTTAGCATTGACGTGAATCGGTCAGCGGAAGACGTCATGAATGAACCCCTAAGGTATAATGGTTCATGCATAATAGATGAGTCCTTGAAGAAATCAATAGTCCTGTGCTAGGGAAACTCCCGAAGCCTAAGGGTCTGTTCTTCAAGAACTCGTTGTGACGTTAGGGTGGACGGATGTCGGAGACCATGCCTGTATTTGGAGTGCACGGTTTAATGCCTAAATAAGGACTGGGATTTTATGCCTATATAAGGGTAGGGCGGTTTGTGCCTATATAAGGACATGATACAGGAAAGCCCGTGTATGGACACCCTAAGAGGAATACAACAGTCTCATTGTTTTCCATCTTCAAACAACAAAACTTGGCAACTACACTCGAGATTTCTTTCCTTTGGTCCACACATTAGAATGTCCTTGGATTTCTCCCATCTCTCCATGCCGCATAAACAGTAATCATCCCTTCATTCATTAAAGCTTCTTGTCCTTGCCAAAAGATGCTCCCTTCGAGCCTCACTATCTCTTTCACACAATGTGCCTTCCTTTAACCATGATCTCATGCAGATCACCTGCAGAGGAGGGAAAAACATTGTATCCAAGGCAAACATTTATGTTAAAATTGAAACATTAAGAAATCAAAATGCTTAAAGCCTTTGGCCAACTTGTACAGCAAGAGTTTCAGTACATGTTCATTTAAATGCCTGATTACAGATATATATACAGTTACAATATAGATGCAGAGCACTATTCAAATGGATACATGTTCAGTTATAAAATAAATGCAGAGTATTATGTAAAAGAATATGCAAATATAAGAATTATAAATGCAGAAATAGTTGAGAACTGCAATTTGTTGTTACTGTAAGGGAAAACGCTAATATGCACCCTGATATAAATGTCTAGATTACACAGTAAATGCACTGTTTGTATCTGTTCAGGTGCACTACATTACATTAATATTGTTAAATCACACAAATACATGAGGCCATATGTAAACATATATGTGGCCTAGTCAAACATGAAAACGTGGAGCCAAAATTATGCTGCTCCAGTAGGGACCAGTTGTTGGTTAGGATAGGGGGCCTGTATATGACTGGAGGATGGTTTCCATAGACATGACAGAATTAGGAAGGAGCAAAGATCAAGCTGTACGTGATGTGACACCACAAGCCCTTTGGCTGCGCTACGCTGCAGCACTTTCAAAGCACAGGAATGCGACATATTTACAATAATATGTTGCATTCCTGTGCTCTCCCCTGCACTGGCGCACAAACAGCTGCCATGCACTGGCGCAGGCACCCTTGCACCATGGTGCAAGGATGCCTGCGTCATGGGGAGATTGTTTTTGTGCAGGAAGGGGCACCTTCCTGCACAAAAACAATCACTACAGGCATTTTCCTCTTTCAATGTGTGCTGTAGAATGCAGCACGCATTGAAAGAGGAAAAAACAAGGAGAAATGAAAACATTTCTCCTCGTTGCGCCTCGCTACGCCACCCCTAGGGTGGCGTAGCATTCTGACGCATTTCCAGGTTTACGATTCCTCGTAAATCTGGAAATGTGTCAGGTTCCATGGGTGTTGCGTGGGAACACCCACAGCAACACCCTTGGAACACCCCTTTCACGCAAAGTGTTGAGTGTAAAAGGGCCGTATTTACAAGGACAGGAAAAGTCACGCAGGGTGGCTTTTCCTGTCCTTGTAAATATGGGGCAGTGAAATGCGCTGCCGGTGCTTCACGAAAAGTGACGCACTGGTGGAGCAAGGGGTTTGTAAATCTGCCCCTAGAGTTTTTGAGATTTTTTGATAAAGATTTATAATTGTTAAAATTCTAAAAATATGAAATTCCTTTAAACACTCCCATTTAATTCTTCTAAACACTACCATTTAAAGCTAGCACTTTCGTGCAGCTTTTGCCTTGCTTTGTTTTTTTTTGTGGCAAGTAGCTCCCTGAAGAGAGGGACACGACACTTTGAAAGTGTATATTTGTGTTTTTTATATATGTTTCCTTCCAAAGAAAATGAAATATTTTAGAACATGACATTTTGCAGTTTAATATCAACATTTTTTCATGATAATCTTTTCGAGCCATTCTTATGTGCAGTTTGGTATTCGGTGACTTCGAAACCACTAAAGTCAAACTAAAAGATTCAGACAATTTGCCCAATTACGTCTATTTTCTTGGTGATATCTGCCTTATAAAACCAACATTCTACTATAAAGGACAGATAATTTTTATAAAGGTTAAGTGTTAGGTTCTCTTCCATTTCCTTGATGTATGGAATTCCGGTGCGTCAAGGGAATGGAAGGAACTTCAGTGGTACGAGTATTCTGTGGGGGCAGTTGGAGGATGTGAGCTTCCAGGTCGGAGCGCACTTGATGTCCTGTTGACTTCAATAAAGATATTATCTCACCTAACCTGCATCTGCGACTTCCTTACACTGGCGACGGGCTGCCAGTCAACGGGACTTCCACGCGTGCAGTGCTGCTACTGTCGGCTTCGTAACTCCGGTGACTCTGTCCTCCTGAAGTGGAGTTGCTTCTGATGCCCTGGAATTTCGTGGTAACTGCTGGCTTTGGTGACAAGTTTTCATGGCAAGTCAAGTTTGCCTATCCAGAAGGTACCTTTTTATTTAATAATCGACGACACGGCAATTCACCTGCGCGCGCCTCTCCGCAACGTCGTTGCATTGTTGCTTGGCAACCATAACTTCTCTCTATTGTTGCCAACCGCGCTGTTTTGCCAACCACAACTTCATCACGCCCACGCATTGTACGCATCGTGCGGCCATTTTGGACACATTTTTACAATCTTGCCAACCATTGCCAACCACGTTTTCTACATCGTAATTGACACGGTACAGCAGTTTAATTGTCACGTCAACGTGAAGTTTCTTTTCGAACAGGTGTCATTTTATCTAGCACTTTGCCCACTATCTATGCGCTGATGTGCACAGCTTTTACAAAGTGCAACGTTCTGTTTACGTTTTCACCTATCCAGCTACAGTGCACATTGCCTACATTTACTCGCTCATGCGCACAGCTTTTACAAAGTGTTTTAACGCTTTCAACTATCCTGCTACAGTGCACATTGTCTACATTTACGTGCTTATACGCACAGTTTATACAAAGTGTTTCTACAGAATTTGATATATTGCAACGTTCTGTTTATTCTTTAAACCATTATTTACCTGCTGTAACTTTTGAGACATTTTATTTTGTTCTAAATATACTAGTATCCAATATGTTTCAAGGTATTTCTCCACCTGCGCCTTTCCTGCCCAATCCTGCTTCTCCAGAAATTGATTGGGAAAAATGGAGAGAAGGGTTTGAAGCCTATCTTGAAGCTCTTGATGGGGAGTCTTTTACCTATAAAAAGAAATATGCTGTTCTCAGACATTGTTTAGGCACTGAAGGTCGAAACATATTAAAACACATTCCCAAAGAAAATGTCATCGTAGGCAATGGAGAAGGTGACAACACTATTGATGAATATGCTACAGCTATCAAAGCTTTAAACACTCGTTTCAAAGCTTGTAAAAACATAACATTGGAAAGACACAAGTTCTATAAGAGAGTCCAATTACAAGGTGAATCAGCATCTACATATGTTGGCGCTTTACGTATTCTTGCCTCTTCTTGCGAATACAAAGCCTTCGAAGAAGAAATGATCAAAGATCAGTTAGTTGAAAAGACCAATAACAAAAAAGTTCAAGAGGCACTTTTATCTAAACCTGATCTAACTTTACAAAAAGCTTTGGACATTGCTACAAGGATTGAAAGCACTTCTTCATACATGGAACAAATGTCTTTAACAGATACCAATAGCCAGAAAGTATGTGCAGTTAAATCTAAATACAAAAGGTTTAATGATAGATCCAAACCAGATAAAAGTAACAGCAACATTACGCCAGGCAAAATATTTGTGTGTTATAGATGTGGCAGTACCAATCATTTAGCCAATTCTTTATCGTGTCCAGCCATTGATAAAATATGTGTAAAATGCTCCAAGAAAGGACATTTTTCAGCTGTTTGCAAAGCTAAAAGGAATACCACATCCAAAAAGGTTTACAATGTTGAAACTATGATGGAAGAAAATTTATTATCCAGTGAAAATGATGAAATTCTTACCATCATAGATCCCTATCAAGATGTTTTGGGTGTTAATTCTCAAGGATTGAAAAGACCTTTGTGTAATATAATTGTGAATGGTAATAGTGTACAAATGTTGGCTGATTCAGGGTCTCCTTACACTTTAATAAGTGAATCTCTTTGGAAACAATCCTTTCCTAAACAAACTCTTAATCAGTCGTGTGTACATCCTATTGGTTATGGTGGAAAGATCATTGATGTTGTTGGTGAATTTAATGCTGACTTTGAATTTAGGGACAGTAAATCTAAAGGTACAGTATATGTAGCGAAGGATGAGGCGTGTCTCCTAGGGTGGCAAGACCAAGCTAATCTTGGCATCATCCTTGATCCCAAAAGCAAACAACAGGTAATGTTGAAAAAGATTTTTCCACGTTCAAACCATTCAACAAACTTCTTGGGATGTTTCGTATCCAGAAGTGTTCAGAAAAGAGCTGGGTCTTTTCAAGGGGTTCAAACATATGATTAAATTGACTAATAGTGCTCAACCTGTAATACACAAGGTTAGGAGAGTGCCCCTAGCTTTACAATCTGATTTGAAAAAGAATTACAAAGATTATGTTCCAGCGATGTAATAGAACCCATTGAATCATCCGATTGGGTGTCCCCAATTGTTTTAGCTAAAAAAGCTAATGGTAATTTACGTATGTGTGTTGATTTACGTGATCTTAACAAAAAGATATGGATTGATCAGTACCCTCTTCCCAACATCACGCAGATGACTTCTACACTTAAGGGTGCTAAGTTCTTTAGTTTGCTAGATATGTCATCTGCATATCATCAAATTGAATTACACATTGAATCCAGACATCTAACTGCTTTCATCACTCCTGAAGGCCTTTTTCAATTTAAACGCATGCCCTTTGGTTTGGCCTCTGCGTCTGCAGTCTTTCAGAGAGTGGTTGAAAGTATGTTCAAAGACATGCCTGGTGTTATGGCATTTCAGGATGATGTTTTGGTGTATGGCGAGGATCAATATGAACACAATGCCAGATTGAGCCAAGTCTTGTCTTTGTTAAGATTAAAGGGGGTCACTCTTGGCATTGATAAGTGTAGATTTAATTGCACTACTGTGGATTATTTAGGGTATAGATTATCCGCTGATGGCATACAACCTAAGCAAAGTTTAGTTAAAGCAATTGAAAATTTCAAAGTTCCTGAAGACAAGGATCAATTAAGGTCTTTTATGGGCCTCATAGAATTTTATGCTCGGTTTATTCCCAATTGTGCATCTAAAACCTACAACATTAGATCTATTCTTAAGAAGAACGTTCGTTTTTCTTGGAATGAAGAGTGTACTAAGGAATTTGATTCAATTAAACATGAAGAAGCCCATGCCATTCCACTTAAAGCATTTGATCCATGTGATAAGACCATAATTATGACAGATGCTAGTCAAAAGGGTTTAGGTGCTGTTCTTTTACAAAACAGGGATGGCAAAGATGAAGTGATTGCATTTGCATCAAGAAGTCTGCAAGGAGCTGAACCTTCCTATTCTGTAATCGAGCGTGAAGCTCTTGCATGCTGGTGGGGCATTACTCATTTCAAACATTACCTGTATGGCTCCAATTTCACAGTACGTGTCGATCACAAACCACTTATTGATTTATTCACTACAAAAGGGGAGGAAAAGCTACTCCCAGAATTGCCAGGTGGCAGTTCAGGCTAATGGAACACAACTTTAATATTGAGTATGTACCTGGCAAAAAGAATCTTCTTGCCGATTGTTTATCCAGATTACCTGTTGATAACGATCAATCTGTTGAAGCGAGAGATACTTATAATGATTTTGACTTAGTATGTTGTGTTTTTGGCCAATCTGAAGATGTAATTTCGGAAAGAGAGTGGAGAAAAGCTTCCGAATCTGATAACGAATTTAAAGAAATATCAACAATTTTGTGTCAAGGATGGTCTCACAATATAGATGAACACAATTGTGTACATAAATACAAACATGTGTTTGATGAGTTATCTACAGTAAATGGTCTTTTGTACAGATCTTCATTATTAGTGGTCCCAGAAGCCATGAGAAACAAGGTTCTGAGGTTAGCACATGAGGGTCACTTAGGTATGCGTGCCATGAAAAGGAGAGTAAGAGAGAATTTTTGGTGGCCAGCCTTAGACACACAGGTTGAACATTTTGTCAGGGATTGCATGGAATGTGCCATTAGTGATAAATCACAGGTAACATGTCCTTCTCCTGTCGAAGCTATACAAGTTCCTGATAAACCTTGGATTAAAATTGGCATTGATATTATAGGCCCTTTGTATTTATCTGACAATTTACCTGAGTATGGCATTGTTCTCATGGATTTTTACAGTCGTTGGCCTGAAATTAAATGGGTAAGAAATGTTGATTCAACTTCCATCATTACATTTCTTCAATCACTTTTTGCCAGAGAGGGCGTTCCTGAAGAACTTCTCTCTGATAACGGTCCTCAGTTTATTTCAATCCAATTTGAAAATGTTCTACATTCTGTGGGCATTAAGCATGTCAAAACTTCCCTTTATCACCCAAGGAGCAACGGTCTTGTGGAACGTTTTAATAGGGTCATCAAACAGAATGTGCAATTAGCTAAAGTTAGTGGATTGAATTGCAAGGCTGAAATTGAGAAACTCTTGTGGGCAATTCGCACCACTGCCAATTCTGATACTAATGTGTCTCCTTTTATTTTATTAAGAGGTCGCATACCCACTTCTAAACTTTTAAGAAGATGGATGGGCGAACAAAGATTTGTCTTGCCTAAAGATAAAATTGATGAAGTTGGTAAGAAGCGTGTTGAAGCACAGAAAAAGTATGATCAAACACTATCCGATCCTGTTCCCAAGCAGTTGAATGTTTGTGTGGGGGACATGGTAAGGGTGAAATGTTCTAGGATTTTACCCAAAGGAGAATCCTAATTTTCTACTCTCAAGGAGGTGGTTAAGGTTAACAAAGGTGCTGTCAAATTGAGTGATGGCAAGTGGTGGAACAAAGGGAAGATTTCTGTGTCGAGGAGGGGTTTGAGTGTTCAACCCAACAAGAATATCAACAGTGACACCAATTCTAGGTCACCAATGGGTTTAAGTGTTCAAACCAACAAGAATGTTAATGATGATACCAATTCCACTGTTCGTTCTCATTCTTCTAGGATCATTAAGTTACCTTCTAAATTGCACGATTATATTTTGAATTCATTCTTGTATTTTGCCACAATGAAAATGTATTCCTTATTCATGTACATAATTATTTCCTTAATCATTTTGTTTATTGTGTTGTGTTAAGGGGAAAGATGTGTTAGGTTCTCGTCCATTTCCTTGATGTATGGAATTCCGGTGCGTCAAGGGAATGGAAGGAACTTCAGTGGTACGAGTATTCTGTGGGGAACAGTTGGAGGATGTGAGCTTCCAGGTCGGAGCGCACTTGATGTCCTGTTGACTTCAATAAAGATATTATCTCATCTAACCTGCATCTGCGACTTCCTTACATTAAGCTTGAGCAAATTAGTTTTGAATGTCTAAAATGCATGTGAATACTTACTGCTTTGTTTCATTACACCCAGTTCCTCTTCCTCCTCCCAATATTTTGAGGTGCATCTGAAACCACAAAATAGGCCAGCTGTGGCTCTAAAAATACTAAAGAAGAAATTAAAAAGACTGCTCATACCTGTTATTAATTCATTTTAAGCGAATTAAACCAGACCTTTCCAAAACCACATTTTCAGATGGTGAGACCCTACTATCTAATATAGTGAGAATAGAGGAATACTCATCAATGATTTCAGTTACCACTATGTCACCAGATGGTCCCTCTTGATTCAATTAAATATTTACAACATGTAACGGTAATGTCTTTAATATAGCTGTGGCTTCAGGTCCCAGATTATGCAATAATAAGGCTTTCTTCTTTTTACCAGTAAATATATCACTGTCTACTGTCTCCAAGTACGTCTCAAACACATCGCTCCAGCACAGCCAGTCTAGGGGAGGTGGACCAGGAATAGACAAAAAAGGAGCCAGAGAAGAAATTCTTTCCATTTTGATCCAAATGGGCAAGTGCCAAAGTCTACAAATATAAATTGGTCTCAATCCAAGATGGGGGCCAAAAACTCACAATATACATAAATCCTCTCTCAAACCAAAATGGCAAATTAATTTCCACAAGTTCTTGAAAAAAAACCAACCCAAGATGTCACCTGTAGCTACACAGCACAAAATGGCAGCACCAGATAAACAATCCACTTTCTATGCCATCTCTTCCTATGCCAGAAAATTCACCTACCTTTCATACACGAAACACACCAAGGTGAACACCCCAGGATGTGACTGTACAGAAGTTGTAGCGAAACCAGCCACAATACTGATCCCCAAAGACTTTCCCTCAGCTATGTCAATTGCGCGTACCCGGCGCAGACCAGAATGAACTAACGGTGGAAAACTGTTGATCGGCAGGGTCCAGAGTCCAGTTCCACTCATCTCCAATAGATTGAAGAAGCTGCACTGTGACTTGGAAGGTAACAAGACTTTATTTAAGCCTCCTCAATACCGGCAACCACCACCAGCACCTCACCTCCTTCAATTGTCCCATATCAAATCCACCCCAACATTCCAACCCCAAAGTTCTCCCCCAAGCTACGACATTGCAAAAAAGTTGCTCTGCTACTTTTTGAATAATTTGAAGCTGCCTTAACAATGTTATAGCAGCGCTCAGATTCAGAACATTGCTGTCTTCCATGCGCAATCCTCTAATGGCCTGAAGGGCATTTTTTGAGTGGAAGGCAAAAGAGCCCACACCATTTTATAGGGCATCTTAAAAAACAAAGCAATATGCTGCCACAGTCCTTATCTGATGGTCTAAAGTTAAGTTTTAATCAAACAGATGCTCATGTCCTTAAGATTAAACAAGCTATGCAGGCAGCCGATCCCTGAGGTTTCTGCTGCCTACACTCTGGAACACCCCAACACTCCACCATCTGCTCCTAAGCCTGAGTGAAGAGATATTTTGGAAACATCTGAAGACTTGGCTTTTTAACTCTGTTGGCTCCACTTACTGGTTTCTGTTATAGCTGACCTCCTCTTAGTCCTGAGAATCCCTGTTGGAGCAGCCATGAGCTCTATTAATCCTTAAATATAAACATAAACATAAGACAGTGGAAGCGTATTGCTTCCATTCCTGTGGCTGGGGGGAGGTGACCTATACACAGAAGTGAGTGGGTCAGGGCACCTTTACATATTCTATGAGACCTTTGGGTTAGCAAGGAGCTGCTTAGTCTTCCTGAACACTGTCATTTGATGGATGGTAGTAGTAAAAGATTAGACTACAGACTCTCTTGTGAAAGATGAGATCCCTTTAGGTGAGACCTGCCCCTTTTTTTCTTTTCATGTTTCCCTTTCCTTCAGTTGGGCTGATGATAGCCAGATGCAGAAACCATTCACCCCTTTGTTCCTCTTCTGTGGATGCTTCAGGATAGAGATGGCCCTTCTGATAAAAGCATCACTCTACACAAAGGCTGTGCGTGCAGAATAGCCTGGAAAGGACAATTGAAAGAAGAAACACTTCAACACTGTTCTAGAGTGAGAGTCAGTGAATTCACATCTTTTGTCTCTCAGTTGTGTATAAAAGTGTGATCCCAACTATATATGTTCCAGTATAACCAGGACTTGTGTTTGCCTGAAAGTTAGTCTCCCAGGGGTGATAGGACATCACCTGAAGTCTCGTTATCTTGTTGGAGAAGCTGTGTACCTGTCATGTAGCTCTTAAAATCCTGACTGCCCACTGAGAGAGGGAAGGAGTCTACATATCCTGCAGGAGGTGAGGCTGTCCTGGAAAGAGCAAGATCCAAAATACCCTTGTGAGTGGAGGGGACCTAGCTGTCAGAAGGCTCTCCTAAAATCTCAAACAGTTCCAGCAGGAACCTCGACTCTACGGCAGTGTGATTGCCAGACCTGATTGCATGTTGCTAATTGGCCATTGCGGGGCTGCATCTGCTGTATTCCTGATCGGCTGTGTGGCGCTATCCATGATTGAATCTTACATGAATGCATCTCTGAAATTCCCAAATGACTCTTGTGGAGCTGCATTTGTCAAATCTGTGACTGACCTATGTGGGGCTTTGTAGGAAAGTCAGATCTGTTTCTATGGTTACCCCCACTTTTTGCTTGATGTAATGCTGTTTCTGACTAGTCTGACTGGGATCCTATTAATCAAGACCCCAGTCTCTCTGCTTTCTTCCCTAAATTATTATGGTAAATACTTAGGTACACCCCAGATTGATTACTGGGGTACCCTTATAAGTCCCTAGTATATGGTACTAAGTTACCCAGGGCATAGGTACCCCAGAGGTCACCCACAGGCTGAAGCATGTATTATGCCACCTATGGGAGACCCTCCAAACTATCACTGCAGGCCTGCATTGCAGCCTGTGTAAGCTGGTGCTCGCACCACTTACGGAAGATATTGGTTTCCCTATATCTAGGGTCACTGCACTTAAAACCTATAAGTCACCCCTACAGCAGGCCTTTTCAATCCTAAAGGCAGGGTGCGTGGTTCTAAGTGTGAGGGTGCCTCTTCATGAGCAGGACACCCCTACAGCCTTCAGAGTACATTCTCCCGGGTTGTAAATGAGACAGCCATATAACACATAGAGAGGTACCGAGTCATTACTCGATGACTATCCCAAAACTGGCTGTAATGATACCTGTCATGTTTGGTATCAAACATGTTGGAATCATACCTCCCACACCGTAAACGGTGTGGGAGGTATGATTCCAACATGTGGTACATATGGTACATGTGGTTCCAACATGAGGTAATCATACCTCCCACACCGTAAACGTGTGGGAGGTATGATTCCAAGCACTGTAAAGGCCCTCCATTAGGCCCTCAGTGCTCCCGGTACCAGTGTTCTAGACCCGGACAGCACAACATGGCTACTGCCAACCAGAGACACGATTCTGCCCGCCTGCTGCTGAGCCAAGCTCGAGCAGGGGAAAGCAGAACAATCGGCAACCTGTAGCAGGGAGGTGTGACCTCCTCCCAGACAGGGTTTAGTGTATTGAGGCAGGGTGGGAGCGCTTGCCAGCGCCACATAGTCTGCGTGCAGGGCACATTTGGTGCCCTCCATGAATAGTCCAGTTCAAACCAGTTTAGGGAGCTGTTGGCTCCCGCTCTGGCGCAAAACTGGACAAAGGACAGGGGAGTATCTTCCCCCTTGTCCAGCCCCTCCTTAGGGAGGAACCCCTAAATCGTCCCAACCCTTTCCTTAGGGTACTTAAGGGCTTACCTGAGGGTGGGTCCCTAGATTCGTCATGGGACATGATTCAATTCAGACACCACTTCAACTTCGACAGTCTGGGCACTCTAGACTTCGCTGTACTTTGCTCTGGGCATCAAGGCTGAAACCGGGAAGACTCCTGCTGCTCCTGATCTTTTCGCCCTGCTCGTCTGCTGCAACATCTGTGCCTGTGCTTCATACAGGAAACCTTCCAAGGTCTGTGGGCATCCAATACACCTGAAAGAATATCCCTTGAAGTGATGCAGTCACTTCCATGCATCTACAGGCACCGCAACTAAGCTGACCGGTCTGCTGATCCTGGGCTCCCACAGACTCCAAAAGTCTCAGCAACACAGGTGGTGGTTCTTTATATTCCTCCAGGCCTGCCCTGTCCTCTCACCAAGTTTGAGGCCAGTATCCCTTGTCGGAGCTGCAGGAACCGAACCCCAGTGCACCGCATTGACTTGCAGTTGCAAAGGCTTGTTGGCTTCCTTCCACCAAGATCTTCGGGCTCCCAGTAGCCCCAAATGCCAGCATCTCCAGTGACTAATATCTTCATCCTCGCCACATCACTTGCACTGTGGGCCTGCATCTTTGGTGAGCTGCTCGAGGTCCTCTGCGACTCCAGTGCCTCCGGCCTGTGGGTCCTCTTTGAAATCTTTTGGGCTCCCAGATTGCTCGGGCGTGACCTCACTCCCCTGCTTATAGTGAGTCTCCTGGACCGTGCTGGTCGGACATTGCACCTTCTTCAACTTCCTCGTTGGCTGAAGTTGCCAAGGCTAGTTGGTGCTCCCGCCAGACACCGACCCCTCAACTCTCGACATACGATGCGGGACAGCTCGTGTACAGCTTCTGATCTTCCACAGCATCACCTGGTCCTCACAGCTGCAGTGTCAAGGTCACCGTCAGCAGTCCTGCAGCACCCGACATCAATGTGCATTCATCTTCCGTGCCTCCTGGTCTCTCCTAAGTGGCATAGACTCTGTCCCCTCTGCTTGCAGTTTCTTCACATCTTGAATCCACCTTTGGGTTCCACCGGACACTTTCACCTTCTCCAGCAGCGGCATCTTTCTGACGACTCCCTTTGAGTTAGACGACGGTTTCCAAAGCCACTTTACACCTATGCCCCCATCTTCCCTGGTGCAGGTATCCTGGTTCCTAAGGTATCCAGGGGTGCAGTGTCTCTCCAACCTCTTGTATTCCACGGGGTTTCTTCAGGGTCCACTGGGAAGGGTCCTCTTTCTTTAAAATTGTAACCGTGACTTACACGTTGATTTTTACGGAGAACGTGGTCGTGCTCCTACACTGCATGCGACCTCAGTGGGGCTCCTGGATACTCACTTGGGTGGTTCCTTGGGTCCCCGGCACTTCTACGTCCTCTGACTATTGTCTTGACTCGAGTCGTGGTTCGCATACCACTATTTTAGTATATGGTTTGGTCTCCCCCTGGGGACCACTGAGTATTCTGTGCTATTTATCTGTTTCTATTGCAAAGTATTGTGTCTATTGTATATATCTCTGGCTAGGAGATATCTGTATGTGTTAGTGAGTGTCTTAAATGCATATTTTTATAAATTCACTGTGTGGTTCTTTTTCACTTAATCTATACCTATAAGATTATGCTCTGGTAAAACAAGCTGCTTTACACTACTTCTGGACTAAGCCTGAAGGCTGCTCTCCACAGCTACCACTTAGAGAGCTTTCTAAGATTGTCTAAGACCACTAAATCACCATAAGGGTTGTCTGGATCAGTGCAAGGTGTCCACTTACATAAGTGCACATCATATACTGAGCCAGCCTCTCACAGGCTTTGATTACCTAAGTAGTGAAGTGTCTGTCAGTGGATGCTAGGGTGCAGCCTCTACCAACGTAATGCCCAGAAACGCTATATATTGTTTTGATAATTTTATTGTGTAGTATTGAGTGTTTCTGAGTGATTAATACACTTTCTTTCTTGCACATATAAGTACTGGGATGGATATTCCCTCGGGTTTTTTGATTGATTAGTGAGCTCTGAGCTCAAGCATCCACACATTACCTTCCTGAATAGCCCTGACTACTTTCCGTCACTACCCTGAGAGTCAAGTGTGCAAACAGCTTTATTTGACTCAGTTTACAGCTCCATAGTAGGCTGGAACTTATGACATCAGAGGCAGAAAATCTCAACCCCTCCAGTTGAGGAAAAGTATCCCTCGCTTGATCTGTGGCCCCCAGAAAGGGCCAGACAACATCCTAGAAGTGCTAAAGTTGCCACAAAAAACAAATATTGATGAATCGCTGTTTTCAATTACACTTTTTTCCAGGAATGTTTGAAACTTTTCTAACTTCTCTGTGTTGATTTTCTTTTCACAGATGCAGACTCATGGTATGTTGATGTGCAGATGAGACCCAAAAGATCTGATCCTTCGGGGGACTGCTGGATAATGAAGAGTAGAAGAACTGCAGGCAAGCTGCCTATGGGCATATTGTCAGAGCAAGGGTCTTCACTAGGCTGCCGCTTAATTAACCCATGCCTAAGATAGCCACCTCATCTTTCTATCTCACATTTCCCTGTGAACTTTTCTAAAAGTCTTAATTCCAAGCATGGAATATCCCCGTAAACCTCTTCCTGGTTGACACTCAAATTGAGGAACCATAAGAAATCATAGTGAAAAATGTCATGTTGTTGCTGATGTTTCTATGATGATCTCAGGGGCTATTATGAAATTCTAGGAAGCATACTTGAGTCAACGAAATCTATTAAATTTCAGAGGCCCAACATGGAATCCAATTTGGAGTTCAAAATTCTGGGTTGCTGTTTCTTTCTTTAACTACAAGTTTTGAAATCCATGACAAGAACTGCTACCTACAATCTGAAAGTAGTTCTGGGTCTGGCAGATGGATGGTAGACTCTCTAAAAAGGAGAAGCTGGTTTCACATTCTACTGACATCTTCACAAGCAGTACTCCCAGACAGATATTTTTTTAAGTGCAAACAATATCTTTTCAAAGGCAGTGAATCATAATATTCTGAGAATAAAATTGAATAATAATCCACTGATGCCAGTAACTCGACCATTCAGTCATGCTAGATGTACACCACAATGGATCTTCTAACAGACACTGCTGGGTGATGCTAAATTTAACATACATATAGCAAAGGTGAAGAATGATTGTGCATCATTCAATATTGAAACTGCACCACCTGTTGTTATATGGGATGCATTGAAGCCAATGCTTATAGGTGTCAAATGCAGCTCTACAATCTTGAATAAATGAATAGACAAGTTTATCTGCTTGAAAAATATCATTCTAAGCAAATTACTACCAGGTTGACATACCACTGAGATCTATTTAGCAACATTTTAGCTCCGCTCATTCGCACAAAGCTAGCTAAGAGTGGAAGCTGCACTATTATATTTCCAGAACCCAATGAAGTATACAAATTCAGTGGATTAGTTGAGAATATTCTCACATATAAAATAAAACATTCATGAAAATTATATCAAGCATTAAGAGGGGATGATGGTAAAATAGTTAGCAGTACAGGACCAATTATAGAGCAGTTCAAACATTTTTTTATCAAAATCACTATATAATTGAATAACAGTGCATAGCTGTGGACATTAACACATATCTACACCTACTACAGATTGTGCCTGGCTTTATAATCTCATTATTGCTAAGGAACTGATGTTGGCATTTATAGCCCTTCCAGTGGGGAAAGGGAAAGGCTTTATTCCAAGGCTTTATTGAGTTTTGTAAGACCATATCGGAGAATTTGGTAACTATAAATTTAGCAACAATGAAGTCTATTTCAAATTCGGAAGATATTCCCATTTCATTGGAGCCTATTCATAGCTATATTTTAAAGAAAGACAACCACCTACAGAGATTGGTTTATACCAACCTATTTTGCTGATCAATGTAGATACCAAAATTTACTCCAAACTTTTAGCCACATGGCTCTCAAAGGTAATAGAGTGGTTTTATGCCAGGCTCAGATACAGCTGCGTATATTAATATAGCTACCGCAAAATGTGTTGCCATTGAAGTTACTTATTGTGTCATGGCAATATCTAAGAAAGTTTATGAAATTTGATACAATCTTTATTACACTTCTCTAGCAATTATATAAATCTACCATAACTAGAGTCATAACCATGGGTGCAACATTCAAATGTTTAAGAATTTCATGGTGGGACTGCACCAGGACTCTCCTATATTCTTGCTTCTATTTGAGTGATATTTCAAGCCTTATTTGCTGGGATATGATTAAGGTCAAGACCATAGAGCATGTTTAGCATAATGGATACTTCATCAAAGTCACCTCCTATGCAGATGATGCTACCGCCTTAACTCAAAATGTTTAAAATGCGCTTCCAGCAATCTAAAAATTGCAGTTTCAGTATATTTCTGGGTGCAAACTGAACATTTCTAAAACTCAGATGATACTCAAGTGTACCACTGCATAAACCAACATTCATATTGTCTTCAATGCATTTTATTTATGTAGTAGAGTTACCCATAACATTGAGGAGATAATCAACCTGAACTTTGAATCCATAATAAAGAAATGCTCAATTATTATGCACAATTGGAACAGGTTACTGATTTCATGAATTGGTAGCTGTAATTTGGCAAAATGGTTATTCTGTCAAAGTTGGTATATCTCTTCCAGTCCATTATGCTGATTGTCCATAACACTTTTTTTTCCATCAACTTGATTCAATCATTGGTAATTTTATAGTGGGATAAAAAAGAGATTATTGATCCATTGTTTTTTTTTAATTGCCAATTCTACAAGGTGGCTGCTCACTCCCTGACTTTCAATTTTGTTTTTGGACTGCTATGGGAAAAGAATATCCACCCTTGTTGCCTCAATATCAGAAGTGCTCTGGTGCTCTGAGTATCAACCAGTTTTGTCCTGGATCTCAGGCAAGGGGATGTGTAGTCATGTCTTGGATCTCAGGCAAGAGGATGCATAGTCATGTTTTCGGATTCCAGTTACTTAAACAATTCAAATTTAAGATAGTTGAGCCTTGATTCTAAGTACGGCAGAAATGATGTAAGTTGTTTTAAATTTCCGAAATCCACATATATATACCGGTTAGCCAAGAGTCATAACTTCCCACCATTTTTCATGATACTTTATGCAGCACTTGGTTATGACACAGCCTCAGAAGTTTGGGCCAACTTTTAATGATAATGCACTTCACACTTTTAATGATTTTCAAGGTGATTGTGATTCACCTAATGGTGAGTTTTTCAAGTACTTAAAGAGGATAGATTTTTGCAGACGACTAATAGAAATGACTTGAATATGAACACATTGGGGCAGATTTACAAGCCCCCTGCGCCACCAGTACGTCACTTTTTGTGACGTGCTGGTGGCGAATCTTACTGCTCCATATTTACAAGGACAGGAAAAGCCACCCTGCGTGGCTTTTCCTGTCCTTGTAAATATGTCCCCTTTACAAGCAGCACTTTGCGTGAGAGGGGCGTTCCATGGGTGTTGCTGTGGGTGTTCCCACGCAACACCCATGGAACGATACACATTTCCAGATTTACGAGTAATCGTAAATCTGGAAATTCGTGTGAATCCTACGCCTCCCCATTCTGCAGCACACATTGAAAGAGGAAAATGCCTGTAGTGATTGTTTTTGTGCAGGAAGGAGCCCCTTTACAAATGGAAACGTAACACTAATTCTAACTGTCTCAGGTGTGATGAGACAGATGATCTGCATATATTTCCTTCATGTAAAAAACTACATAAACTTAAGTCCTATATTACTTATAAGTTGAGCTGTGTACTGCAAAGAGATATTCACTTTAATGTATCTATCAGAATGTTCAAACTCGATGACAGTACTGGACAAATTATATGTGTGGTTATGCTGTATTTCTATAGTGGTTGCACACCTCATTATTGTTATACACTGGAGTGATCCAGATCCAACCAGTATTGAATACAGCAGGGCTAGAATGTGCAATATATATGAATGGAAGTAGCTATCTATAAAGATAATTGTATACATCAGAGTAGCAGGACTGGCAATTTAGGGTTCTTTCTGGAACTAAGTGACTATGCTGGAGATAATGGATAATAAGGACAAATACGTTTGGGTGTTACTGTATGTTAAATTGTAACATTATCTTCACTTCCTCTCTCCTGGAGCCAGTGATTCTTCAGCCTTGCAAGTGTTCTTCATGTTCTTAGTTATTCTTCAGTTTGGTAATGACATTCCAGACTCTCTAGAATTCTTCAGCTCTGCTGTACACTCTCAAGTCTCGCCAGTCGCGCCAGTTTGGCTAGACCTACTTCTCCCTTCCTCAGTTTACTCATCACCTTCATCAAGGGATAATGGCTTCATTCTTTTAATTCAACTTGAATTCATTCTATTATCCGAATTTTTACTTGGATTGTTGGAGAAATCTATCACTGACAATTCAATCAATGTTAAATAATGTTGATGAAAAGTATGAGTAACACCGCATAAGTCATAACACTTAATCAATTGATTTATGTGCCCCTTCTTAACCACCGCGTTACCCCTTCCTCCTGTTGTATTCAGTGTGTCTTTTATGTGTGTAGCTCAAATGTGCAGAAAATAGAAACAAAAATAAACATGAGTATTCAGGATTTATTGTGTTTTGGTTGTGGCGTTGAAATGATTCTCTTTTATTTTCCTCCTTGCATTTACAGTTAATTTGCTGTGATGCAAAACCAAGTACCCTGGAAATTGGCTATATTTATGTAATTAAAAGCAAAGCGTCTTCACAATCTATATTTATATACGTTTTGTTTCACAATAACATTATAAAAAAGATCAACAAGATTATATTTTACCAGGTGAAATAATTAGGCAAGTTTGGCACTCAGTCGTCTTTGCTGTCACTAAATTTGGCATGAATGTTACACCAAAGGAAACTAAAATGGCCTTTCTCGCTGTAATGGAGATGCAATAAGAGGTTTCTCCAGCGCTCAATCATGCTACATTCCTCATGCATTTCGATGAATCATTGAGGCCGAGCATTGTATTTGATGTGAATATATTAAATAAAGCGTAAGTCCCTTTTGACAAAATGATTTGTGATGTAGGTGGTGATGAGTGGGCAGCGGTAGAAACTCTCAAGATTTGCAGAGTTAATGTTCTCTTCCTTTTATCCATTTAGGAGGCGTACATATTTCAAAAAAAGAAAGCCATGAAAAGGTCTTTCATTTTCGTAAAGCACTAAAGGAAGAGGAGATGAGAGTAGAAAGAAGTGCTGCTTGTTTAAGAGAAAGTACATTTTAAAATGAGATGATTCTCATGTTGCGATGCCTTTCTTCTTTTTAACTAGTTCTGAGAACACATAAGGTTTATAGAGCATGATTCACAAAAATGTTTTTTTTACATTTTCTGTTCTTTGTATGCTGGCAAGTAGGAAAATAAAACAGAACTGTAGGGGTTCAGTTCACAAAGGTACATTTATATGTGATTATATCTTCAGGTGTAGATTTACTTTTACACTTTGTAGTAAATTTACAACTTTACGGGGCTATTCACAAAGGTATATTACACTTGTGAGTAATTTAAACGTCAATTTGCTCTTGCACTTTTTTGTAACTTCACTATCTTTTGTTTTATTATATAACATTTCAATAACCATTTTTGCATTTATGAGTTAATGTAATAATAAATTGTATTAAACACAAGTGAATTACTTTTAATTCATTCTATACATCAATTTTAAAAATTATTAATGCATAATAATGTTTTGTTTAATTGTTTAATGGTGGACATTGAAATGTATTTGTTTAATTATTTTAAATAATTTATATTTTAAATCAAAATTTAGTTAATAGTGTTGTAGCATTTTTTCTTTACTTACACATTTAAAATAAATATATAAACTTGTTTTACATTAATATATTACCTATGATATATTTTAAAACACCTTTTCCAAATTGAAAAATCTTTTTTACTTTTCCCTATACTTTATCCTGCAGACATCTTTTCCACCATGGTGGAGATCTCCTCATGGAAGAGTAAAGAACTTTTGCCCGAACTTTACATACAAAGCTCTCCACCCCGACTACAGAGTTTTCCTATGGTAACATACAGGGAACAGTAAAAATGCAGCATTCCACTTTCTTTAACAACATTGATAGAAGACCAAGCAAATGAAATTGATGCCATTTCATTTGAGGAGTGCAGATTTCCAGTATGTTTTTTTTTTTTTTACTATGCATTGTACGGGAAACAACCACCTATTATTATAATATTATTGTGAAATAACTAGTTTTGCTGAAGTAAATTGCTTGTGGCTAGATCTTACATGATTGTAAAAATCATTCAAACAAGAAATACAGCTATACTACTGAATATTGACAAAAAAAATATCAAGATACAAAGGGGCTTATTATGATGTCGGGACACCATCATGGATATGGGACCAACGGCCTAAATATGATGCGACCGCACATGGTGTGGTTGCATACTCACATTTCCCTATGTGTTACGTCCATAAACCGGCCGTAGCACAAGCTCCCATAGGGAAATGGGAGGTTGTGTTCATCCCTACACTGCGTAGCAGGCATCTCAGGGTGCCTGCCACACGGTGCAGGGATTAACAAGGGGGCACGGCCCCCAACTGGAGTACGCAAACAGGCTTTCTGACAGGCTTTCCATGTCAGAAAGCCTGGCATGGAAAGCCTGCTGCAAATCATGCATCATAATCCGGACTGCGTAAAATGACATACATATGGATTACGGGTCGGTTCTGACTGGCCGACAGACTCCTTGAGCCCTTCGGAAGTCAGCCGGAATGAGCGGCCAGTTTCACTTCCTACTAGCTAAACAGTAATTTGGTGGTCAGAAGTGAAACCAATGATCTCGGTCAAAAAGTCTCCGACCTAAGATCGGAGGCTTTCCAACCAAGATCGTAATCGGCCCCAAAATATTGTTTCTAAAATACCAATAACCAAAATGTTAGTTTTAAATGAGGTCTATGTAAATTGCAAAAATATTGACAACACAAATATTGTCATTTCAAATGTTGATAATAACAAAATACCAAAGTATTGAAGGACATAATATTGACCTCCTATCTACATAATGGAAACACACAAACATAAATATGTTACATATCGAGCATTTTATTATTGACAAAATAGCTAAACAGATACACATGGTTTTAATCCATACAAAATATGAAGGGAAACATAACAAAATATGCAACAGCCAAAGAACACCCTTTTCACCTACATTAGTGTTTTTTAAATAATGAACCTGTAAACGAAACTATTAAAAAACCCAGAAAAAACTATCACATTCTAAATGAAAACTGTTAACATACTTAAACAAACTACCAATTAGTACAGGACTGTAAATACAATAAATAGCAAGCTAATATATGGCATGTCCCCTGAGTAAAGAAGAAAAAGTCTCTCATGCTTATGCTGTTTGACAGCATAAGCACCCTAGGTTAAAAAAAGTAAGCAGGATGTTGTAAAACTTTTGACATTTTTAATCACAGAAGCAACAAATGTAGCCACTAGAGGTAAAAAACGCAACTCAAATGGTTGCTGTTGGAAATGGCCCTTTTTGCAGGGTCACCCCTAAACTTTTTGCCTGCCTCCTGTATTTTTGCTGACCTGTTTCTGTTGGTTTTATGACTCTGGGCACTTTACCACTGCTGTTCAGTGCTAAAGTGCATATGCTCTCCCTTTGTAAATATGACTATGTGAATTGGTATATCCCTGATTGGCTTATTTAGTTTACCTGTTAGTCCCTAGTAGTGTGGCCTGTGTGTGCCCATGGCTGGTAAACCAAATGCTGCTGGTGGGCCTGCAGCACTGATGTGTGCCACCCACAGAAGCAGCTTGTAAAGTGTGTCTCAGACCTGCCACTGCAGTGTCTGTGTGCAGTCCAGAACTGCCATCTTGGCTGTGAAGTGCACCCACTTCCCAGCCCCTGAACCTTCCCTTGGCATCTTGTAAGTCACCCCTATGGTAGGGTGCATTGTATGTGTAAGGTAGGACATGCCTTGGTGTGTGTAGCATGTCCTGGTAGTGAATTATGCCCCATTTCGTTTTTCACTACTGTAAGGCTACCTGTTCCTCATAGGCTAGAATGGGCAGTTTGACTATTACATTCTATAGTCCTAACTGACCCCAGGAACATGGTAGAAAAACGAATTTAGTATGCCTGAGCTCAGAATATTAAAATACATCTTTTAGTGAAGTTTATTTTTATATTCGGTGTTTGAAAATACCACTTTTAGAAAGTAGGTATTTTCTTGCCTAAGCCTTCCAGTGTGCTCTGCTGTTATGTGTATTGGCTGTCTGGTTTTAGAGGGGCAGGGCAGGCTGAGTCAGACCTGGGTTGAATAGAGAGATCTGCATTTAGAGTGTGGGGAGGGGTGGCTCCTTGACCTGAATAGGGCTGTGCCTGGCAAGGTGAATGCTGGCTCCACCTCCTACTGTGTGTCTGCTAGCAGACCCCCTCTTTCTGAAAGGAAGAATGCAGCCTGGTAAACAAAGTGCTCCAGGCCTGAGCAGAACTGGTTCTGGCTAGGTTCAGTGACTTGTAGCTTCCGAGAACAAAGACTTTTGGGGTATAAATATCTGTGCTCAAACCCCTACAATTTGTATTGCTTTTGGATCTGGAGAGGAAACTCTGTCCGTGCCACTGGAGGAATCTGCAGGAAGTGACTGTCCTTGTGCTTGTGTGTTGTTTCTTGCACTGGCCTGCAGCAGTGACCACTGGACCTTGAAGAAGAGGAAAAGGAACTTTTGAGAGAACTTTTATTTTTGTTACAGCAATTACCCAAGGGCTAGGAAAAGAGCTAGCCTCCTGCTGGAGTCTCAGGCACATCTGACTCCACCACCAACCTCCTGCTTCCTCCCTGCGAGGATTGCTATCTGCTGATGAGGCTCCTGTGAGTTCCAGGGCCTCTAGTTTTGCTTCAGAGAAAAGAGTGCTGGAAATCGTCGCTAACGCACGTTTGCGAGCCGCTGCAGCCGAGAGCACTGGAAAAATCATCGCGCTGCTGCGCTGGGTGCTCGCAACACGAAACCATCGCTAACGCCCCTTTGCGAGCCGCTGCAGCTGAGACGCGCTGGAAAAATCATCGCGCTGCTGTCGCCGAGTGCTCGCAACCCCTAAAGAAATCATCGCTTCAAGACATCGCTTTGCGGACGCCGTGCGTCCGCCATTTTCATCGCATCGCACCGGATTACGTCGCTCCCTCGCGGAGCGTCATCTCTTCGCATCGCAACACAATCGCACAGCGCAACAGGATCGTCGCATCGACTTCTCCCTCGCGGCAAGAAAGTCACCGCATCGGCGGCCTAGCGTGCAGAAGTTGGTCGCAGTGTCTCCGCACGCATCACGCAGATCGGCGCATCATCCTCCCTTGCGGCAAGGATTTCAACGCATCGCCGGCCTCACGTGCCGAGAATCATCGCTACCACTTCTTTGCGACATTTTGTTGGTTTTGCTACTAAACCCAGGTACTTTGTGAGAGAAAGGGTCGCAGAGACCACTGCTTTGAATTTAAACCTTATTTTTGCAACCTTTGAACTATTTTTTGACAGTCCTTCAACAGCCATCCTATTTTTGACAGTCTTATGAGAGAAAGGGTCGCAGAGACCACTGCCTTGAATTTGAACCTTATTCTTGCAACCTTTGAACTATCTTTGACAGCCCTTCAACAGCTATCCTATTTTTGACAGTATTGTGGCTTTTACAGTTATTGGTCTTGTGATAAATCTGCCTTTATATAAAGATACTTATTTTTATAACTACTTGTGTGGTGTCCCTTTGTAGTGTTCCTCACTGTGTTACTGTGTATGGTCATAAATGCTTCACTCCCTGCCTCTGAGATAAGCCTACCTGCTCGTGCTACGTTACCACAGGGTTGATCAGGGGTATTAAAGAGGGTAGCCCTCTCACTCTGACTTAGGAAGAAGGGTCCCTACTTGGACAGTGGCCAGCCATTGCCAACTAGAGACCCCCATTTCTAACATTGGTGGCAGCGGTGGGATCTGGACTTGCATTTATGATCGCATACAATAATTATAGTGTACACTATTAGTGAGTGCAGACCATAACGTACCGCATACATTTTTGGAGAGTTTTTTTTGGATCCTATATTGTAATTGATATTGCCGGTGATTTTTCACCCGCACACATTTCCTGAGAGTTTTTGGGATCCTATATCGTGATTGATATTGCCGGTGATTTTTCACCTGCGCCCATTTTTGAGAGTTTTTGGATCCCATATTGTAATTGATATTGCCGGTGATTTTTCACCTGCGCACATTTTTTGAGAGTTTTTGGATCCCATATTGTAATTGATATTGCCGGTGATTTTTCACCCGCACACATTTCTGAGAGTTTTTTGGATCCTATATTGTGATTGATATTGCCTGTGATTTTTCACCCGCATACATTTTTTTGAGAAGTTTTCTTCTATCTTTTATTGATATTGCCCGTGATTGTTACAATGGGCAAGCCTATGTTTTATTGATATTGCCGGTGATAGTACCCGCATACATTTTGAGAATTGTTGGATCCTATATTGTGATTGATATTGCCGGTGATTTTTTACCCGCATACATTTTCTTGAGAAGTTTTCGTCTATCTTTTATTGATATTGCCCGTGATTGTTACAATGGGCAAGCCTATTGTTTATTGATATTGCCGGTGATAGTACCCGCATACATTTTTGAAAGTTTTTGGATCCTATATTGTGATTGATATTGCCGGTGATTTTTTACCCGCATACATTTTCTTGAGAAGTTTTCTTCTATCTGTTATTGATATTGCCCGTGATTGTTACAACGGGCAAGCCTATTTGTTTTATTATTGATATTGCCAGATATTGCTACAATGGGTCTTGCTGAAATGAGACCTACCTTTTATATAGATGATCTGTTAACCTACAATCTAGAGGAGCTAAGGGGGTTCTGTGAGGAGAGGGCTTAGCAGTGAGTAGGAAGGAGACTCAGCTATCCCTGCAGACATCCCTGAGACTTTGGCAACAAGACAGATGGAGATTCTTGGAGTCCCAGTACACCTACCAAGAGGGTAGTTGGTCTGAGAGTGGCTCTAGAGAGTCTGAAGAGGAGGAAGAAAGTGTTATGGAATATCTCATAGGTGGGGAGTTCCTTGATGAGCCTAGTGCCTATGGTAGTGCCAGATTCCCCTCATGGTCCCCAGAGGAGTTGGGGGACAGGCGGGAAGGTCCCATAGGTAGGGAGTCCCTTGCTGGATATAGTGCACAGGGTAGTGCCCAATCCCCTTCATGGTCCCCAGAGGAGTTGGACAGACAGAGGGAGAGGGAGTACCAGCTGGAATTGGAGAGGCTCCAAATAGAGATTGCCCAGCTGGAGGCGCACCTAGCGCAGATAGCAGAAAAGGAGAAGTTAGCTCCAGAGGGAGGTTACCCCTGGAGCGCAGTTTTAATTGTCTGGATTCCCCAGAGAGGGTGGGGTCCAGTGGTGGCAGCAAAATTGAAGTATATAGTGATGACAGTGTAGTACACCCACCCAGGGATGTGGCACCTGACTTGAAGGAGGGGGTTGATCTACACCAGGGGATTCAAGGACCTGAGATAGCTCCATTGGTGTGCAGTGTCCCTGAGGTGGATTGGGGAACTAGCGCAGGGGCCCATAGTCCTAGTGAAAGGAGGGATACTCTACCGACTCTGGTTGAGAGGTGCAGGGAGAGGGTTCCCCCGTGGTTGAAGTCCTGGTGTATGAGTGTGAGGACCGCCCAGAAGAGTGTGGGTTGAGTGATAGAGACAGTCAGTTAATGTCTCGCCCATTTCAAGAGAGTGATGTGGGGTACGTGTGTGAGGCACTGGATTGTGAGGTAAAGGTTAGCACCTGTGTGGAGCTGTGTAATCCAATTGTGGGAGAGCATATTGTGAGTTCCTGTTTTCCAGAGCTAGGCCAACACCTGTCAGATTGCGAGTTCTCTGATCCTAGGGAACTTGCACAGGAGGCAGACCTCTGGGTGAGTACCAGAGGCTCTGTAGAGGCATTAGGGAATGACCCTAAGAGAAGTGGTTCAGAAGTTTTCCAACCCAGAGTGCTGGGAAAGGTTAGGAGTGTTACAGCTGGGTCCCCTTGTTGTGAGGAGGTTGTAGGGCCTCACATCCTGTCTCGTGGGAGCAGGAGTGAGACTGGGATAGATCCCGAAGTGCCCCAGCCTCAGTCCCCAGGACTGGATGGTTCCATGAGGGAACACCAGGTGGGGAGCCTAGTCTGTCTGGATGGACCGTCCATTGTGGGGGTACCCCAGTGTTAGGTGAGCTGGGAGTGCCTGTAGTCAGGCCTCCATCAGTTCTTGTGCCTGGCAGTGCCACTCCTAGGGGAGGGTACAGAAGTCCAGTCTGAGGGATGAAAGGGGGAAAGAGTCCCCAGTGGAAGAACCAGTGGGTCAGGGGCCAGCCAGAAGGGCTGAGCCTCATAGGATTGGCCATGGTGACGCCACTTCTGTCCTGGGGCATCTTCACGCACTGTCAGAGGGACAGGAGGTCGTGAGCTCTGTGCCAGGCAGACTGTCACGCAACACGCTAGGTATGTGTCACCCTCAGGAAGTCCTGGTTGGCCAGGCAGTTGTTCAGCCGCAGGGGTTGGTCCCTGGGTTGGAAAGTCAGGTCCAGGAGTTGTCTGACCTGGAGGGAGGGACAACTGTAAGCAGTGTCCCGACCATTTTTTCCAAGAGCCCCACTCCAGGTGGGAGGGTGCAGTATGCTGGAAGGGGGTGCAGAGGGAGGGAGTCCTCGCCTCTGACCCCGGTGCACCCTGAGGGTTTTTCAGGTTGGTAGGTCAGTTGCAGGGTCCAGGCCCTGAACTGGTGGAGGGGTGTGTTTCCCTTGAGGGGAGCCTGTGTGCTCCCCAGGAAGTCCTGGGTGGCCAGGCGGTTGTTCAACCCCAGGGGTTGGTCCCTGGGATGGTAAGTCAGGTCCAGGTGTTGTCTGACCTGGAGGAAGGGACAACTGTAAGCAGTGTCCCGACCATTTTTTTCCTAAAAGCACCACTCCAGGTGGGAGGGTGCAGTATGCTGGAAGGGGGTGCAGAGGGAGGGAGTCCTCGCCTCTGACCCCAGTACCACCTGAGGGTTTTTCCAGGTTGATGGATCAGTTGCAGGGACAAGGCCCTGAACTAGTGGAAGAGTGTATTTTCCTTGGGGGGAATTGGTGTACTCCCCAGAAGTCCTGGGTTGCCAGGCACAGGCCCAGCCTAAGGGTACAGACCCTAGGTTGGGGGGCCAGGTTCAGGGTGTCCCCCTGATCTGGAGGAAGGGGCAACTGCTAACAGTGCCCCTCCCGGTTTGTGTTATGGAGGCACCTCTCCAGGTGGGAGGGTGCCGGGCCCCAGTAAAGGTGGCGGGGAGAGGGCAGCCTCACCCCTGACCTCCGCCCAGTCTAAGGGTTCAGACCCTATGCTGGGATACCAGTTGCAGGATAGAACCCCTGAACTGGTGGGCGAATTATGCAGGACACCTGCCTCAGGTGCCCTGACAATTCTGGAGGGGGTACCGCTCCAAGTGGGAGGGTACCGAGCCCCAAAGAGAAGGACCGGGTGTGGGGGAGCCCACCCCAGTCGCTGGCCCCGCCGTTGGGTACAGGCCCAGGGCTGGTGGGTCAGTGTCAGGACGCGTTGCCTGACCTGACAGGAGGGAGAGTGGACAAAAGGTGCCAGACAACTGGGGTTACTGCCCCGCACTCTCTGATGCCACAAAAGTTTGAGAGCCCTGAGAGGTATAGGGCTTGGATTTTATCACTGACTACTGTCAGTGACTACTGGGGCTGGTTGTTTATCTGTTGGGACACACCTGGGGGCCAGTTAAGGTTAGATGCTGCACAGGTGGTATCCACAGGTGAGGGGAAGAGTTCCCCATTGGTTATCTTAGTGGGCCCTAGGAGTGTGGACAGAGGGATCCACCAGGGTTCAGATTGGAGTAGAGCTGCCATATGCCCCTGCAGTTGCGGGCCAGTTCCGTGTTCTATCGCCCGAAGCAGGGAAGCCCATCAAAGTAGTGATTGGTCTACCCTGCGTTTTTGGCTGGAAGGGGGTTGTGTTGGAAATGACCCTTTTTGCAGGGTCACCCCTAAACTTTTTGCCTGCCTCCTGTATTTTTGCTGACCTGTTTCTGTTGGTTTTATGACTCTGGGCACTTTACCACTGCTGTTCAGTGCTAAAGTGCATATGCTCTCCCTTTGTAAATATGACTATGTGAATTGGTATATCCCTGATTGGCTTATTTGGTTTACCTGTTAGTCCCTAGTAGTGTGGCCTGTGTGTGCCCAGGGCTGGTAAACCAAATGCTGCTGGTGGGCCTGCAGCACTGATGTGTGCCACCCACAGAAGCAGCTTGTAAAGTGTGTCTCAGACCTGCCACTGCAGTGTCTGTGTGCAGTCCAGAACTGCCATCTTGGCTGTGAAGTGCACCCACTTCCCAGCCCCTGAACCTTCCCTTGGCATCTTGTAAGTCACCCCTATGGTAGGGTGCATTGTATGTGTAAGGTAGGACATGCCTTGGTGTGTGTAGCATGTCCTGGTAGTGAATTATGCCCCATTTCGTTTTTCACTACTGTAAGGCTACCTGTTCCTCATAGGCTAGAATGGGCAGTTTGACTATTACATTCTATAGTCCTAACTGACCCCAGGAACATGGTAGAAAAACGAATTTAGTATGCCTGAGCTCAGAATATTAAAATACATCTTTTAGTGAAGTTTATTTTTATATTCGGTGTTTGAAAATACCACTTTTAGAAAGTAGGTATTTTCTTGCCTAAGCCTTCCAGTGTGCTCTGCTGTTATGGTTATTGGCTGTCTGGTTTTAGAGGGGCAGGGCAGGCTGAGTCAGACCTGGGTTGAATAGAGAGATCTGCATTTCGAGTGTGGGGAGGGCTGGCTCCTTGACCTGAATAGGGCTGTGCCTGGCAAGGTGAATGCTGGCTCCACCTCCTACTGTGTGTCTGCTAGCAGACCCCCTCTTTCTGAAAGGAAGAATGCAGCCTGGTAAACAAAGTGCTCCAGGCCTGAGCAGAACTGGTTCTGGCTAGGTTCAGTGACTTGTAGCTTCTGAGAACAAAGACTTTTGGGGTATAAATATCTGTGCTCAAACCCCTACAATTTGTATTGCTTTTGGATCTGGAGAGGAAACTCTGTCCGTGCCACTGGAGGAATCTGCAGGAAGTGACTGTCCTTGTGCTTGTGTGTTGTTTCTTGCACTGGCCTGCAGCAGTGACCACTGGACCTTGAAGAAGAGGAAAAGGAACTTTTGAGAGAACTTTTATTTTTGTTACAGCAATTACCCAAGGGCTAGGAAAAGAGCTAGCCTCCTGCTGGAGTCTCAGGCACATCTGACTCCACCACCAACCTCCTGCTTCCTCCCTGCGAGGATTGCTATCTGCTGATGAGGCTCCTGTGAGTTCCAAGGCCTCTAGTTTTGCTTCAGAGAAAAGAGTGCTGGAAATCGTCGCTAACGCACGTTTGCGAGCCGCTGCAGCCGAGAGCGCTGGAAAAATCATCGCGCTGCTGCCGCTGGGTGCTCGCAACACGAAACCATCGCTAACGCCCCTTTGCGAGCCGCTGCAGCTGAGACGCGCTGGAAAAATCATCGCGCTGCTGTCGCCGAGTGCTCGCAACCCCTAAAGAAATCATCGCTTCAAGACATCGCTTTGCGGACGCCGTGCGTCCGCCATTTTCATCGCATCGCACCGGATTTCGTCGCTCCCTCGCGGAGCGCTCATCTCTTCGCATCGCAACACAATCGCACAGCGCAACAGGATCGTCGCATCGACTTCTCCCTCGCGGCAAGAAAGTCATCGCATCGGCGGCCTAGCGTGCAGAAGTTGGTCGCAGTGTCTCCGCACGCATCACGCAGATCGGCGCATCATCCTCCCTTGCGGCAAGGATTTCAACGCATCGCCGGCCTCGCGTGCCGAGAATCATCGCTACCACTTCTTTGCGACATTTTGTTGGTTTTGCTACTAAACCCAGGTACTTTGTGAGAGAAAGGGTCGCAGAGACCACTGCTTTGAATTTAAACCTTATTTTTGTAACCTTTGAACTATTTTTTGACAGTCCTTCAACAGCCATCCTATTTTTGACAGTCTTATGAGAGAAAGGGTCGCAGAGACCACTGCCTTGAATTTGAACCTTATTCTTGCAACCTTTGAACTATCTTTGACAGCCCTTCAACAGCTATCCTATTTTTGACAGTATTGTGGCTTTTACAGTTATTGGTCTTGTGATAAATCTGCCTTTATATAAAGATACTTATTTTTATAACTACTTGTGTGGTGTCCCTTTGTAGTGTTCCTCACTGTGTTACTGTGTATGGTCATAAATGCTTCACACCCTGCCTCTGAGATAAGCCTACCTGCTCGTGCTACGTTACCACAGGGTTGAGCAGGGGTATTAAAGAGGGTAGCCCTCTCACTCTGACTTAGGAAGAAGGGTCCCTACTTGGACAGTGGCCAGCCATTGCCAACTAGAGACCCCCATTTCTAACAGTTGCTATCAAAGGGCACAACACTTAGGGCCTGATTAACAAAGGTAAGTTTGCATGTGAATGTCTACTCACACTTAGGTGTACCTCTCCACATTTTTTGCTATTCTCCATTTCTGAGAGGTGATTTACCCCTAGGTATAGACTTAAACGTCTTCACCCATTTAAATGAACAGATTCTATGATTCAATTTACAAGTGTTTGTAGTGCTCTCCGTCATATGTGCAGTGATCTCCAGATAGAAAAATACATGGGAATGTAAAGGTTAATATTTTTAAAAAAATACTTAAATAAAAATAAAATGTAGGATCATTTTGAATGTAGGACTACTTAAAGAAAAATATAAATATTATAAAACACACTCGCCCCTTAAAGTAACTTTGTATTAAATTATACATTAATTTAAACTCATTCATTTCTTTAAATGTGTTTGAAAAATACTAAAATACTTTAAAAGTAAAATCAATCAGCCTCACTTGCATATTTTTTATTTATTTGCAACACATTTTGGTTATAAATTCAGTTTTCCTTTAATTTTAACACTGTTTAACAATCTTCACGAAACTTTCCCCAAAAAGTTGTTCCTCCTCAGCTTTCCTATAACGTTTCGGGGTAATCCGTCAAGCAGAGGGCGAAAAAAAATGGGGGCCCAAAACACGTTTTCGCCAGTTATTTTCCCATGGGAACTTTAGACTCACCTGCAGCCCAGACCATTGATGGATTTACATCACATTTGGCAGAAATATAGATTTTTGTCCAGAAAGTGTGTGTTTTGTGATTTGATGTAAATCCGTTCTGTAGTTTCTGAGCAATTAATGCTCAAAAACTTTGTATATATCAAACTTTGTAAGTATTCACAGACCTGACATGCCTGCCACCACATCAACAATGATGTGGCATCTTAGGACCCAGGACTCAGAACCCTAGTCGTAAAAAAATGTGCAAAAAGGCATAAGATACCCTGACCCCCCCAGGCTTGGTGGTGGGGTCACACAGGGCCCCAACATTTTTTTTAAAGTTTTGAATCCGTGAATCGTCATTACAATAAAAAAAATTACTCACGCCCTATAAAGAAAATACCCCCCCCCCCGGAGTGGGCCAGTGCATACAATATTTAGGGGGAAGGGTGCAAGACCCCCCTTCTCAAGCCTCCAAGAGGGCCCCAGGGATCCCGTCCCCAGGGTTGATATTTTAATGAGGGAAGCGAGGTAAAGGGCCCGGGAACTCCATCTCCAGGGCCGAATAAAATTTAAAAGGAAGCACAGCCCCCCTCCCTGAGCCTCTTAAGCACCAGAGACCCCATTCCAAAGGATGTCCTTAGGTAAATATAACTTGTCGCCCCCCACTATACATAGTTTTCTAATCAATAATTTAATTGCAAATGTTGCAGTGATATTATCAATGATGTCATAGAAAGTGTCATGAATGATGTAATATGTGGGGTAATTAGCAGTGCATGGCGAGGGTGCGAGCTATAGTTACCATAGGGCGCATTTATAGTTACAGGTGATAACTATAACTGGTGAATTTCTGTGGTTTTAAAAGGTAAAACATTACGTTCTTACTGAACTTCACCTAACTATAAGTTTACTTTCAGTGAACTTCTAGTTTTTATTATGTAAAGTAATATTTTATTACCATACATAAAGCCATCCCTCTGCTGCACACAGCGTTTGGCCATGCATGGTGAGGGGGTTGGCTGCTGGGCCTAGCCTGATGCCAGGGCCTGCGGCCAAACCCCCGCAGGCACCAAATCCACGCTGCTCACAGCCATACATTGTGCATGGAGTGGAGTTGGCAGCTAGTCCTGGCTTGCAGCCAGGCCCGGCATCCAACTCCCCGCAGGCAGCCACCAAGAGGCAGCCAACCCCACTCCTTTGGTCATGCATGGCATGGGGCTGGCCGCAGGGACTGGCTTACAGCCAGGCCCTGCTTCCAACTCCCCGCTGGAGGGTTGACACAGGGCTTGGCGTGCTGCCAGGCCTTATAGCCAATCCCCCAGCAGACTGCCAACTCCACCCCATGCACAGTCTTTGGCGTACACGACGTAGGGTTGGCCTTCGAGCCCCGTGATCCCACCCCTCAGGGTCAAAACATATGTATGAAGGGAAGAGTGCTTGCAACCCCCCACCGGAGCAGAGGAGGGGTCATGTGGCCCCCTCCCCAAGCCTTTAGGCCCTGGGAACCCCATCTCCTGGGGCTGAATATTATTAAGTGGAGGAAGGCCTATCTAGGCCCAGGGATGCCATCCCTAGGGCATTTCTAAATTATAGGTGGGTGCCCAAGTGCCCACTCAGGGCAGCAACCAACTACCATGATGTGGCCCGTGTGGGGGAGGCTCAAGGTCCCCGCAGCCCCAGATGGCCCGCATGGTGCGGGAGCTGGCATTGCTCCCACCTGGAGGGAGCAGCTATTTTCTGCTTGAACCCTTGGGATGGGACCAATATGTGTTCTGTTTTCCTGCCTGCAGGATTGTGGGCATGCAAACAGAACTTAAGTCTGCTTCCAACCCGTGGGAGCATGTTTAAATCTCCAACGAGGTGGGAGCAGACTTGCATGTTTGCTCCCATCTGGTGGGAGATTTAATAACGCTCTTGCCAGATGGAAGCAAACATGTTTCTCTACTCAAGCTGGTGCACTGAATGCAAGGAAACTACTGTGTCCCGGGGAGGGCTCCCTGGGACACAGTCAATGAGCCGGTCCCAAGGATGGGGTCCCCGGGTCTAATAAGGCTCAGGCATGGGGGCCATGTGGCCCCCCTCCCTTTTAATTGATGTGATGGCCCAGAGGATGGGGTCCTCTGTGCCTTTTTAGGCTTGGGGAGGGGGGCCACATATCTCCCTTCCCTTTTTATTGCATTTTGGCCCCAGGGGATGGGGCACCCAGGGCCTAAGGAGGCTCAGGGAGGGGAGCTGCGTGCCCTTTCCCCTTAATTGGCATACTTGCCCCCAGGATATTGGGGTCCCAGGGCCCAAAATATGCTCGAGAGGGGGGCCCTACTCATGCCCCCACATCATATATGTTTAAAAAAAATAGCAGCCACCATTTTCTTGTTTTTTGCCTCAATCCATCTGGAGTCCTGGCAAATATTGCTGATATTTTAATTTTTTTCCCAATGGGTGTCCCTCTGGCCTCCCCCATAGGGGCCAGGGGAGCAGGGTATCCCTACCCTGCCAATCAGAACACTCACTCCCTCAGGAATCTGACTCCCAAACTGGCCAAAGGGAAAAAATGCTCACTGAGACAATTGGAGCACTTTGGGGTAGATTTACAAGCCCCCTGCGCCACCAGTACGTCACTTTTTGTGACGAACTGGTGGCGTATTTCTCTGCCCCATATTTACAAGGACAGGAAAAGCCACCCTGCGTGACTTTTCCTGTCCTTGTAAATATGGCCCCTTTACACGCAGCACTTTGCGTGAAAGGGGCGTTCCATGGGTGTTGATGTGGGTGTTCTCCACGCAACACCCATGGAACAAGACACATTTCCAGATTTACAAGGAATCGTAAATCTGGAAATGCATTAGAATGCTACGCCAGAGGCGTAGCGAGGCGCAACGAGGAGAAATATTTTCATTTCTCCTCGTTTTTTCCTCTTTCAATGCGTGCTGCATTCTACAGCACGCATTGAAAGAGGAAAATGCCTGTAGTGATTGTTTGATCCAGCACAAAAACAATCGCCCCATGACGCAGGCAACCTTGCACCATGGTGCAAGGGTGCCTGCGCCGGCGCATGGCAGCTGTTTGTGCGCCAGCGCAGGGGAGAGCAGAGGAATGCAACATATTATTGTAAATATGTCGCATTGCTGTTCTTTGGAAGTGCCGCAGCGTGGCGCAGCCAAAGGGCTTGCGTTGCCACGCTGCGGCATTTCCTTGTAAATCTGCCCCTTTATTTTTAAAAATTGGGTTTGAGGGACTCTCTCTCTCGAGTCCCTCAAATCCCACAGTACAAATATACAAAGATTTGTAAACCTTCATTCCTCAAAAACTACTGAACAGAAGGCACATGCTACGATCCAAGATCAAGCTTCCTGTCAAATTTGGTGTGATTTCGTTTAGCAGTTTTTGTTAAAATGCTCCTTACAAAAGTCTATGGAAAATAACTGGGGATTTTGCTTTTTGGGATCCCCCTTTTTAATAGCCCCGCTTGACAGATCACCCCAAAACCTTCCATGCACAAACTAGGCAAAAAGAGCACTTTTTTGGAAAGTTTAGTGAAGAGTCATCTATATATATTAAAATATATAACCAACAGTAGCTTTCAATTTCAGATTAAACAAACTGTTTACCATTGCCTTCATATTTCCCACACAATGTAACGAAGACAATGAGAAGAAACTAATCCCAATCCTTGTCTATTTTGAAGACACTTAGGTTGGCCATCTATACTGCACAGATGCAAAGGCAGGCACACTATACAGTGGTAGAACATTTACTACTCTAAATGAGAGGAAAAATGAATAGTTCCATAGAAGGTTCATCCAACTCATTCAAGCTACTCTAGATAGCCACAACCATACACCAGTTTATTCAAACACTAGAAGAGGTACATAGCTACTGAGATCTTAAAATAAAGCAATCTCTAGCTCAGTCATTGAAATGTAAGTTTTCTAAACAAACATGCCAAATCTACAGACCACTAATAAAGTATAACTCTACCAGGAACTCGAAAACCATCTTGCATCTATAGAATATACCTTATTCTGAAACCATGATACTTAAAAGGCTTCCCTTGAAGACCACTGTCCAAATAGAAAAAATACTTTAAAAAATATATTTTCACCTGCCTACTCCAGGCACAAATCATGTTTTTTTTCTCATTGACTGTTTGCTCAACTTAATAAGTAATAAAAGTTAACCCCCCTAAAAATACATCTAAAGAAAGCTCTTAAAAACGTAAGCCTCAAAAAGCCACAAAAGAGTTGTTATATGACAGATACTATAACTAAACAAAAATACATACTACAGTTAAAGTAACAAACAATTTCCCTGCTTACTTCCTATACATAAAATGGTTCAGAATAAATAAATACACAGAGCATAGAGCCTTTTAAACATACCTTAAACCAAGAAATACTTCCCCAAAAAGGTAAAAATTAAAATGTATTCAACATTTTGTAGCAGTAGAATATCTTTTTCAATCCTCTTTAAGTGCTGTAAATTTACACATGGGTCCCTCCAAAAAATGCAAAAACTCAAAGGTTCCCAAAAAAAGCAGTCCATCCACAAGAAGAAATCAATGGGAGAAGTTGAAGTAACCTATAAAAAGCAATTCATTGTGTTAGACCTGGCATTTCTTGGCGTGATTACCCCTGACGTTTGGCCTCTACCGCCTCTATTTTTGATGCTGTGATGGATTTCGTTTTACTGGCTTAGATGCTTTGGGCACTTTGCCACTGCTGATCAGTGTCAAAGTGCAAGTGCTCCCTGTGTAAAGTGTAATGGTAATTGGTTGTCCATAATTGGCATGTTTGTCTTACTAGTAAAGTCCCTAGTAAAGTGCACTGTGTGTCAGGGCTAGTAATACAAATGCTACTCGTGGGCCTGCAGCACTAATTGTGCCACCCACATAAGTAGCCCCCAAAGAGAGAACTCAGGCTTGCCACTGCAGTGCCTGCGCGCAGTTTGCTAACTGCCATGTTGTCCTGACAAGTGCACCCACGTGCCAGGCCTTACCCTTCCCTTTCCATGCACATCAGACACCCCGATAGTAGGCCCAAGGTACCCCCCTGTGCAGGGTGCAGTGTCTGTGAAAGGTAGGACATGTACTGAGGTGTGTACCATGTCCTAACAGTGAAATACTCTCCATTTCGTTTTTCACTGTTGCAAGGCCATCTTGCCCATAGGACAGAATGGGGAAGGCTGTGTAATATGTTTCCAGCCTATCTTCTTTAAGATGGAGAGGTGAAGTTTAGTGTGCCTGAGCTCACAATTTAATAACACATCTTTTTGTGAAGGTGGTTTTTGAATTGTGTGTTTAGAAACCACGCTTTTAGAAGTGGCTGTTTTGTTTTTGTTCTAACAATTCTGTGTGTCTCTGCCTGGTTGTGGATTGACTGTCTGGATTTGAATGTGATAGGATCTGGGAAATGTCTTGACCCAGGGGAGGAGTAGGTGAGACAGCCACGGTTGACCTGCATCTGGAGTGTAGGGGGGAGGAGTAGCCCCTGGAGGTGAAGAGGCCTGGGCTGCTGCCATAAAACAAAGGCTCCATCTCCTGCTGAGTGATTGAAGATCCAGACCCCCACTATCAAAGGAAGAAGGTGTCACTGGCAGGAGACACCCAGAACTGGTTTGGACAGGGGTCAGTGCCCCTGAACACAAAGACTTCAAAGACATTTAGGGGTATAACTATGAGAGCTGAAACCCCTGGACTTTGGACTGAAATACATACTGAAAAAGGATTGAACCTACTTGGTGATCAAGAGGAACCTCTGCCAAAGAAGAACAGCTGAAGAGACTGAAGAGAAGGACTGCCCTTGCTGTGTGTTCTGGGGCTGGCCTGCAGTTTGCTGGTTTGACTAAGGAGAGGACAAGGGACTTTGATGTGTGCTGTGTCCCCCTGCTTGTGAGGACTTTGCTGTGTGCTGTGTCCTGAAGTAGCGTGTCTCCAAGGGCCCGAGGAGAGCTGGCTCCCTGTTGTGGAAACTCAAGAACATAAAAGTTTCCAAGTGTGTCTCAGCGACGCTGTGTGCGTGTGCTTTTTGCAGCCTGAGACCTTCGTAAGAATTGCCCTGTGATCGTGTGCACCCGGAGTCCAAGTGAGTCTCAGCGACGCTGTGTGCGTGTGCTTCGTGCAGCCTGAGACCTTCGTGAGGATTGCCCTGTGATCGTGTGCACCCGGAGTCCAAGTGAGTCTCAGTGACGCTGTGTGCATGTGCCCTGTTGCAGCCTGAGACATTCATGAGAAATTGCCTTTTTGACTGTGTGTCCCGGAGCAGTCTTGTTCTCTGCTTCGATCGACAGCATGGCCAGAACTGCTGCAATCGTCATTGCCATCGGCCCGGACCGGCATCCCGAGAGGAGCTGTGAGAATTCACCGCCGCCGGCCCGAGCCTGCCTTTGCCAAGGAGAGACCTCGAGCCATCACCGTCGGAGGTCCGAGTTCCACTGCCCAAGATCAACGAAGTCGCACCGGAGGCCCAAGCCGCGAGGAGAGGAGAGGAGAGTGAGATTGCACCCCCAGGTAACGCTCAGCGAGCGTGTGTGTGTCGCCGCCTGGGGCGGGGGGAGGGCTACGAGAGAAACGCTCTCGGCCTTTCCCATCTTTGCAGCGTGAGCCCCCGCTCAAGTCCGTATCGCGGCCCATACTTGCCGAGGAGTGGCAGTACCGGGGCCGGAGTGTGCAGCTGCACTTTGTTTTCCATCATAACAGTGTTGGGGGCATATTTTGGCAGTAGCTGACCGTGAGTCAGTAAGAGTGGCATAGAGACCGTCCAGAGCACCGCGATCGTGCCGAAGTACCTTATTTTTTACATTACGACCTGCCTGATTGTTGCATTACGAATTGCATTCTTTTTGCATTACGAACTGCCTGATTGTTGCATTACGAATTGCATTATTTTTGTATTACGAACTGCCTTATTGTTGCATTACGAATTGCATTATTTTTGCATTACGAAGTGCCTGATTCTTGCATTATGAACTGCATAGCATTGCATTAGGACTGCATTGGATCATCGAGAATTGCTCATTAATGCTGCAAGAACCTACCAGTATGTGCTGGCCTAATAACCGGCAAGGTGAAATATTACAAATACGCATATGTTGGATTTTTATCGTGTGGTCTCATCGTATATCTTTTTCTTTATAAACATATAATTGTTTTTTTTATGAAACTCGTGTGGAGTCCATTTGTGGTGTTATCACTTTGTCACTGAGAGCGTGGTTGCAAATACTTTACACATTTGCCTTGGAGATAAGCCTGGCTTCTCATGCCAAGCTACTGAGGGGGTGAGCAGGGGCTATCTGAGAAGGTGTCCTTCCTTTCCCTGACTTAGAAGCAAGGGTCTCTATTTGGACTAAGGTACCTACCTCAGCCAATTAGAGACCCCCAGTTCTAACATTGGTGGTCAGCGGTTGGGGATTTGAACGTGTATTTGCAAATTCACTCACAGTGATTGGTGTACATCACTAGTTTAGCGCAGATCACGACGCAACCACATATTGTGTTTTGATTTTTGGTTCTATTTTTGAGCGACCTTTAAGCCACACATCATGTCTCAGAGGAGTCAAGTAGCCAGTGAGGTTGCAGAATTAGAGTTCGACATTGAGGCATTGCTTACCTACAAAGTTGATCAATTGAGGCAATTCTGCAGAGCTTTGGGATGTCCCATGAAAAGTAGCGCCAAGAAGGAGGAGCTGCAAACGGCCTTGAGGGCCTGGTGGGAAGCCAAAGAGGCTCAGGAGATAGGTGATGCTGAGGTGGATGAGGATGACCCAGGGAATGGATTTGGTCAACAGGATTTGCCGGTGGAAGGACCAGCCTCAGGGGCTGGTAGTAACCATTCAGGGAGGAGTTTTTCCCCAGAGGAGCTGGAGGAAAACCAAAGGGTCAGAGAGCATGAGTTGGAGGTTTTAAAACTTAAGGCTCAAGCAGAAGAGAAAAAGCTGCTCATTGAAAGTGAAAAGCGAGCAGAGGAGAGCAGGAACGCTCTCGCCTTGGAAGAGAAGAAGATTCTCTTAGCTCATGAGTTAAGCATGATGGAATTGGACCTTAAGGCTAAACAGGCGGAGTCCAAATCGAATGGTGGCATCACACAACCAGTGCCAGCGGGTAAGGTGTACATTCCCAAAGACTTAGTGCGAGATTACCAAAGGGGTGATGATATTTATGCGTGGTTCACGGCATATGCGATCGCACTGAGGATGAATGAGGTGCCTGAGAAGCATTGGGGGGCGGGCCTATGGAAACACTTTGAGGCTTCTGGGAGGGATGTTTTACCACCTTTAGAGAGAGGGCGGGAACCCTGACCTACGCCAATATGAAGGAGGCTTTATGCCTCAGGTATGGGCTCACTCCTGAACAGTACCGGCAGAAATTCAGGAACTTCAAGAAACTGGAATCCAGTACTTGGGTGGAGTGTGTGAATGCGTACACGCGTGCACTGGATGGTTGGATGAAGGGCAGCAAGGTAACTGATTTTAAGGGCTTATGCAATTTAATTAGTTGGGAGCACTTGAGTAGTCTGTGTGTTCCAGAGCTGCGCCAGCATCTTTTGGATAGTAAGCTGACTGATCCCGGTAAGCTTGCTGAAGAGGCGGACCGCTGGACCAGCACCAGGGTCCACAAGGGTATTGGAGGTACCACTACCAAAGGTGTACAGGGTCCCCCGCAGAAGGTGGGGGAGAACAAAGGTAACCACAAGGAGTTCTCTAAAGGGCCCCAAAGTAGTTCCCATGCGAAAGGGTCTCAGTCCCCCAAGGCTAAGACGCCCTGGTCCCCTAAGAGCAAGCGGGACCACAGAGGTCCTCCTACTTGTTATTTCTGTAAAGAAGTGGGTCACATGCCCCTAAATGCCCCAAGAAACCACCTGCACCCACTGGTGCCCCAACACCGGGTTTAGTGATTGTAGCGTTGGGGGAGGAATTGAGTCCTTGGAATGGGGAGGAGCAAGCAGTTATGACCCTGGTCTCATTAGGAGAGATGGTCCAGGAAGCCTCTCTGCCTGAGAATACTAAGAAGTACAGGCAGTGGGTGACCATCAATGGAAGGAGGGTGGAGGCTCTGAGAGACACCAGAGCCAGTTTGACATCTGTCAGGTGTCAGTGGGTGTCTGAAGAGCAGGTAATTCCCAATGTACTTCACCCTGTAGTTGCAGCAGACAACTCTGTGTGCCTCTGCAAGGTGGCACTTGTTCCCTTTGAGTGGGGGGGGTCTCAGGTTCCTTGAAGGTCGTTGTAAGTCCGTCCATGCCTGTAGACTGTCTGCTGAGGAATGACCTGGAGAGTTCCCCCTGGAAGGAGGTGTAGTGCCAGGTGCATTTGGAGACGTTGGGTCTGCCTGAGTGGGCTTGTGTGACCACTCGGTCTATGGCAGCCAGTAAAAGGGTTCAAGAGAGCCTGGAGCCTGAAACAGTGGCCCAGGTGCCTGCCTTTAGGAGAAGAGGCAGGGGGCGCGGGAAACCGGCCCCCAAGGTTCCCACAGTGCAGGAGGAGGCAAACCTTGAGGGGGATGCCCTGGAGCCTACGGGGGAGCAAGTAGCTGAACTGGGGGACCTACCTGAGCTGACCGAATGGCAGCAGGAGGGAGGGCCCTCCAGGGAGGAATTCTGTGAGGAGCAGAAGAAGTGCCCTTCTCTTGTAGGTTTGCGGCAACAGGCAGCAAATCAGGCAGCAGGTGATCAGTCCGGGTCACATTTGATTTACTGGGAGAATGATCTCCTATATAGCGAGCCTAAGTTTGCTGAGCCTGGGCAAGCCCGTGTGCTGGTGGTACCCCAGCGCTTCAGAGCCTTCCTACTGGGGCTGGCTCATGATGTGCCTTTAGCAGGACATTTGGGGCAGGACAAGACCTTTGAAAGGCTTGTCACGACTTCTACTGGCCTCAAATGCACAAGAGTTCTGATAATCATTGCAGGACCTGTCAGACTTGCCAGGCAAGTGGTAAGAGTGGGAGGAAGCGCAAGGCTCCTCTCCAACCTTTCCCTGTAGTCAGCACCCCCTTTGAAAGGGTGGGCATTGACATTGTGGGGCCTCTGGATCCCAAGACCGCCATGGGCAACAGGTTCATCCTGGTCTTGGTGGACCATGCCATCCGGTACCCGGAAGCCATCCCTCTATGGACGGTGACAGCCCCCGTGGTGGGCCGTGCACTGATGGGGATTTTCTCCCGCGTGGGATTCCCCAGAGAGGTGGTGTCCGACCGGGGTACTAATTCCATATCTAGGTATATGATATCTCTGTGGAAGGAGTGCAGTGTAATTTATAAGTTCACCACGCCTTACCACCCTCAGGGTAACGGTCTGGTTGAGAGATTTAACCAGACCTTGAAGGGCATGGTTATGGGTCTTGAGGAACCCATGAGGCGTAAGTGGGACGTCCTCTTACCATGCCTGCTGTTTGCTTACAGAGAAGTGCCACAGAAGTACTTAGGGTTCAGTCCCTTTGAGCTGCTGTATGGTCACCCGGTAAGAGGACCCTTGAGTTTGGTGAAGGAGGGCTGGGAGAAGGCTCCTAGTAAACCCCCCCAGGATATATATAGCTACATGCTGGCCTTCAGGAACCAAACTAGGCGTTACCGGCAACTCGCTCAAGCGAATCTGGAAGCCAGCCAGGAAGTAATGAAACGGTGGTACGACTAGAATGCCACTCTGGTCGAGTTTCAACCTGGGCAAAAAGTGTGGGTGATGGCCCCAGTTGAGCCCTGCGTGCTCCAGGATAAGTGGACTGGGCCTTATGAGGTGGTGGAGCGCAGGAGCGAAGTGACCTACCTGGTTGACTTACAGTCTCCTAGGAACCCTCTGAGGGTTCTCCACGTGAACCGCCTCAAACCCCACTTTGGGAGGTCTGATGTGACCATGCTCTTGGCTACCGATGACGGGGCGGAGGAGGAGAGTGACCCTCTTCCTGATCTCCTGTCAGCCAAGGAGAAGGGCGGGTCAGTGGATGGGGTGAACCTCTCGCCTACCCTGACCCCGGAACAGCAGAGGGACTGCCAAGTATTGGTTCAGTTCACCTCCCTGTTCTCCCTGACCCCAGGAGTCACCCATTGGTGCGTCCATGATGTGGACACTGGAGACAGCCTGCCTGTAAAACAAACATTTTACAGAGTAGCTGATAAGGTCAGGGCCAGCATCAAGGAGGAGGTTTCCAAGATGCTGGCGCTAGGGGTGATTGAGCCATCCAGCAGCCCCTGGGCTAGCCCAGTGGTCCTTGTGCAAAAAAGCTGCTGCGCCCGGTGCCACCCCAGAACTCCGGTTCTGTGTGGATTACCGTGGGCTCAATGCGGTCACCAAGACTGACGCTCACCCCATCCCCAGAGCTGATGAGCTCGTGGATCGGCTGGGAGCTGCCCGGTACCTCAGCACATTTGACTTGACGTCTGGGTACTGGCAGATTGCCTTGACCGAGGGAGCCAAGGAGAAGTCAGCGTTCTCAATGCCAGAGGGGCACCACCAGTTCAGAGTTATGCCCTTTGGGTTGAAGAACGCCCCTGCCACCTTCCAGAGACTGGTTAACCAGGTGCTGTGTGGGCTGGAGGAATTCAGCGCCGCCTACCTGGATGACATTGCGGTGTTCAGCTCCAGTTGGGAGGAACATTTGCAACACCTCTGCGAAGTGTTGAAGGCCCTGCAGAGGGCAGGCCTAACTATCAAGGCAAGTAAGTGCCAGATAGGGCAGGGTTCTGTGGTGTACTTAGGACACCAGGTAGGGAGCGGCCAGGTGGCGCCCCCTACTGGTAAAAATTGATACCATCCTGGCTTGGGAACCCCCCAAGACCCAGACAGGAGTGAGGGCCTTTTTAGGACTCACTGGGTATTACAGACGGTTTGTGAAGGGGTATGGCACCATTGTTGCCCCCTTGACAGAACTGACTTCAAAGAAACAGCCCAAGAAGGTGATCTGGACTGATGCCTGCCAGAACGCTTTTCATGCCCTGAAAACTGCCATGTGCATGGCGCCCATGCTCAAGGCGCCTGATTTCTCCAAAGAGTTTGTGGTGCAGACAGATGCTTCAGAGCATGGTGTGGGAGCAGTACTCTCACAATTGAACGACGAGGGCTTGGACCAACCCGTAGCTTTCATTAGCAAGAGGCTACTTCCCAGGGAACAGAGGTGGAGTGCAATTGAGAGGGAAGCTTTTGCTGTGGTCTGGGCGCTGAAGAAGCTGAGGCCTTACTTGTTTGGGACTCACTTCCTGGTTCAGACAGACCACAGGCCCCTCAGATGGTTGATGCAGATGAGGGGTGAGAACCCAAAACTGTTGAGGTGGTCCATCTCCCTACAGGGAATGGACTTCACGGTGGAACACCGACCTGGAACAGAACACGCCAATGCTGATGGCCTGTCCAGAGTTTTCTGCCTTAGTGATGAGAACTCCCATGAGGGTGGGTAGTTCCCCCCCACTTTTCGGCTGGAGGGGACACGTGTTAGACCTGGCATTTCTTGCCATGATTACCCCTGACTTTTTGCCTCTACCTCCTCGATTTTTGATGCTGTGATGGATTTCGTTTCACTGGCTTAGATGCTTTGGGCACTTTGCCACTGCTGATCAGTGTCAAAGTGCAAGTGCTCCCTGTGTAAAGTGTAATGGTAATTGGTTGTCCATAATTGGCATGTATGTCTTACTAGTAAAGTCCCTAGTAAAGTGCACTATCTGTGCCAGGGAAAGTAATACAAATGCTATTCGTGGGCCTGCAGCACTAATTGTGCCACCCACATAAGTAGCCCCCAAAGAGAGAACTCAGGCCTGTCACTGCAGTGCCTGCGCGCAGTTTGCTAACTGCCATGTTGTCCTGACAAGTGCACCCACTTGCCAGGCCTTACCCTTCCCTTTCCATGCACATCAGACACCCCTATATTAGGCCCAAGGTAGCCCCCTGGGCAGGGTGCAGTGTCTGTGAAAGGTAGGACATGTACTGAGGTGTGTACCATGTCCTAACAGTGAAATACTCTCCATTCGTTTTTCACTGTTTGAAATGCCATTTTGCCCATAGGACAGAATGGGGAAGGCTGTGTAATATGTTTCCAGCCTATCTTCCCATAGGTTTAAGAAGGAGAGGGGAAGTTTAGTGTGCCTGAGCTCACAATTTAATAACATCTTTTTGTGAAGGTGGTTTTTGAATTGTGTGTTTAGAAACCACGCTTTTAGAAGTGGCTGTTTTTTTTTGTTCTAACAATTCTGTGTGTCTCTGCCTGGTTGTGGATTGACTGTCTGGATTTGAATGTGATAGGATCTGGGAAATGTCTTGACCCAGGGGAGGAGTAGGTGAGACAGCCACGGTTGACCTGCATCTGGAGTGTAGGGGGGAGGAGTAGCCCCTGGAGGTGAAGAGGCCCGGGCTGCTGCCATAAAACAAAGGCTCCATCTCCTGCTGAGTGATTGAAGATCCAGACCCCCACTATCAAAGGAAGAAGGTGTCACTGGCAGGGAGACACCCAGAACTGGTTTGTACAGGGATTAGTGCCCCCTGAACACAAAGACTTCAAAGACATTTAGGGGTATAACTATGAGAGCTGAAACCCCTGGACTTTGGACTGAAATCCATACTGAAAAAGGATTGAACCTACTTGGTGATCAAGAGGAACCTCTGCCAAAGAAGAACAGCTGAAGAGACTGAAGAGAAGGACTGCCCTTGCTGTGTGTTCTGGGGCTGGCCTGCAGTTTGCTGGCTTGACTAAGGAGAGGACAAGGGACTTTGCTGTGTGCTATGTCCCCCTGCTTGTGAGGACTTTGCTGTGTGCTGTGTCCTGAAGTAGCGTGTCTCCAAGGGCCCGAGGAGAGCTGGCTCCCTGGTGTGGAAACTCAGGAACATAAAAGTTTCCAAGTGTGTCTCAGCGACGCTGTGTGCGTGTGCTTCTTGCAGCCTGAGACCTTCGTGAGGATTGCCCTGTGATCGTGTGCACCCGGAGTCCAAGTGAGTCTCAGCGACGCTGTGTGCGTGTGCTTCGTGCAGACTGAGACCTTTGTGAGGATTGCCCTGTGATCGTGTGCACCCGGAGCTCAAGTGAGTGTCAGCGACGCTGTGTGCGTGTGCCCTGTTGCAGCCTGAGACCTTCGTGAGAAATTGCCCCGTGACTGTGTGTCCCGGAGCAGTCTTGTTCTCTGCTTCGATCGACAGCATGGCCAGAACTGCTGCGATTGTCATTGCCATCGGCCCGGACCGGCATCCCCAGAGGAGCTGTGAGAATTCACCGCCGCCAGCCCGAGCCTGCCTTTGCCAAGGAGAGACCTCAAACCATCACCGTCGGAGGTCCGAGTTCCACTGCCCAAGATCAACGAAGTCGCACCGGAGGCCCAAGCCCCGAGGAGAGGAGAGTGAGATCGCACCCCCCAGGTAACGCTCAGCGAGCGTGCATGTGTCGCCGCCTGGGGTGGGGTGTGGGCTACGAGAAAACGCTCTCGGCCTTTCCCATCTTTGCAGCGTGAGCCCCTGCTCAAGTCCGTATCGCGGCCCGTACTTGCCGAGGAGTGGCAGTACCGGGGCCGGAGTGTGGAGCTGCACTTTGTTTTCCATCATAACAGTGTTGGGGGCATATTTTGGCAGTAGCTGACCGTGAGTCAGTAAGAGTGGCATAGAGACCGTCCAGAGCACCGTGATCGGTGCCGAAGTACCTTATTTTTTGCATTACGACCTGCCTGATTGTTGCATTACGAATTGCATTATTTTTGCATTACGAACTGCCTGATTGTTGCATTACGAATTGCATTATTTTTGCATTACGAACTGCCTGATTTTTGCATTACGAATTGCATTATGTTTACATTACGAAGTGCCTGATTCTTGCATTACGAACTGCATAGCATTGCATTAGGACTGCATTGGATCATCGAGAATTGCTCATTAATACTGCAAGAACCTACCAGTGCGTGCTGGCCTAATAACCGGCAAGGTGAAATATTACAAAAACGCATCTGTTGGATTTTTATCGTGTGGTCTCATCGTATATCTTTTTCTTTATAAACATATAATTGGTTTTTTCATGAAACCCGTATGGAGTCCATTTGTGGTGTTATCACTGTGTCACTGAGAGCGTGGTTGCAAATATTTTACACATTTGCCTTGGAGATAAGCCTGGCTGCTCGTACCAAGCTACCGAGGGGGTGAGCAGGGGCTATCTGAGAAGGTGTCCTTCCTTTCCCTGACTTAGAAGCAAGGGTCCCTATTTGGACTAAGGTACCTACCTCAGCCAACTAGAGACCCCCAGTTCTAACACATTGCATAAAAGGTTAGATATAACAGTGTATCTTAAATAATTCCTTTAAAAAATATACCCAAACAAAAAACAGAGATGGAAGGAAAAACAATGAGTGAAATCTTAATCTATCCTGAAAAGAAAGCAGCAAAGACATTCACACCCCCAACCAAAACATGCTCATTAATATGAAAAACCCTAAAGTTAAAAACAAATCTCAAGTGCATTGCACATACATTAAAAAAATTACATCCATTGACTATCTCTCTAGAAAACTGTGACAAAGTACCTCTATTGCATGGTCACCCCTCATTTTTTGTTATTGATACTGCTGGCTTTCTAACTCCGAACACTGGCACACTCTTGACCAGGCCCCAATGTAGTTCTGACCTCTGAAACATGGTAAGATTGGCTAATCCCCAAGTGCCATGTTTAACTTTCCAGCACGACCATAGTATATTGTGTGGCAGCATTGAAGTTAAATTTCACCTGATAGCTGCATCATGTAACTTGCCATACATTAGCCTTACAAGGAAACCATGGCTTCGGGTCTACATGTATAGCCTGACTGCTGAAGCTTTTAACCTTCAGATGAACTTGTACAAACTAACCCTATTTGACAGGAAGAAACCAACCAACATATTATGGCACCTAGTATTTAAAAGTGGAACATTTAAGAATTTAAGGTTGGCATGCACCTACAGTGACTAGTCCCCATCTGTAATTTTCATTGTATAGGGCCACGGCTGTTTCAATGGAAAAAATGAAATACAATTAAAATATAATTGTAACTTTGATTTGGAGTAAGCTACGGAGACCATCCCTCCACTGTTATAATATTTCTTTTAGAATTAAATTCTATGGTGAAGTTGGATTTTTGATAAATATACTAGAAGGGTAGCCTTCAGAAAGTTAGACTTTCCTTGCCTGAAGCTCCAGTAGTTTAATTAGCATTAACCTACCTGCAGATGCTCTTTCCGTCAGTGCTTACTCCTTTATGATGTATGAAAACTGCTCCCAGAGTAGAGACAATCGCTTGGGCCTCTTGCCAAGACGTCTTGGGTGTGTGGTATGTAAATCATCTGCTCTCAGAAAAGGCAACTTGTAAGGGTGCCAGAGTTTCATTAATTTGAAATGGATCTGGGTAAAGTCTACCCATTCACAGTTACTTGAAAAGTGAAACCTGGGGAACAGTGGGCCTTTGATTGCAAGGCGAACCATAGCCAGCCAAGCTGTATTACAGTGGGAAGGAGAGCTGCTCCTAGAACCTTTTCTTGCTGCCTTAAAATGTTTAAAATATTTATCAGGTTCCCCTGATTTTTTACCATTGTTCTGTGATTTTTTTCTAGTACATGTATCTTACTTTTTAGAAATTCTGAATGAGATGTTATTGTGTTGTGTTTTGTTTGACTTTTTTGTTTGGTTTCTGCTGGAAACTTTACACATTTTTTTACTATTCACAAACTACAAGTTTAACTTTACTAGTAGCACTTTTACAACTGCGGAGAGCCCGCCATTTTGGTGGAGACTCCACACATAAAAATGATAGGCCTGTCCTTTCTTTTTTATGTGCGTAGATCTCTAGCCAAAAATGTAAATCATACCTTGTGAATACTAAAAAAAATTGTAAACATACAAAAGAGTAAGTTAAACTTTGTGAGTTCTCTGGCCCGACTGGGGACTTTCCGCAATCCTCAAATTACTATTAGTAAAATTAAAATCATAGGGGCATATTCACAAGAACGTGTGATAACCACCGCAAGTTTAGCTTAACGCAACTTTTTACATCGCAGTCCATCGCGGGAAAACAACGCCGTGCTAACGTAGCATTCTCAACCTGGCATCACCATGCGATAGTCCCACGATAACGCGTCAAATGACCGTGTTAAAATCAACGCGACGCCGAAAAAATGCGAAATACCAACGCGAATAAAGTTGCGATGAAGCCAACCACGAAAAAAAAACTGCGACAACCAGCGATAGGCCTGCAATCCCCACGCGTCTGGCGGGAAAATGCACCATTAAAGCTGAACAAGAAAAACACACCATAAACAAATCAAACTGCGCAGCAACATGGATGCACCCGGAACGAGTGCCCAGGTCAACGCGAACCCCACATGCCCCACAGACCACCAGCAATGAACCTCGGGGTTGGGGAAGGCCAAGGAGAAGAGGAAGAGGAAGACGGGGTACAGTCCGCAGGAAAACCCGATCGTCGTCACGGAGGTGACAGAGCACCAACAACAACTGTCAGTCACCACCACCGTGTCATTGGCAATACAGTCGGAAAAATGGCATCCCATCGTGAATGCAGCCGGAGTGTCGAGGAGGCCAAGATGCGCTGGCACGATGTGAAAAGCCAAACCAAGCAGAAACCCGCTGCCAACAGGAAGGCAGCAACGGCAAATGGAGGTGGGAGTCCTGCGCCACAGGAGGAGCTGGAGCAAATGGTGCCCACAGTCATCAGTGTGGAGACGGTGCAAGGAGTCGAGAGTCCGGACACTGCTCGACATGACCTGACACAACAGCAACAGGGTGAGTAACGAACAGGGACTGTGGGGACGGGGGGGACGGGCACAATGGCACACATGCACAACGACGTGTAGCACACCGCACACCCACAATAACCCTGGGTCATGTCCCTGATCCCCGTGGCACACTGCAGCACACATACAAACATCAAGTAGGCCCCCGTTCACCATGTGCCCAAAGGGGTCCCACCCTACACATCACCAATTACACAACACAGCAAACACAGCAAAGATGCGTATGTGAGAGCCACACTGACAATGCAAGTGACACCACATGACCAGCAGCATGGCTGGAGTACAATCACCATGACACTGTGCACGCCACGAGACTGAGGTGGCTGAGTGTGGACCACATCCGGAAAGGAGCAGGTCACACTCTGACACATCCACCTGCACAAACAACCACTGACGTCAACAACACATTTGCAGACAAACAATGCACAAGAGTACAAAAACCGTCCAAGAGCACAAATGACCCAAGTCGCCAACATCACAGCACCTCAAAAGCACAAAAGCCAAAGGCACACCGCCTCCAAGGGATAAGGGGCAGCAAAATCACAGCTGCAGGTGCGACTCCCACACAAAGCAGCACACACACATAGCAATTACAGCACACCCACATGGATGACAATGTGGTACACGGTCCAACACCTACACTGCAGAACAGAGGACACAACTGGGTCCGCCTGTGCATAGAAAATGGCCAATCACATCTGACATAGCAGGAAACTGTGAGATGCAAATGTACGTGTACAACCTCACCTACGTCATGTAGTCCAAATGTCCACTGTCCCGCATCAAATAGTCCGCCCCTCCCAAACAGTCACAATGAACATTGTCATGAAGTCTGAATGTAAACTTGAACAATGCGGCAACATACATGCCAACACAATGTCAACAAGCATCTCCCCTTCACATTGCAGAGGGACAAACAACACCTCCAGCAGAGCAGACCAGACAACTCTACAGTGATGCTGAAGAGGACCACCACACTTCCGACACCTATGCCCCACAACAGTCCATGGACTTCTTAGGCAATCGACCTCCAGGAGCAGGACAGCACCGCTGCATCGAGGATACCCCACCCCCTGCACAGACTACACAGCTGGACGCACCCACCACCCCGGCTGGCTCCCAGCAGCCCACTGAAGCACACATCGCATTCCAAGGCCAGGTGTCAGACTGCCAGAAGGGGGTGGCCGAACATGTGCGGGTGGGGTACTACCTCATGGAAGCCGAACCAGATCACATACGTGGGTGTCTAAGTCCCATCAGGGCCCACCAACACTCCCCAACAGAGACCCACACTGCGACAGAGACACATGCCTTTGCACATTTCCAGTACTGAACCACACCCAGAGCCACGGGATGATCATCCACATCCCCACGCCGGACTGGCGTACGCCGGCCCAGTTCACTCCTCTTACGTATTGAGTAGGGGACGACAAAGCTACATGTACAATGTCCCACCCGCTGCCTGTGGTGACATGGCTGCGTCCTCTGTACACGGCACAATCTAATGTTGTATTGCCCGGGGCACAAATGCATACATCATGAGCACACAGATCAATCAATCAATCAAGCATTTGTATAGCGCGCTACTCACCCGGAGGGTCTCAAGGCGCTAGGGGGGGGGGGTCCGCTACTGTTCGAACAGCCAGGTCTTGAGTTGCTTCCTGAAGGAGAGGTGGTCTTGGGTAAGGCGGAGGTGGATGGGTAGGGAGTTCCACGTCTTGGCAGCCAGGTAGGAGAAGGATCTTCCTCCCGTTGTGGCTCTTCGGATGCGGGGGACGGCGGCGAGGGCGTGGTTGGTCGATCGTAGCTGGCGGGTGGGAGTGTAGAAGGTCAGACGGTCGTTGAGGTATCTGGGGCCTTGGTTGTGGAGAGCTTTGTGTGCGTGGGTGAGGAGTCGGAACGTGATTCTCTTGCTGACGGGGAGCCAGTGCAGGTCTCTCAGGTGTCCGGTGATGTGGCTGTGTCGGGGGATGTCCAGGATGAGTCGAGCTGAGGCGTTCTGGATGCGTTGGAGTCTTTTTGAAGTTTGGCTGTGGATCCGGCGTAGAGGAGTTGCCGTAGTCCAGTCGGCTGGTGACGAGGGCCTGGGTGACCGTCTTCCTGGTTTCGGTGGGGATCCACCGGAAGATCTTGCGCAGCATGCGTAGGATGTTGAAGCAAGACGAGGAGACGGCGTTGACTTGTCGGGTCATTGAGAGGGAGGAGTGCAGGATGAAGCCCAGGTTGCGTGCGTGGTCCGTTGGTTTGGGTGCGTTGCCCAGGGCAGGGGGCCACCAGGAGTCGTCCCAGGTGGAGGGTGATGATCCTAGGATGAGGACTTCCGTCTTATCTGAGTTCAGTTTCAGGCGGCTGTTCCTCATCCACTCGGCTACGTCCTTCATCCCTTCATGTAGGTTGGTTCTGGCGGTTGTGGGGTCGTTGGTGAGGGAGAGGATCAGCTGGGTGTCGTCGGCGTAGGAGATGATGTTGAGGTTGTGTTGGCGTGCGATGGCTGCGAGGGGGCTCATGTAGACGTTGAAGAGGGTGGGGCTGAGTGATGATCCTTGTGGTACGCCGCAGATGACTTCGGTGGCCTCGGAACTGAACGGGGGAGGCGGACTCTCTGGGTTCTTCCGGCGAGGAAGGAGATGATCCACTCCAGTGCCTTCTCTTGGATTCCGACGTTGTTCAGGCGTTGCACTAGGGTGCGGTGGCAGACTGTGTCGATCGCTGCGGAGAGGTCCAGGAGGATGAGGGCCGCTGTTTCCCCGTTGTCGAGCAGGGCTCGTATGTCGTCGGTGGCTGCGATGAGAGCGGTCTCGGTGCTGTGGTTGGCCCGGAAGCCGGACTGCGAGTGGTCGAGGGATCCATTCGTCTCGAGGAAGGCGGCCAGTTGTCTGTTGACGGTCTTCTCGATGACTTTGGCAGGAAAAGGAAGGAGCGAGATGGGGCGGTAGTTTTTGAGGTCGGTGGGATCCGCCGACGGTTTCTTCAGTAGGGCGCTGAGTTCGGCGTGCTTCCAGCTCTCTGGGAAGGTGGCGGTGTCGAGGAGGTGTTGATGATGTCCCGGAGGTGGGGTGCGATGACGGCGTCGGCCTTGTTGAAGACGTGGTGAGGGCAGGGGTCGGTTGGTGATCCGGAGTGGATGGAGTTCATCGTGCGGATAGTGTCTTCGGTGTTGATCGGGGTCCAGGCTCAGAGGGTGGAGGTGGGGGACGTTGGAACGGTCGTAGGGTACGTCGGCTGTGTGCTGAAACTGTTGTGTATGTCTGCGATCTTGCTGTGGAAGAACGAGGCGAGCGAGTTGCAGAGGTCTTGCGAGGGAGTGTCGTTGTTTCCGGCGCTGGGGTTCGAGAGTTCTTTGACGATGATGAAGAGTTCCTTGCTGTTGTGGGCGTTGTTGTCCAGTCGTTCCTTGAATGCGGTTTTCTTGGTGGTGTGGATCAGCTGGTGGTGTTTTCGGGTGGCGTGCTTGAGGGTGGTCATGTTGTCTGCAGTCGGGTCTCTGCGCCATGCTTTCTCGAGGGCCCGGCAGTTCTTCTTGGATTTCTTGAGTTCGTCGGTGAACCAGGATGCTTTCTTGTTGCCGGGTCTGACTGGGGGAGTCTTCAATGGGGCGAGGTCGTCTGCGCAGTTGGTGATCCATCTAGTGAGGTTGCTGGCGGCTTGGTTGGGGTTCGTTGAGCTGGCGGGAGGGTTCTGGCTCAGGGATGTGGTGAGTTGGTCGGTGGTGATCTTGTTCCAGCTTCTGCGCGGAAACTGTTGCGGGTGGTGGTGCGTGGTGATCCTGCTGAAGCTGAAGTGGACGCAGCTGTGGTCTGTCCAGTGGAGTCCGGTGGTGTGGCTGAAGGAGATGTCCTTGCTGGAGGAGAAGACGGGGTCAAGCGTGTGGCCAGCGTGGTGTGTGGGGGTGGTCACCAGTTGCTTGAGTCCGAGGTTGGCGAGGTTGTCCAGCAGGGTGGTGGTGTTGCGATCGTTGTTGTTCTCTAGGTGGAAGTTGAGGTCCCCAAGGAGGATGTAGTCAGCCGAGGGGAGGGCGTGCGGGCTGATGAGGTCGGCGATGTCTTCGCTGAATTGTGTGCGTGGTCCTGGGGGTCTGTAGATGAGGGTGCCTCTGAGGGTGGTCTTGGGGTCGGTGTGTATCTGGAAGTGCAGGTGTTCGCCGGCTGTGAAGGTGTCGTCGGAGTTGGTCGTGATGCGGATGGTGTTCTTGTGGACGATGGCGATGCCTCCTCTGGTCTGGTTGGCGCGGTCCCTTCGGGTGATCTTGTATCCGTCCGGGATGGCGATGGCGATGTCGGGCGCTGAGGAGGCGTTCATCCATGTTTCCGTGAGGAAAGCGACGTCTGGTGATGTGGAGTCGAGCAGGTTCCAAAGTTCCACGGCGTGTCTGTGGACGGAGCGGGTGTTGAGCAGGATGCACTTCAGGTGGTTGCTGCTGGTGCTCGGCTTGGCGGGTGCGGTGCAGGTCCGGAGGCAGGAGAACTTGCAGGATTGGCAGCCGAAGGGTCCGTGGGTGCGACCTGGGGTGGCACGGTGGCAGCCGGGGATACGGCCGGTGTTGAGTGCGTTGAGGGTGGCGGTGTCGTAAGTCCGGTGGGTGGGTTGGCTGCTGCGGGGGCCAGGGGTTTGGCGCTGGGCGCGGTCCAGGCACGGACGGGCGCAGACGGGCTTGCCTTAGGCGCGCCTTTGGCGCGCCAGCGGCGCGGCCGCACAGCGGCCGCCAATTATGGGGAGGGGGGAGGGAGGAGCAGCGGGGAGGCGGGAGGCAGGGTCAGCGAATGGGCAGACAGGGGGGCGGGGCCGCAGGGGATGCAGCGGCGGGAATGGCGAGAGGCAGCGGGGGCACAAAAGGAAAAAAGGGGAGAGAAAACGGACACAAATACGGGGACAATGCAAATGGGGCAGCGAGGGGTACAGAAGGGAAAATGGGGAGAGAAAAGCAGACACAAATACGGGCACAATGCAAATGGGGCAGCGAGGGGCACAGAAGGGAAAATGGGGAGAGAAAAGCAGACACAAATACGGGCACAATGCAAATGGGGCAGCGAGGGGTACAGAAGGGAAAATGGGGAGAGAAAAGCAGACACAAATACGGGCACAATGCAAATGGGGCAGCGAGGGGTACAGAAGGGAAAATGGGGTGAGAAAAGCAGACACAAATACGGGCACAATGCAAATGGGGCAGCGAGGGGTACAGAAGGGAAAATGGGGAGGGAAAAGCAGACACAAATACGGGCACAATGCAAATGGGGCAGCGAGGGGTACAGAAGGGAAAATGGGGAGAGAAAAGCAGACACAAATACGGGCACAATGCAAATGGGGCAGCGAGGGGTACAGAAGGGAAAATGGGGAGAGAAAAGCAGACACAAATACGGGCACAATGCAAATGGGGCAGCGAGGGGTACAGAAGGGAAAATGGGGAGAGAAAAGCAGACACAAATACGGGCACAATGCAAATGGGGCAGCGAGGGGTACAGAAGGGAAAATGGGGAGAGAAAAGCAGACACAAATACGGGCACAATGCAAATGGGGCAGCGAGGGGTACAGAAGGGAAAATGGGGAGAGAAAAGCAGACACAAATACGGGCACAATGCAAATGGGGCAGCGAGGGGTACAGAAGGAAAAGGGGAGACAAGCAAGAAATGCGGGCACCGAGGCCACAAGCGGAACGGCGATCTTACCAGCAGCAGCAGCGGGCGGCCAACACAGGCGGAGCTGTGTGGTGGGGGAGCGACCTACCTGGCAAGGTCAAGGGTCGCTCTCCTCACCGCGCAGCGGCCGCCATTTATGGGGAGGTGGGAGGGAGGAGCAGCTGGGAGGCGGGAGGCAGGGTCAGCGAATGGGCAGACAGGGGGCGGGGCCGCAGGGGACGCAGCGGCGGGAATGGCGAGAGGCAGCGGGGGCACAAAAGGAAAAAAGGGGAGAGAAAACGGACACAAATACGGGCACAATGCAAATGGGGCAGCGAGGGGTACAGAAGGGAAAATGGGGAGAGAAAAGCAGACACAAATACGGGCACAATGCAAATGGGGCAGCGAGGGGTACAGAAGGGAAAATGGGAGAGAAAAGCAGACACAAATACGGGCACAATGCAAATGGGGCAGCGAGGGGTACAGAAGGGAAAATGGGGAGAGAAAAGCAGACACAAATACGGGCACAATGCAAATGGGGCAGCGAGGGGTACAGAAGGGAAAATGGGGAGAGAAAAGCAGACACAAATACGGGCACAATGCAAATGGGGCAGCGAGGGGTACAGAAGGGAAAATGGGGAGGGAAAAGCAGACACAAATACGGGCACAATGCAAATGGGGCAGCGAGGGGTACAGAAGGGAAAATGGGGAGAGAAAAGCAGACACAAATACGGGCACAATGCAAATGGGGCAGCGAGGGGTACAGAAGGGAAAATGGGGAGAGAAAAGCAGACACAAATACGGGCACAATGCAAATGGGGCAGCGAGGGGTACAGAAGGGAAAATGGGGAGAGAAAAGCAGACACAAATACGGGCACAATGCAAATGGGGCAGCGAGGGGTATAGAAGGGAAAATGGGGAGAGAAAAGCAGACACAAATACGGGCACAATGCAAATGGGGCAGCGAGGGGTACAGAAGGGAAAATGGGGAGAGAAAAGCAGACACAAATACGGGCACAATGCAAATGGGGCAGCGAGGGGTACAGAAGGGAAAATGGGGAGAGAAAAGCAGACACAAATACGGGCACAATGCAAATGGGGCAGCGAGGGGTACAGAAGGGAAAATGGGGAGAGAAAAGCAGACACAAATACGGGCACAATGCAAATGGGGCAGCGAGGGGTACAGAAGGTAAAATAGGGAGGGAAAAGCAGACACAAATACGGGCACAATGCAAATGGGGCAGCGAGGGGTACAGAAGGGAAAATGGGGAGAGAAAAGCAGACACAAATACGGGCACAATGCAAATGGGGCAGCGAGGGGTACAGAAGGAAAAGGGGAGACAAGCAAGAAATGCGGGCACCGAGGCCACAAGCGGAACGGCGATCTTACCAGCAGCAGCAGCGGGCGGCCAACACAGGCGGAGCTGTGTGGTGGGGGAGCGACACACACAGATAGTTCATTGAACTGGCCACGGGCACTTGCGCTCAACACCTTTATTGGCATGGTCACATGTACAGTGACGCATGTGCTGGATGTGTGTCGGGTGAGTGTAAGCCAGCCCTCATGGAGTCGTTGGTGCTGGCAACAACTTGAACAGTGATCACAATTGAAGCTGAAACATAAAACACCAGCACAACAGAAACAACTGTGAAGCACCATGGTGGTAGCCGGAGGGAGTACAGTGTTCACCCAACATGCAAGCAGAATGTTCCTTGATTTGTGGTGCACTGAGTTAGTGGTACCTGAAGAGCTGAGCAGGGTATCAAGCTGATGATGGCACCCACGACAGGTGTGAGCAACTCTGACAGTCTGGCAGTAAGACACTTCCGACTCTGGCACCTGTCGTTTGGAGTTGGTCCGGGCGGTGGTGGCATGTGCATCCTGCGGTGATGCGACGTCCGGGCAGGTGGACCGCAGTTGAGGCCGGAGGCAGTGGTCAGCGCGGGCCAACCGCTGTTCAGCAAGCTCCTCCTGGAACACTGACACACGGCGTTGAAATGGCATGTGGGGATGACTCGTGGTTGACCGAGGCAGTAGCGACAGAGCTGAGCGGGTGTTTAGCCAGCGACGATGCCGTGTCCTGCCTGGTACGGACTGGCATGGATTTGTGTGGGGCCTGCAGGACCACAGTGTAGTCCGAAGGCGTAGTCATCAAGGGCCCACAGACACGTGTGGTTGGGATGCCATGCACATACTTTGTGTCACCACATCGAAGGGAGTATAGTGATATAAACTCCGCCATAAAGTGTGTACTCGGGCATTGCATAATCAAGACTCAGTTCCAAATGTGTGACCTACTTGAGCGTAGTGCAGGCCCGAGGCAGCGGTGGAGTACGTCAACGAAAAAGGAATAAAGCGGGCCTGTGTCGCGGAGGCCGTGATGGTCTGAGGAGGCTGCGAAGGTCACGGGCCTCGGGATTGGAGCTTGCGCCGGCACTTGGTTGGCCCTCTTTGACACACGCCGGTGTCGGAAGGTGAGCAGTGAGGCCTGGCTGTGAAGGGCGGGCATGATGGGTCCGGGGACCAGCGGCCTGGGGTGCAGCAGGCGCACAGGATCGCAGGCCACACCGCTCACGGCGACGTCGTCGTCCTCGTGGCGGGGTGGGAGGCGCCGCCCTGGCAGACACGTTGGGCATTACGGAAGAGAACCACACCCAGAGCTACGTGCTTTTTATTCACACCCCTGCGCTGGCCTGGCGTACGCCGGGCCAGCCCACTCCGCTCACGCTTACAGGGAGGGACGTCTCAAGCTACATTTCCGCGATCTTCCCCACTGGCTGGGGTGACATGGTTGCGTCCACTGTCCACTACACTCCAAACACCAGCAGTGCATGTAGACATGGCTATGTCTGTGGTCTGCATACTGCAGTCTGTCCAGCACATCTCCGCCACACTTGGCATTGTGTACATACTCATTCATGGGTCACTTGCCTCCTTCGCACATGCCTGGTTCCCTCCTCTCCCCACATTCGGGTATTGTGTGGCTGAGGTGCCATGCCATCGATGGCTCATGTACATGGCCTACCAAGGTTGCCACAGTAAGTTGTGCTGTCGTGTCTGGTGGGGGGGCATGTTGTTTGGCATGTTGTATGTGATTTTGTGACGTGTGCAGTGCCAGAGTTGTGAGTTGCATGATTGTGGGGTTGAGGTGTGTGGTGTGTTCATTTGGTACTTGCCAACGAGCAGTGCATTCCCATGGGTGCCATCCTGGAAGCGCTGGTTGATGTTGGACTGTCAGAAGATGAAGGGATCATGCACACTGCCTGGGTAGTTGGCTATGACATTGGTGAGGAGTCCCCTGTGGTCCACTATTGCCTGCACGTTGATGGGATGCGTGTGCTTTCTGTTGCGGTGCTTGTGTGCGGTGTTGGCAGTGGGCACAAGTGGGACAAGTGTGCAGTCGATTGCCCCCGACACGTGCGGGGATCCAGCTATGGTGTATAGTCCTTGCTTGGTCTCCAGCTGTTCCTGCGCATTGTGGGGGACGTATGGGTGCTGGGGTCCCTAGCTGGTGAGGGCATCCAGGACAGGTGTGAGGGTCTTGGATGGGGCTGGCTGTGAGACTCCTCCGACTCGGGCGGTTGTTGTTTGGGAGGATAACAGAGGCCAACAGGTGCAGCACAGCCAGCAGCTTTGTCTGCGGAGGGATGTTGGTTGTCCGCTGTGTTGGTACCGTCAGCCTGTGGGCAATGATGTTCAGGATGCGGAGGATGGTTGTCCTTTTGGGCCTGTAGTGGGCATTGGCATTGTCTGGTGTTAGGTCTGTGGGGCTGGTGCATTTCCTGAAGGTCCGCTGCCTTTGTCTGCGCTGCCTCTGTGGTGGTCCGGGAGGGGGGTCCGTTGGGGGGTGGCGGTCCTGTGGGTGGTGACGGTGGGTGTTGTTGCCCTCTCGGGGCTCCGGGGTGCATGGTGAGTGGCTCCATGGCATCTGTTGTTCTTCAGGTGTGGCTGTGGGCTGGGCTCCCTTTTCTTGTGCAGGTTGACGTCTGACTTTGCACCAGGTCAGAGCAGGTGTTAATTTCCTGCTGGTAACGCGCCATATCGCCTGTTTTGTGTTCCTATCGCCGATGTGGCTGGTCGTTGAGAATGTTGCGTTGTGGTGTTGTCGTGGCTTTTTGCTCGGGAACGCCTACTCTGCATCTCATTAGCGTTAGTTGCCGGGGTCATCTGTGGCGATGTTTTTTGCAACTGCTTTCGCAGGAAAACTGGTGTTATGGGCTGTTAGCACCAGCTTGTGAATGGGGCGATAAATTTAGCGCGACTTTGGATGCGTTAAAGTGACGATAACTCGGCGATAGCTCCTTGAGAATATGCCCCATAGTTTGTAAAAACCCAAAAAATTGTAAGCATACATAAATTGTAAGTTTACCTTTGTTAATCAGGCCTCTGTGTCTACCCAGACCAGTTTATGAAATATTCATTTTTAAATAATATTATGTTTATTGTAATACTTAGATGTATTTTTATTTCTTTATAAATAAATAGTTTGTTAAAATTATATTGGTAATACTAATGCTTTAGATTTAATATACTTTAAAAAGTTTCCCTTTTCTAAATGTGTAATACATTAAAAAAAAAAAATTATATTACATTTACTATTTTTAATTTATTAAAGTACACTAAAACTCTTAACTCTCTATAAGTCATTTATTGAATTGTATTCACTTACTATTATAAAACCTATCACACAGTTTTTAAAGTAACTACATGATTTTGGTGAAATGCACATCAAATGTTCTACCTTCAAAACCAACAAACCCCAGTTAAAAAAACAATATTTAAGTAGATTTGTAATAGTTTAACTCCACCACATACATACAAATAGGAATACATTTGTGGGGCTGCTTATTTACTATTCTAACTCTCAGACATAGATTCATAGAGGTAATACAATAAATTAAAGTGCAGATTTACTGTTCTAACTCCTAAACCTATAAACTGTAGAGTGCAACAAAAAATGTAGAGGACATAAGATTAACTATTCAAATTCCAACATTCGGTGAGGACAAGTTTAGTATTCTAACTCCAAGGCATAGAAATATTGGGATAACACAATAAATTGGCAGAGTGCATATTTCCAGTTGTCAGTCAGTCATAAATCTCCAACCATTGAGGTAAAATAATACACTTGAAGAGGGTCCATATTTATTATGTTACCTCCAAAGCCAAAATACTTTGGATAACAAAACATAATTGAGGGAGAGCGGACTTAGTTTTCTGACTCAAAGGTACAGAAACATTGGGGTAGCACAATAACTTTAGTGGATTGTAAATGTACTATTCCAGTTCCAGGGTTTACAACCAGTTAGGTATCACCACATAATTGCAGATTGACTATTATAACTCCAAGGTGTACAAAAAGTAGGATAACACAATAAATTAGGGCAAGCAGGCATTTACTATTTTATCTATTTTACCTTTTCACAATAAATGTTAACAAACACATTATAATATAATAAACTACATGTAATTTCTCATATATTTATTTTTAAAAATTGATTCATAATATGATTTTTAATGTTTCAAAGTAATAGATTTACAAATGGCTCAATATAAATAGCAAATAACAAAGGTGACAGGGGCATCCCTGCCGCGTCCCTCGTTGTACATCAAGAGTGGCAGATGTCAAGCCATTCAGTTTGATTGTGGCAACCGGCTTTTTGTACAGCTTCTGTACAGCAGAAATGAACCTGGGGCCAAAGCCGATTGACTTCATAGTAAGTCATAGGGCCTCCCAGGCCACTCTATCAAACGCCTTTTCCGCGTCGAGCATGACCATGCCCATCTGTATATTGAGTTTGCGCGAGACGTCGGAAGCCGCTATAGCAGTACCTATGTGAGACGTTGTATCTCTTCCAGGAACGAAGTCATGCTGCTGCGCTGATACAAGCTTATGGATGAAGGGGGCTAGACGGGAAGCCAAAATTTTGGAAATAATGTTGGCGTCCGCATTAATTAGTGATATCGGACGGTAGGAGCTTCTATCGTCGATCGGCTTCCCCTTTTTAGGGAAGACCACAATATTAGTTACTCTCCATGAGTCGGGCGCGTTGCCCCCATTGATGATATCCGAGCAAAGCTGTAGATAGAAAGGAGCCAATAGATCCTGAAATACCTTATAGAATTCGAGCGAGATGGCATCATCGCCGACCGCTCTACCAGAGGGTAAGGACTTGATAGCTTCTTCAATCTCAGTCAACAAAATGTCTTTCTGCAATTCTTCATCGTCAAGGCAGTCCTAGCGGGGCAGATGGCTCGCCGGCAAGTATTCATAACAGGTATGTTGACAGAATGAAGGGGCAGATGAATATAAATCAGCATAATACAGCCTGAATTGCTCCGTTATATCCTGTGGTTTAGTAAATGACTGGCCACCCTCCCCTCTGATAATTTTAACATTGGTCCTGGCCTTTTGGTCGGCGATCTGAAGTGCTAGCACCCGTCCCACCCTCTCCCCGTATTCGTATTGTAAAGTTTTGTGTTTATGATAGTTGGAAGCGATCTTATCCACTAACCCTCTATTGATTTTAAATCACATATTCAACATCTGAAGGTAAATTACCTGAGCCCCGGGACATTTGCTGCTTAATGGAAGGATCTCCCCCGTATGTCTCAATGGTATGGAACTTAAGGTCACGGGGTACGCTGACGATATTGCGGTCTTCCCTACTAATCCCGGCAAAGCCATTATACACATTATGCAAGAGGCTGAGTTATTTGGTTCCTTCTCAGGTTATAAGTTGAATGTCGCCAAGACTCAGACAATCATTAACTTTCAATCTGATGCTTTTCCTACAATATTGGGGGTCACCCGGATCGAAATTTATCTTGGGGTATGTATCTGTAGTCAGGTCAATGATATTGTCACATTAAACTATGACTTCCTTCTGAAAACTGTTGCGGCTAAACTGAGTAGTTGGCATCGGCTTCCGCTAAGTATTTATGGGAGGTGTAACGTTATAAGAATTAATATCCTCCCCAAATTTCTATATCTATTTCATTCTATACCACTGCGCGTCCCTTCATCATTATTTAAGAAATTGAATAGTGTCATAGGTAGCTTCATATGGGCATACAAGCGTGCTCGGCGGGCTCTCAAGTTTATGAGATTATCATATGCACAGGGGGGTTTTAAGCTCCCAGACTTTCAGGTGTACTTTTGAGCTTCCTTTGCTGTCCGGCTCCGTGGCTTGCTCTCTGGACTGGATGCTGGTCCAACATTGCTATGTTATCAGCTCGCCTGTGGTCCAACAGTGGGGTTTATGCTGTATAATGACTCTAATTACTTTAAACTGGTAAAGTTTAAAGTAATCATAGATATAAATCGGATTTGGCTTGACATTTGTAAGCAATAATCTCTCCCGGTGCAGCATCAATGCACGGTGCTATGAGGCAATCCAATGCAGCCCAAAATATTCCAGGACTACATTGGGAAAGACTGGCAATATAAGGGTATCACCTGACTGGGCCAACTCTATGATGGACAGGGGTTCCGTTCTTTTACTGCACTTAAGGACGAGTTTGGCCTCTCGCAAAAACATTTTTTAAATAAATACTTACAGGTTAGGGACTATTTCATACGTGGCAAAAAGCTATTAACAATGTCAAACTCGTCGGAAATATTGGTCGGAATATATACACGTACCGGCCGAGGGGCAATCGGCTCAGTCTATCAGAAATTCCTGGCTCGTGCTAATGATGATAGCTTACTGACTGCGGCTAAACTCAGCCGGGTTCTATGGGCTGAAATAGCTGTAGAGGACATCCAGGAGTGTATGGAAGTACTTGATCAAGGGGTAACATCGGTTAATTTAAAGCTGCAACAGCATCGGGCTGTATATATGCTGTATTACACTCCGGAGGTCATATCTAAGTGGGCTTCTTGTAATTCTGAAAAATTATTGTGTCCGAAATGTCAGCTATATGCTGCAGACCTCAAGCATATGTTCATTGACTGTCCAAAGCTCGCCGGATTCTGGAGTGGGGTCTCCAGTATTCTCAGTTCACTTCTTGGCCCTAATTACCAGCTTACTGAAAAATAACTCTTTCTCGGGATTAGAAGTGAGGTTATTGGCGACTGGAGCCTTCTGGCAACTATTGTTATTGCATGTGCCTGTCTATGTATTGCTAGAGTTTGGGTAGATAATATCAGTCCCAGTGTTGATGAATTATGGGTTTTACTTAGACAGGTTTACGAGATGGAACTCGCTTTGGCTAAAGCCAGAGGACTGCGTTCTTTGCTTAAATTTAATCGGATTTGGACTGATCGGCTATGGGAGCAATAAGGCGCTGTCTATCTATGATGATATTTTCTCTTATGTTTCTAACTCATGGCCCTATGACATAAGTTCTTTCTTCTTTCTTATCCTTCTTCCGTTTTTCTCTTTAAAAAAAACCATGCGGTTATGATTGGTTCTCGCTTTCCTTTTTCTTTTTCTTTAATTGATTCTATTGTTGTCTCCTTGCTTTTTTTCTTTGTTTTTGCAAAAGAGAATTTTTTGTTTTGTCTACTCTTCTAATGTCATATATATGATGTTTGTCTTACTTATGGCTCAATATATATATATTTTTTAAAGTAATAGATTTACATTATTATATTTAATTATTAGTATTTATTCATAAATTATGAAAACCAATATATCAAATAAATTAACAAATATTTAAATATTATTAATTATGAAATATGTAATGTCTATCAATTAATTGTGGTTGTGTTTTACTTTGTAGAATTTCTAAATATACATTTTCCATTTAAATGATAAACATATATATAAATATATTTTAAACAATTTAAAACGTTTTTAAATTTTAAAACATTTGGAAAGATAAAATTGTGTACCTGTTACTGTAAGTAAGTGGATTATTAGTTGGGGCAGTTGAGAGTCCACCACACCGAATAAGATTACAAACTTGGGGGGTCATTATCATACCGGGCGGATCGCCACTGCCCGTTTGGCGGTGGCGATCCACCCGCCAATTCCCACCGCCCGCCTACCATTTCCCCCGCCATATTACGATGGCGGGGGGAACCCCAGCAGACGGAAAGACCGTCCGCCGGTTTTCCGCCGGTCGGACAGGCGACCGGGCGGAAAAGGGCTCCAATATGGTGGCGGTGTCTGCAAGACACCGCCATCCATATTAGGATGAATGCGGAGACGTGCCTTTCCATGGTGGCAGCGCCGCCATGGAAAGGCATGCGGTTTCTGCCTTAGGGGGCCCGTTGCGGGCCCCCAGTGTGTTCGGGGGTGGGGGTGCATAGGTACCCCCTACATTTGAATGCACAAGGTGGCAGGCACCGCGCGGTGCCTGTCACGTTGTGCATTCAAATGCACAACATGCATTTTTCACATTGCGGCGTGTGCTGCTTGCAGCACCGCCCACCGCAATGTAAAAAATGCGGGATGCGCCCGCCAGTGTGGCGGGCGCATCCTAATTTGAATGGCGGGACCGCCGCACCTATGGCGGGCGGTCCCTTTTGCCATCGTAATGGACCCCTGGGTGAGGTTAAACACAGTTTCAATAATTTAAATCTGGGCATTATGGCAGCTATCCCCCTGTTATCCATGGCACAGATCAGATAGGCAGAACTTAGGGAAATGCGTATATTGAGTAGTAACAAATAGTTAAAATGTCAAACACACATCACCATGAAAATCACATAATCAATTTATAAAAATAGAAAAACATTTAATGAGCAACATGACACCAAAAAGACGAAAATCGAATAAGGGGAACCCAAGGTACGAATCTTTAAAGATTTAGGGCAAAAAGCACTGAGAAAAAGTAAAGTGTCAACCAATAGTCTCTGTTCGCAGTTGACAGGGACCAAGGTGCAATTGTATTTGTATTTGACTGTGGTTTTTGTAAAGTGCAGAATTCAGCCCCAGAGGGATATCCCGGCACTAGACTGAGTAAATTATTGGTTCTGAATAAAACCTAAAGTGGATACAGCCATGTCTTCAGTTTTCTCCTAACTGTCAACAAGTCCGACACAATGCGTAGATCCTGAGGGAGCCTATTCCAATGAGTGGAGGCTAAGAAGTTAAAAGAGCGTCTACCCATTTGGCATTTCTTGATTCTTTTGCAAGATATCTAGGCCTTACTGGATGATCTGAGATTCTGAGTAGGTTTGTAAAAGTTGACTTTGTTTGGCAATAGCATAGGGCCATTCCCATAAAGTTCTCTGTGCGTGTGTCACAATAACTTAAAGATGGCTCATTTGCAGACTGATGGCCAATGAAGCTGGTCAAGGCAGGCAGATGCTGAGCTCCATTTACCTTCATTACAAATAAGTTTGCCAGCTGTATTTTGAACAGTTTGGAGTCTTGAGAACAAATAATCAGCCATGTCAACATACAATGCATTTCCATAGTCAATCCTACTCAGAATAAAACCTTGGATTATGTTCCATCTCCAAGCTACTGTGATCCAACAAAATAATTTCCAGAGGATGCCCAGCAGTCTGAAACAAGCCCCTCGAAACCTGGTTACTTGTTCTTGTAGGGACAGAGAATTATCGACGAGAAAGCCCAAATATGTAGCCACTTTTTTTGTTTTTGTTTTGTTTGTCTGCCTGAGCACATTTCATTTTACATGGGTGTTAGCTATATTTTCACCTTTACAGCTTATTCTAATTTTAAATCATATTTAGACAATATATGTAAACAACTCAGAAAAGTGAGTTGCTTCTCTGGTTACCTGGTTTAACTGGAAGCCACAATGGGTGTCCTTCACTCTGATCATCAGAATGTCTTACCATTTGTTTGTATTGAAGATTCTCTTGTAACTCTAGCACTGAGCTTTTTCTCTCGAGACTCAGTGTCACTCCCCCTTCCTTTCTTAAGACAGGCAGTAGCTGCACTACAGTCAGTGCTACTCTCAGCAGCCTCCCAACAAAGTAGACTCATGAGGCACTTCCTCTCAGTGTTACCTAACAGGCATCTGTCAGAGTCAGAAGACCTAAATGACTCTATTACAACAAAACTTCTGAGTTATCTGCATTTAGTTTCAACCAGTTGAAATGCAACCACTCTGCTACCTCAGAAAGGCACTCAACTAGATTATCCCTTATTTCATCACACTTATCATAAATAGAGATAGTTAGTTGGGTGTCACAGGCATACCGGATGATCTCAAATATTCTTGATTTCATAATGCTAGCCAATGGTGACAGATGTATATTGATCAATGTAGGACTTAATGAAGATCCCTGGGGGACTAAATAATGCAGATCTTTGGGGCTTGATTTAAAAGGTGGCAACTGCACAGATTACAATCTATTACTTAAAAAGGAATAGAACCAATGCAAGGTGGCAGAATGTAGACCAATTTCATGCAGCCTTGGAAGTAAATGATGGTGAGACACAGTATCGAAGGCTGCTGATAGGTCTAATAATAGAAATACTGCTGAGTTCCTTTGGACTACCAACAACCTAATACTGTCAGTCACTGTAGGCAAGGTGGTTTAGGTGCTATTCTTCGCCCTGAATCCTTTTCCAGATGGATTCAGGATATTTTTGTTCTCTTTATATTGAGTTAATCAAGCATTAACTAATCACTCCAGTACCTTAGCCAAATAACATGTCAATGAAATGGGCCGATAATTGGAGAGAGAGTGGAAACGTCCACTCCTTCTTTCTTCGCTAAAGGCACAACTAAGCCCTGTTTCCAACATGTAGGAAACTCTGCCTCCTTCAGTGATTATTTAGGAGGAGTGTTACCTGAGGTGCAATTACGGGGTTTAGAAGAAAACAGACAAAATGAGGGCAAGGTTCCAAGGCGGACCAAGACCTCACAGTTCCCATTGTCCTTTCAACCATTGTTAGAGCCGTGAACTCTCCCCAGTTGGAAGTTGCTTCTGGGTGTATTGTAGTGAACATCTGTTTACTTTCCATGGGCAGGCATACTGGGCGTGGGTCATATACACCAAGCAGAGTCATCCTGTTCAAAGAGTTTACCTTCTGAGCTTAGTCTTTTATTATGGAACTCAAAGTCTTCCAGCGGGCAAGTCTGAATCTATATCTGATGAAGTCCCTTCAAAATCGGGCACCTTTGCTGCAAGATCCCTCTGAAGCTCTGGACATCTTGGAAATTCGAACATTTTCAAAGTCCCAACTTTTGAGAGCTTTAGGAGCAACTCCTCTTGGTTACTTCTAAAAGGCTCTCAGGACCTCAGGGGCAGCACTTAGGAGACAGAACTTGCTACAGCAGAGGACACCAGCAGGGCCTAGTCCTTGTACAGTTCGTACTTGTCAGCTGGGCACTTCAGGAAAAAGGCCTCTTGCAGCTTGGTATGTCCCTGTAGCCACAGAGGAGGTCAATTAGTATGGCCCTTGGAGTCCACTTTTTAGTCCTGGACAGAAGTGTGAACGTGTCCAACACTTTAGATTTCCACACAGGTCTCAAAAAGCAAAAAGTCTTCTTCTGTTCTGAAACAGGTCCAGAGAGTGTTCTGATGAGCGGTGGGTGAGGTGTGACTTTTGTAGGGTTTACTAGTGTATGGGTGAGGGTGACAACTGGACACTTGGTAACCAATGAGAAAAACGTTCCTGAGGGAAAATCTTCCCACTTTTGCAGCACATTACATTTGCTTACTGCAAACTATCCCATAGTGCAGTGTATACTGAGGCAAATCCAATAATGGCTGAATCTTTACACTTTGGAGGGAGTTTCACCACGGAAGTGGATTTTCAATAAACATGAAAAATGGTGTTTCAATTGGTCCGGTAGCTTATCCTAACCTGAAGTTAGCAGAGTTATGATTTTATTCTGAACTTTAGTTTTTCTCATAGGACATTTATAGACCTTTACAGTGAAACTAGCTGTTGGGGGCTAGCCATTGTAGGTACATAACAACATTTGGTTAATGAATGTACCACTTTGAAACACAATGCCTACCTAGGGGTTCTTTACTGTCAAAAAGTGCCATTTTGACAGGTTCACCTGCAGGTTGGTCTGAACTAAGGTTTCCTTTGTCAGAATAGTGGACGATGCAATATTTCCTGCAATACTTCCTGGAGTCCACTGCATGCCATTCCTGTATATTCTTCCCCATATGCTATAGACTTACTGGGAAGCTAAATATGCCAATTAGGAGTTAGCAAAGGTTACCATGTTTTAGGCATCAGAGCATATACACTGGGGGCTGGACAGCAGTGCCCCAGTGTGTGTAGCTTAAAAATCAGCAGCATCAGTCAACGAAAAAAGTAGGGGTTACTACACAGAAAGAGGCAATCCATACTCCACCAATATTTTAGAAGTTAAAACTTAATCATAAAACTTAATAAAGAAATAATAAATATTTACAAATATATCAATTTACTTTTAATTCTTTTTTAAACACTACCTGTTGTATTCCCATATAAAAAACCACAAACTAATTAAAACAGTTTATATAAGAAATTAACAACAATTTTTAAAATGAAACTATTTATCACATAAAACATATGTATCAATTACATTAAAGCATTAAAACCACTGTTCTTAAAACTACCCACCCACAACCTGAATAATTCCTATCTTACCAAACAAACTATTTTTCATAAATATCATTTTACAAATAAAATGTATTCTTAAAATAAATTACTTTACTTTTTAAAAACAAAAAGAACAATTTTTCATACAATAATATTTGAGCAAACAATATGTTAAGTTCAATTTTATGGCGCAGAAAATTAACTACCTACCATTGATATTTTTATTTTTGATATTTTGATATTTAGACATTTCTAACAAGGACAATCGAAATTCTTGAGTCAATATCCAGGATCTGCACCAAGAAAAGCTGAGTAATGGTCAAAGAAAAAATGTATCATTTTCACCAGTGTAACAAGAAGCACATTTATAAAATCACAAGCTAGTCAATGAATATTCCTGAAATAACAAATGCACTTTAACTATACACATGCACAAACTTACAACAGTAAATGCTATTTAATATGACACAAAATGTATTTTTCTATCACTCAGCAAAAACATGTAAAATGGGAAGTTATCTTAGAAAAGAAATTGTTGAGCATGACAAAGGCTGTAATCTCTTCATAGCTAATGTAGAAAATTAGATTATTGAACTGTAGATGAAAGTCCAACGTGACCTGTAACATAGCTCGCATAAGGTCCAAACAATGTAAACTCCAAAAACGTAAACTGATTTCTGCAAAGAAGGACTCCTTTACTCACACTTGGTACTCTTGCTCCTGTACCTATCCTTTCTTTCCTCAAAGCAATGTGTTTGGTTTCCATGCAACAACTGCCCAAAATAAGATTACAGTGTTAAGTAATTTTATGTTATGTGTATTTGTATAGTGCACTATCACACGTGAGGGCATCCTGCCATTGATGTAAAAATAAATTAATAACTTAAAAGATCAAAACCAAGATGGTTAAAAACATAAGAAATCAATGAGCAAAATGTGGCAAAAATAAAAGGAATAGAATCCTATTTGTGTCAAACGTTTTCAGGTGAACTGAATTTTAATGCTCATAGGTAAAAAAAATGTGTTGATATTGTACAATGATTTCATTTAGAAACTCCAGGCAAACTGTACTTTAGAGAGACTAATATGATTATTTAAGATATCTGTGCATATAATTTGCTTTTCCATTCAATAACTACTGTGTTTATTAAAATGTATAATATATTGTACATGTACAAATATTTGATATTTGATACTTGATATATTTTATCATTTCAAATTTGGAAGTAACTGTTTGTTTACCAAATATGTTTAATAATTAAATAGATATTATCTGGTATAAACTGAATATTAATCCAATTTGCCAAACAATATAATGCAATATACTTGAATATGCACATACATGATGATATAATACACCTATTCTGATGTTCAACCCTTACAAAATGATATAAAGTCCATGAAACACATATTGGCTGATAACTGATGTCTTTAGCCTATAGATAATATGACTATAATGTGTTGACGAAAAAAATATATTGAGATATAACTTGGAACAACGAAGTCAAGCATGATATTTGATAGATAATGCAAAAATATGTGTGTTGCAAAAAGGTAGAAGGTGTTGACCTCTTGCGATTATAGGAAATGTATTCTAACAATCTGATAACTCAAATTAGGGGTGAATGGATAAGGCATTCAATTTAGTCTCAAGATCCTGGAAAAGGTAAAGGAGTCTTCAACTTTTCCAACCATCAATCAATACTACATCTATGTTTTGACACAGATTGCTGCACTAAAATAACAAAATAGATGCTAAAATTCTTAATAAGTTAAATATATACTATATGCTTATAGCAACACCAATTTGTACCAAGAAAAAATATTATTCAATCTCATCTTCAACCCAGGAGAACACCGTATTAGTAGCACCTCTATTCCCACATCTTGGTCTGAAATCTATAGTCAATTCAATTCAGTTAATCTTATTTGGCAAAAAAATGTAATAAAGTATACATTAAAAGAATAAAATCTGTATATATCAGAACAAATATCACATAAAGCATCCAGTCATAAAATCCATCTTAAAAAAAGCAATCTAGAAAAAGCTTGCAAATAGACCAATATTTAAATGAATAGTTTTTATGTCATCATCTTGCGTGCATGTTATCACCTCTCTAATTCTAATACAATATTGGATGTACCTAAATATAGAAATACATATGAAGTTAGTAGTGAGTTCTCGAAAAAATATGAGAGCAGATCTATATAATCTAAAATTACATGCAGGCAGCAATGGAAGTAAAAACCACTTCCCCGGTTGTTTGTAAAAACAACAGAATGAAAGAAGTGCACAGTGCTTTGAACCAAACAATTGGCACAAGGATACGGAGGCAGCAGCTTGTTTCAAAGATCCTTCTCCCCAAAAGTCAACTTAACATGTACAACGTTAAACTAAACATTGTGAGTATTTGATACAGTGGCAAGGCATGGCTCAATTGCACTGGAGGTCAATATTGCTTTGTAAAGTGCACGTCGTGTATTTTGTTACACCTCCTTATTCAGTCTGGCCTTACTAAATTTATTGAGGAATAAGGATTTCAGCATGTTTTCTGGAGCAAAGGTTCCCATGATCAGGTTTGCACCAAAAATCAGGTCAATTTTTTTTTTACATATTTAAATCAGGGGATACCATAAGCATTCTGTGGAGCTAGAAAGTCTGCTATGATCATGCAGTTAAGTTTGGTGTCCAGTTTAGACCACATTTAAAGACAAAGGGTAGTGGCAGGAGCTTGATATTGTCCTCCAGCTAGCCACTCTTTGTAACATCTGGGCACAACCAGTTCAGTAGCTGGCTGCGCAGTCTTGTGGGAGTGAGATGTGAAAACCAGAAGCTGATTTCCTATGCCACCTAGAGCCCTGCAATCACCGGAGACATGGATAGTGCTCCAGGAGATAACAACACCCAGGGGAAAAGGGGAGGGAAGAAAACACAAAAGATGGTGTTCCAATGATCACTTCAAGGTAACTGTATAAATTCACAGCACTAGACGTTCCCTCAGCGTTCTAAGATTGTCATGCATTTATGACAAAATATAATGGACCTTTTAGAACCTTCACCTCTAAAGCATGAACAACTAGAAAACAGCTTAGAAACTAGTAAGTGTGCATGCTTACCCAATACCTCCCACTTTCCCACTTGTATCTAGTGGCAGTAACCCAATACATGCAGTAAAACCCTGAGGAAAGAAAAATAATACAGGATGCTGAAATAATACAAAAAACAAATGTTCTTACCCCTAGGACACCCCACATTGCCCAGTAGTACCTAAGCACTTCAAGTGGCAGGGATTTAAAGAGAGCAACATAAGATCGGAATGACATAATTCCTTCAAAACCTCTCCAACAAAATTCGCAGATAATCAGTGATTGAGTATGTCCCCAAGAGCACCTTAAAAAGATTTTGTAAACAAACAATTATCCCCACTCTCAATCACGATGTTCAGCAAAATAAACATCCACTAACAGGCTTTTCCAGAATGCACATAACAATATCCATTAAGTTTGTACAATCCAAATTCAGGACAGTGAGTATATATCCAGAATTACTTGCATCCACTCGTCTTACCAAATTTGGCTTGTGAGATGATGAAGGCGGCTTGCTTCAGTGTGTGGCTTTGGTGAAATCCTGGAGTTCTTGGAGCTCCAGAGATTTCAGCGGGGTCGTGGTTCGAAGTCTCCAGCTTGACTCTTGACGATGGGTAGGTCTACTTATGGAGCTTTTTCACATAACTTCTCCAAACTATTCCAAACTTTATGATCTATATCAAGAGGGTCCATTTGGGCTCATGAAGGGTCTACAACTTCAATCCAAGGTTCCAGAATCTACAATAGTTTGAAATGAATATCCACTAAAATGTTTAGTGCACAAGAAAGAATGTTGGATTAACTTCCCTCATTATCAACTTTTTCATAGCGTCTTTGGACATGCAAACATCACAATGGCTTTAAAAATCCAGTAATGATTAGATTGTTTCCAAGCTGGAATCTGTTCTATTTATCCCTAGAAAAGCTCTGCCTCTAGATTTGCAGCCAACCCAACCAATGAAAGTTTGGCCCTTATTGTACTCAGATAATATTTGAATAATTTCATTTGTTTTACAACTGGCTCTTCAGGACATCTGGCAAGAGTTGAGCATTCAGTAATAGACAATAAATATTTTCACTTTTGACTTGGCTTATATCCATCATGAACACATCCTTTCTAATTAAATTGGAAGTTATGTGGAACTAAGCAGAAGTATTAATCAATCTATCGATAATTTCATCTGGAATAAAACTGCAATACCGTCTTAAAAAAACATAATACATCTTATCCTTATCGTCTCCTGATCTAGCAGAAAAAGTTCCCCTCTTACAGTTAATTGATCCATACTAGAAACTCACAGGGTTCCAAACATCTCAGTGAAGCTGAATGTGAAAAGACAATGGATTAAAATCTAAATCCTCAGGAGGTAAATTTACAAATGAAGACCTTCACTGGCCATCTTGTAGGAGTGCTGGCGCAACCAGACATGCCGGTCACTAAATACAATTGTCAATTTTGCAGTTTGGATCTTCTTGCCTTCTTTCAAAAATTTGCATAAGAAGAAACCATAAACAACTGTCGAGGAGGAAACAGTGTGATTGATCATGTCTGGACCAATTCACATTCAAACTTACAAATCTAGATAATTAGTTTCACAACTACATGTGGGTGTAAATTTACAAATGCTTGGAATTCTCAAATAATCCCAAGCATCCCACAAAAACAATTGCATATGTACAATTGTACATAGTGTTCAAATATGCATGTGTAAATGCTTTACAAGAGTGCATTTGCCAACTCTTATTTCATTCACAGGGAAAACATTTTCCTTTAAAGAGAAACAGCTTCACTGTTAGTCCCTCCAATTTGTTATGTGTAGCCTCAAAATTCCCTCCCTGAAATTTGATTTTGTCCAGACCTTACCAGGAGTAAATATCTGCCCAGTATCCTGAGTGAAAGTGCAATGAGGAAAATTCCATCGAATTCCCAGAAATCCACAAACGATTGTGTGTTGACAAACTTTCCAGGGGATCCATGCCCTTGAATGCCCAGTCCCTGCTCATAGGAACTGATTTATTCCCAGATAATATTACACTATACTCGTGTAATGTTTTGCATAAGTAACATAATTATTTTGTGAATAAAAGACGTCAATTTTCATTCAAACCCAATGTGTGAATTGTACTTACACCTGCTAATGTCTTCATGAATTGTGGCATCTATGTGTACATTTGTTAATTTCAGCTAGAGATGGAGGGCATCGATCGATGAAGGACCCCACCCAAATTATATTCAATCAATGCCACAGTTAGTATAGTACATCCATAGGAGCCACAGGTGACTAGTTAACAACATATTTAGTAAACTGGAATTGTAAGTTCATTAGTGTCCAAAATCAATGCTGTTTTTTAATGAATGGTCTGGAAATCTCAAAATGACACTACATAATTTCATTTTTGGATAGCGAAGTAAAGGTCTAAACAAAAATAATCCTTTGCACCTGATGTTATGGACTGAGATACAAAATATTCTCATGGATAATCAGTAACTCTTCTAACCATTATTTAGTACTACAATGTCTAGTATTGAAAAACATGTTAGACAAATATATGTAAGAGAAGAGCAGTCACACATGTAGCCATTGTGTTCCATTGCTTACCTCTTTGATATGGTCTATAGAACTAAACTATGCCACCAGAATATCTGGAGCTGAACCAGCCAAAACATTTGTATATGCCTGCCTGTGTCAGGTGTGGTCAAGAAAGACAAATGTGTAATTATTTCTAGGTAGATGGAGGTGATTAAAGTCAGGAAATAGGCACTCCTGTTTAGTTTCAGGTTATTCATATTAGAGCCCAGCCATGAGATACTTTTTAACATACTGATTATTGTGGGTGGGATTTACTTTGCTATAAAATTAGGTGCTATTTATTAGTGCATTTTATTTTTTTGTCTTGGTAGTGCTTTGGTGCCTGTGTGTTGTTTATTTCCTATTTTGTTTACTTTTATGTAAATTATGCAATTGTATTTGTTATCTGATCATTATTTTTCAACTGTGAAAACTGAATCAACAGTTATAGTAGTGTTACATTTGTTGTGTTCAATTATCATTATTTCACACATTTCTTAACTATTCTAGTATGTTAGCTTGGCGTCATTATTACCAGCAGAATGGTGATGTTTGGCCAGGAGAAATGTTGGTGTGTTGACTAACAGAATAACAGACACATTACCTTTGTTTAGCACACTATTACCAACAGTGAGTATCTGGACTGTTGTGTCCCAACAGTCGCAATAATTAAAAAAAAGGTGTACTGTGCGTAGGCTTTTAAACTAGTCAAATTGTAACATGAATGAATTTGTGCTGTAAAACATTTCCAGATCTGTATATCCTGGAATCAGAGGCTCTGCTGTTCTTTTGAGCTGAGTTTAAATGAATTGTAAAAGGACAAGGAGACCCAAATACAGTCGGTCAGGGACCTTTGGGTAATTGAACTCTTTCTAAAGACAGTGGTCCCCAGACAAAAAATGTGTGTGAACAATGAATATAGACCCAATCAGTACTACATTATAGGAATCTGTCCAGCTGGGCAGATATTTAATATACAATCAAAAAACAATATTTGTAAACAATGAACACGAAACAGTTATAGTGGGACGCAAGCCTGCATCCAACTTGACAAAAAAGACGTACAGTATACAGTGAGGGGTTCAGGCAAAGGAAGTCGTTTGTTTCAAACACATTTCTTGTAGAACAAACATAATATATAGAAGACACCATTACCCAAAAATTAGGGCATTTGCACAAAAGCGTATATGGTGTACAAAGTGTCGACGGCGTTTCGCTCCCTTAAGAGAATGCCGGGATCATCCTCAGGACATTATAAATGACATGCCTGTTTACATATGGCTAAAATTGCCAAGGGCAGGTGACAGACTTCCCTGAAATCAAGGAAACAGGCTCAGCTACGTGGTACGTGAGGTCCAGGTGTTGGTGCGAAGGAGTAGGCCTCGGGGAACGGAAGCCAATTGTGGAAGTTCCAATGTAACTATTAAGTATTTGACAATCCGCAGTAGCGGTCTTGAATGGAGTTCCGGGCCAATGCGATAGTAGTCCTTGGTCTGTCACACCATTCTGTGTAGCCATTCTGTGTAGCCGGTCACAGCACTGTCATTTATAATGTCCTGAGGATGATCCCGATGATCCCACTATATATTGTTTTTTGATTGTATATTAAATATCTGCCCGGCTGGACAGATTCCTATAATAACGTACTGATTGGGTCTATATTCATTGTTCACACACATTTTTTGTCTGGGGACCACTGTCTTTAGACTGAGTTTAAATGAAGGCATATATGTAATTTCCCAGGCGGAAAGAGAAGCTGACAGGGTTGGTAAAGCTTTTCCAAACCAAGCAGGCACTTGAACACCAAACATCTTACCTTTGAGATAACCTTTGCCTCACGGAGTGTCAGGGTCTGGATTTTCAGGCCGTCAGCACATGATCTCATTTTTTGAAGCATGAATCAGTCCTATATTTTTCACAATGACAAGCCAAAGCAGTAGTGACTAAGGGCCTTATTAAGACTACAGCAGTCCATGGGACTGCCGTAGTCTTGGTAGTGATCTGACCACCCCAAACTGTGGGACCGCGGCAGTATTATAAGTGTGGCGGTTGGACCTTTACTGAACCGCTGCTACCGCTGTGGATCAAGGATCCTGCAGCGGTCTGGCAGTGGTATGAGGCCAAAATATGCTGGCGGCGCCGCCAAGCATATTTTGATTTTCTTTGCCGTAACCCTTTTCATTGCTGTCGCACCGCCGTGAAAAGGGTGCCAGTGAGGCAACAAAGGGGCCATTCAGAGGCCCCTTGTGCCTCGGTGCATGGGGGTGCATGCAGGTGGGCACATGTTGTGCTCCCCTGTAGTTTTGCACCCCCTGTTCCTGCATGGGAAGGAATGCATGACGTGGTGCACAATGAGCCTTTAAACAGCACCGCTGTGGGACTGCCACACTGCCCACCCGCCAGACCACAAACTTACTTGTAATCTAGCAGGCGGACAGTGGGGAGTTAGGGCAGTCCTGGAGCGGAGCAGTGACATGCCGCACACTGGACCGCCGAAACTCGCAATAAAGCCCTTAGAGAAACAAACTTAAAGAGCAATAGTGTGAGAAAGTGGATTATTATTTGGGGTAGGTGGTAGTCCTCCACAAGTAATAATGCCACTATTTTTTGTAGGGCCAGTAAATGTTTCAGCAATTTAAACCTGAGCTCAATCCCTAATAGCGATGGCGTAGAGCAGACAGGCCTAATTAAAGAAAATGTGTAAAGCATTTAGAAGTGCCAAACAGTCAAAAAGTCAAAACCACAGCACAATAAAAAAACACTCCAATTAAAAAATATAGAGAATAATGTAATGGTCAAAATGACACAAAAACAACAAAAATTCTATAAGGGGAGTAGGAGATATGATAGTTTTTAATGCAAATAGCCCAAAAAATCTCAAAGCACCAACCAAGGGCAACTGGTCCTGCTAGACCACCGCAAAGTCAAAAGTTAAGTCAAACATTGTCAATCACTGGTTAGATACAGGGACTGGGTTCATCCTGGTCAAAGAGTTATCTTCTTTTGAACAGTTCTGGATGTCAACAGGTCATTGATGTATTCGTCGACGTCGGCGGCAGCAGACTGAAGCTGAAGTAGGGCTCAACGGCGATGGCTTGCAGGAAGATGGGGTCTGAATGAGGTCGTCAATTAAGTCAGTAAAGCTCTGAGCAGGAGAAGTTCCCTATTCAAGCCCAAAGGGCCACAACATCTATCAGGAGTCATTTGGCATTGGTTCTGTCATCAGCAACCGGTTTGTAACACTTCTCTGTGCTCAGGATTCTCTCAGCAGAGCAAGTCTGCAGGCTGCAGCTGTCAATGAGTTTGACGTTGGATGCAGCTTTAACATTGGTCCCAGTGAAGAATGTAATGGGAGTTGCAGGAAGTCCAATACCACTTACGATCCACCCTTTGCAGATCAGCTGTCAGGTAGGTCCCGGACCAATTTCAGATCTCTTGGAGAAAGGTTACCAAGAGTTTTTAAGAACTCACTTGTAGGGTTAGGCAGGAGGAGTACACTATGACATCAGCCAAGCCTTCCAGGAACTCAGGAACAGCACTTAGGGGTCAGGACTCACTCCAGGGGAAGCCACCAACAAGGTCTAATGTAAGAAAATACTTCTTGCACATTTTGTGTCCCTGTATCTTAACAGGAGGCCAGCCAACTGAGCCTTGGAGTCCACTTGTTAGTCCTAGATACAAAAGGAAGCAGGTACAGCCCTTAGGGTTCTTCTCACAGGTCTCAACTGCAGGTGCAGTTCTTCTTCTGTCTTCCACAGGTCTGGTAGTGGTCAGGAAAAGCTATCCCCCCGGTTCCACATTTATGCCCAGTGCCAACCTGTGGGTGGAGGGCAATCCTTTGTCCATCCCCTAAGCCAGTCCTGGACTGCTCTCACCCTCCCACTGGGTTTGGAGCCAGCTTAACTAAAAGGACAGAAGGGAGGCTGGCCCAGATGGTGCTAACACCGGGTAGGATATTTGGAGAAAATATTGAGGTATAAATATAGGGGTCAGAAATGCCCCCCCAAAATATCATGATACAAACATATCATGATGTCAATACATCGTTGTCAAGTATATTGTTTTTTTCAGGTGAGCAATATCATTGTTAAGCATATCTTTGTTGCTAATATTATTTTCAATAATATAGTTATTTTAATGTGTTTTAGCTGATATATTAATTTTATGTGTTATTATTGTTTGTATAATTGTTAATAATATTTGCAAATATAGTTTGTAATTTTAAGTGATTTTTAGTTTTTAATTTGATTTCTAATAGTAATTTATAGTGTTGGAGAGGGTTGCTAGGTTTTTAGGCATATAGGGTGGGAAGTTAATTAAGTAATAATTAATTAACAAACAATTAATTACTAATTTATTACTAATTTACTTGTTTAGTAATTATGTAAATTGTGTAATAATTATATTTTTAAGTTGTATTTTAGGTGCGGGCTGCTGGGTTTGTAGGATTATACGGTAGGAAGCTAACTAAGTTATCATAGATTAGCAATTAATTATTAATTTATTTTTAATGATTTAATTGCTTATTAAATATGTAAATTGTGTAATAACTTTATATGTTAGTTATATTTTTGGTGTAGGATGTTGGGTTTGTAGGGAAATGGGGTGGGACGTTAAGTAATAATTAATGGTTAATTAATTATTTATTTAATTGCTAATTAATTATGTACATTATGTAATACTGATTTATTTTAGTTGTATTTTAGTTGCAGGTTGCTAGGTTTGTAGGGGTATAGTCTGGATGTTAATTAAGTAATAAATAATCAAAAAATAATTATTAATGAATTTGCTAAGTGATTATCAATTATGTAAATTGTGTTATACTTTTTGTTTTATTTATATTTTCTCATGTAGCAGACAGAGACCCTAAACACAAAATACATACAGCAAAAATTAGAAATATAATAGAATTGAATCAGCCAATCACTTACACCATTTATAACACATTGTAAGCAGTCTAAAAACCAATTTAAAAAAATTACATGTTATCCCCCTCCTCCCAATATTGCCATCTTTTTCTGAGTTGTTTTATGGATCTGACCCTTTTTGCATATAAACGTTCACATATTTTATTTCTCTGCATTTTTGTGCTCCATTGATCTAGTGCGGAAATAACATCCAACTTCCAATTTGCTAACAATAATTACCTTGCGAGGAGAGTGAAAATAAAAAGAGCTGATGCTGTTCTTTGGATACATCGATGTTGTTATATAGGTCTATTATGATCGGAGGTGTCTTATACCTAGACATCTTGGGTAGTCTGGGGATTTTTTTTTTTTTTTTGATTTCAGAGATTTTTAACATGTGGTTTAAATAAAAATTTCCATCACTCAATATATTTCTTTGAGCCCTTACAAGCCAATCTAAGGGGTCTATTACGATGGCGGTCGGATGTCCACAGCCGGGCCGGCGGTGGCGCCCGCCGGACCAGCGGTGGACATCCGCCCGCAATTCCAACCAAGAAAACCGCCGGTCAAATTAGGATGGCGGTGGTGACCGCGGCGGTGGGAAATTCCGACCACCACTTTTCCGCCGGTTGCCATCCGCACTCCTGCCTGGCGGACAGAGCAGGACCGGGATAATGGTGGCGGTGCAGAGCAGGCTCCGCCGGCAGGATTATGATGCCGGTGGTAGCCAGCCTTTCCTCAGCGGTCAAACCGTCATGGAAAGGCATGCGGAGATTGTCTTCCCGGGGCCCGTTGTGGGCCCCCAATGTGTTGGGGGGGTGTGGGTGCACTGGGGGGGTACCCATGGTCCCCCCTACATTTCCCTGTACCAGGTGGCAGGCACTGTGCAGTGCCTGCCACGCAGTGCAGGGAAATGCAGGACATGCTCCTTTCAGCATCGCAGCGTTGCTGCGGGCAGCAGCAACCGCCGCAATGTTAAGGCCCGCGATCAGTTGGCCCCGGTCGGATTTCGACCGCGGGTCATCGTAATTCGACCGGTGGTGATGTCGCGGTCCATGCGGGCGGTCTTTTCCCGCTACCATGGCGGTCGGGGATGTTTTCCGACCGCCATCGTAATAGGCCCCTAAGTGTGCAGCCTGCTAGTAGTTTTTCAGCCTTGGAAGTGCCAACCCCCATCCTCTAAACCCAATTAAATTGCCCTAATTTTGATCCTCGGCTTCCTTCCTTGCCAAATAAAAGTTTGTATTTCTGGCTCAATTGTATAGAAAAAAGATTGTGACACTTTAATCAGACTGTTGGGGAATAAAAATAAAGATAGTGGCCAAATACTCATTTTTATCAGAGTCACTGACCTACAATTGTCAGCTGGAGATTATGCCATTTCTTTAATAATTTGTGGACTCTAGAAAGTGTGGGATCATAATTTAGTGTGAACAAATCCTCAAATTTTGAAGTGAGAAAAATTCCCAACAGCCTCCTACAAATGGTAATTCATGAATCTTTGTAAAAATGCACTAAATATTTGTTTCGGCAGCTGCTAAATATAAAACTGTATCGTCTGCATAGAGTTTAAGCCTAGCTGCTCCGTTCACTGAGGGACTATTATATGGATCTTGACAGATAATGCAAGCTCATGGCTCGATAAACAAAAGGAACAAAATGGGTGACATTGGAAATCCCAGGCGCGTCCCTCATTTGATAGTAACTTCCCCTGCTGGTCTATTGTTAATGATTATATAAGCCTTTGCGTAAGAATTTTGGGCCTCATTATGATATCTGTCGGAAAGCCTCCGACCGACAGTCGGAATCTCCTAGACCGTCTCGGAACCCATCTGCCCGACTCGGTCGGAAACAATTCCGACAGACCGATTATGATGCAGGGGAACCGTTCGGTCATTCCGAATCGGTTCCGACCGGCATTCAGAGAGTCCGAGTCGGTCTGAGCCGATTCGTACAGCTCAACGGACAGTGTTTCCAACCGACCGATTACAATGTCGGATTCTGACAGCCTTTCCGACTCGGTCTGTCCAACACGAAAAGGCTGTCGAAAACTGACTTTGGGAGCTTTTAGCAGGCCCCCCTTCATCCTGAGGCCTCCAGTTGGGGGTCTAGGGGGTTCCCAAGGGACCCACCTGTAAAACCATGCACAGTGTGGGGGGCACCATATGGTGCCCATCTAAGGGTGCAAGGTTTTCCGCAGACTACTATTTTCACCATAGTCAATGGGAGTCCATCTGAACGGTGTTCGGAAGCATCATAATCGGTCGGTCGGAACCGCCGACTGCGAGTCGGTCGTAACCGAATCTGACAAGGAGTCGGGCGACTTGGTTTCCGACCGAAATCGTAATCATGCCCATAGTCTGCAAAGTACCTGAATAAAACTAAGAGGAAAAGTGAATTTCAGAAGAATGTGAAAAAGAACCTCCCAGTGGACCAGGTCAAATGCTTTTTCAGCTTCTAACATTATAACCATTGCCTTAGTTTCCTCAACTGTGAAATAATCAATTGCTAGAGTCAAGCAATTTGTGTTGACGGATATACTCCTTCCGGGTAAAAAATCATTTCGATTTTTATGAACGATTGACTGTGTTACCAATGCTATTTGCAATGATTTTAGTGGATAATTTGTAGTTGCTATTAAAAAGACTGATCGGACGATAGGAGTTTAGATCTTTATCTGATTCTTTTTTTTTTTAAACTGATAATAATGGATTCTGTACACGCTCTTGGGATTGCACTCCTCGAAAGAATCTGGTTAAAGAGTCTAACAAGAAATTTGTTTAGCTGGGGGAAAAAGATTTTATAAACTTCTTCGGGCATCCCATCCTTCCTGCAAGCTTTAACGCAAGGCAAAATCTTAACCTCCTGCTGTAATTAGGTCATAGTTATTAGAGAGATCAGAATCTCTTTCTGATCTAAAGAAATTGTTGGCATAATAATACTATCAAGCCAACTTTTGACTGTCTCTGAAGGGGGTTAATGGGATTCCGAATAATAGTGCTCCTTTGAATGGTGCTCCTTGAAAGCATCAGCTATTGCTTGAGGTTGAGAAATTGTTGTACCTGTCTGAGGATCTGCGATCATCTTGATTGCGTTAATATTGCTTTTGGATTTTACTAACCACGCAGGATATTTGCCTGTGTTCTCATTCACTTCATACTTTTTAATAAGAGGTATGAATTGTGATTTAGAATCTCCATGGGTGTTAAATAATTTTGAAAGTTGGATCCTGTCTGGGCTACCTCTCTTCTGGTTTCTGAAGAGGAGGTAAAAGAAGAATGCCCTAGAAGCCTGATTTAAGGCGGTCTGCAGTTGAGTGCATTTCACTTTTTTTGTTTAGCTTGAAAAGCGATTACCTCTTCCCTGAAAAAAGGCTTTCAAATCTTCACAAACCACAAAACCGGGGTCCAAATCAATATTGTGTTCTAAAAATTAATCAAGAGTGTGAAGCATCTGTTCTACCCAGCTCTCCATAGTTAGTAATATTCTGTCCAAGATCCATCTGAATCTCTGCGGCTCTGGTGCTGGTAAACAAATATCTGAAGAAGTTACCGAATGATCTGAGAATGCATTGACAATTATTTCGGTTTGATCTCTTGAAAATGCATGAGATATTAAAAAGAAATCTATACATGAAGCTGAATTATACCGTTTGGAATGGCAAGTGTATTGTCTTGCTTTTGGATGATTGATATGCCAGGGATCTACCAATGCTTTCAATCAAAATTTAGTGTATTAGTTAAGACAAAACATAAACGCACACAAATTCTGCAACTTAATCACCAATACAAAACATAAGGTAAAAAAAAGAAATCGGTGGATCTCTGCTTCAGGCTGTCTAAGCACCGTTGTGTCCATCAGAGGCGCATTGAACTGTATCGAAAAGCACGCTATACATAAGCAGATAAACTAGCAATTCAATCAATCTCATTGTTCAATCACGGAATAAATGTGGGAGCGCTGTCTAATTAAAAATCATTAGCCTTCCTGCGTCCCATAAACATGTTCAGAGGAATCACTAAGGATACATTATGAAACACATTGATAGATATACGAGCTAAGTCATGCAAACATCCATGATTTACTGTACAAGAGAGCATAGACAGTATAAACATTTAAAACAATTTGTCATCTTGTGTCAACCAGCCAGGAATAAGCGATTTGAAACATTTATCAGAATCCTTAAATGAAACTTTGACATAACTGCAAAAAGAATTCTTTATAAAAGCGTACATTAACACAACTGTGCAAATAAGAATAAGCAGTTTGGACATTAAAACTGATCAAAATTAATGCAGGTGGTGCTTTATCAAAGAGCCTAATGCAAAAAATAGCATTTATTCTGCAGTCAGAAGTTCAGAACATCTACAGGTGAACCAGAATGAGGAGGAGTTCCTCATGGTCATCACCTGACTTGCCCTTTAATTGAGGCTTGATAGCGGCTCTGGGATAAGGATCAATGATTTTTTTATTCTGTCCCTAGCAACCCATTATGAATTAGAGATATTGTATAATCTCTTTCTAACCAATTAACCACTTTTAAGTTAAAACTGTAATCTGTGTATTAAACATTGCTAAAAATTGTACCAGTCAAACGTTCAGAATCAAAATTAATGCCTCCAGTGCTTTATCAAAGTGCCTAGTGCAATGTGCCTGGACCTCTTGATCGTCAGTGACAGAATGTTAGATCTTGTGTTATTAAATGAAGAATCCTAATGGATTTAGGTTTATGCTGATGTTTGTCTATACGAGATGAATCTCTGGCAATAAACTGAAATTGCCCCCTAATACTAGAGATCCCGATGTTTCTTTTGGAATACGGTTTATGGTTTCTAAAGCCGAGGGTGATTCCTTTATCGAACCATAGTAGCTTCCAAAATGTATCTATTGATTTTGAATCAAAGTTTTCACCCTTATCCATCTGGCGCCTGGATCACTTATTACCCCAAATATCTCACATGAATGCTCTTTAACAATAAGAATTGCTACGCCTCTAATTGCAGCCTGTTATGAAGCAAAAATAGAATGTTGAATGTAGCCTGATGTGGCAAAAGAGAAATTATTGGCTTTATGGTGCATTTCCTGAAATAGTATTACACAGTTAATGATCCAAACCACGCTAATTTTGACCAAAATTTAATCCTACATCTTAAACCATTGGCATTGCATGATATAATTCTCAATGATCTAGAAGTCATATCTTACTATTTAAAAACAACATTCTGTGGCATTGGCTGCCTATTAAGAAATCCATAAACTCTGCTACACATCTTTTGATACCCTCTAAAGGCCTCACCCCCTCCCTTCTGCTCCCACCCACCCCTACCCCCAGTTTCCCTCCTCCCCCTTCCCCGAGAACCAGAGTCCCTGAGAGTCTAGTTCGCCCCGAACTCTGAGTGGGAGTCTGCTCCAACCCACCCTTTCCCCTCGTGCCCCTGACTGGGTGCCCTGGATTTGCACCCATAACTTCTCTGTACAGGGAACTGCTGCCACCACTCATAATAGCATAATTATGCATCAACACAAACTTTATACTAGAAACAACCCCCCCACCACCCCTAAAAAGTAGAAAGGAAAATAGAAAAAGAGAAAGGAGAGGAAAAAGAAAAAGAACAACAGAAATTTCGAGAAGGAAAACATTCAATTCCTATAAATGCTACATTGCACTGTCATTGCTTTTGGAGTGTGATCTTAAGAGTTCTTAAGAATTCCCTTTTTCTCTCCCCTTCTGGATAATGGATTGGAGAAGTTAATTGGCCTGTTCCACTAAAGTGAAGATACGAAAATGTCCCTCAAACTGTACTTTAAGTTTGGATTGCTAGGCCAGGGTGGCCTACAGTCCCTGTTGTTTTGAAGGAAACAATCAAAGCTTTCAGTTTTTGACAACGATGTGCTGTGGCCGCGGACATATCAGAGAAAATATTAAATGCAAAATTGTCTGTTGTTTGAAAGCATTTACTTTGAATAGTGTTTGAGAGAATCTTCTCTTTTAATCAATAGTCTCCAAAATCGATCACAAAGGTACAGGGATACCTAGCGTTTGAGGGCTAGAAAGAGAGCACATGATGCACATACACAATAGAGAGGTCTTCCATCTTATCTTGATGCCCAGGAATCACATATTGTTTAAGTACATCGGAAATTAACTTAATCACATCTTGGCCACTCTCCCTTCCTTCTGGAACCCCCACAATTCACAGGTTTGAATGGCAAGCTCTGTTCTTAATGTCTTCCAGCTTACTCTCCAGTTTAGATATTTTAACTTTATCTTTTGTAATGAAGAAATCCATCTTGATTTGAGAATTTTCATATATAGGAGCTCCTTTGGTCCTCCTGATTCAATCTGATATTGAGCTACTGGATATTGTCACTAATTTTATTGAGTTGTTGATGGAGCTCCTTGTGGGCTCTGGCTTGAGAATATTTAATTTCTTTAAGTTCTAAAATCTGTTGTAAATTCCCAGCTAGGTGTGAAGAGTGATCCACTGCAATCGTATCAGCGTGGTCAACTATTGAGCTCTCATTCCCAAGAGAACTCTCTAAGAGTAGCATCGAAGATGGTGAAGGAGGTATAAAGAATACATGAGAAATATCGCCCTGTGTGCTGAGTGTTTTCTCCATTGGGGTGGCTGAGGAGATTAATTCCTTTACCATAGTAACAACATTTTCCTGAAATTTTAGTGGAGTTAAGGTAATAGCCTTTAACAGCTCCTCCTTTTTTTCTGCTGGCCAAGATTGTTGTACTTTCCCTTCCCCGTTCGAAACGGATGGAGAAAACAGAGGATAGAACGAGGTTGGTAATGAAGTCTTATCACAGACTGGACCAGACACCTGCATCTGATGAGTTTTAGTGACTTGTGAAGAATCCTGCTGTGAAAGAGAAAATTATTCGAAGAAAATATTTATTCCCTAAAGTGTTGCCATTGAATCCAGGGAATGAGCTAATAAGTCGGGATTCAACTCTCCAGGGTAGTCCCTTCTCGATCCTCTATATCTCTCCTCTGTTGAGGGAGAATAGTACAATCAAATTCAAGATTCTGTCTAACTAGTAGGAAGCAGCTATCACTTTTGGAGAAAGATTTTGCATGTCTTCTCTTTCCAGGTCTTTAATCCACCTGCATCCCCTTGATAGTTGCGCGTCCAGGAAGCCTTGACTTGACTTCAGTGGGGCTCATGTTTTGCTTGGCACCTCGCGCATATATTGCTTCCTCATTGGGCCACACATAGTGGGAGGGAGCCGACATCTATTTGACAGTAGAATAAAGTGCTTCAAGAGAGCAATTAAACATCTGCACCCTGTGCACTGTAAGTTGTCTCCGCACCTCAATGGATGGCAGCAGCAGAAGCTGCCAACCACACCCGCCTCCATGAGGGCTGTCTCTGCAACTTCCCGTTCTACTGTCGCCTTCTGGGGGCGCAAAATACATCTCCCTGAAGTTGCCTCGATGATTCAGCCCCATGGAAACTTACTGCTATGTATAGAATCCTTCCAGGCATTTGTCCACAAATGCTAAGGACTCCCGTCTAGGGCGCTGAAGAATCTACCGTGCATGTGTTTTTAATAAAAACCAAATATGCGATTGCTGGTGTGGTCTTATTGCTTATTGTAATGTCTGTGCTTCCTTAAAGCAGTTTGCTGCACCCGACTATCAGGCTCTCCTTCTTCCCTGCCATGCACCTATAATTGGCAGATGAAATCGCAGGCTCTTACTTGCTCAGAGAAATGCATGTGTTAAGGCATCCAAATTCATTGGCGTCAAAATGTGGGAAGGTTTGACCAGCAAATATCCTGCGCCTGTCTTGAATGTTTCATGAAGACGCCGTCCGCTAATCCTCTCGCCCACCAAGTACTTTCACTTAGACTGGAGTGAGAAAAGTAAATTTAACACCTCTAAAGTCCAAAGCTTTCTATACTGTTGCACAGACTGCAGTGGGAATAGTAAATCTTTCCCCTCCAAAGTCCAACGCTTTCCCTACTGTTGCACAGAGTGGCGTGGGAATAGTAAATGTTATACCTTGTAACCATAAATGATTTTCAGAAAAAAATGGACCAGTAATGCTCCTTTATAGTTCAGCGTTAATTGCAGATAGTAGTCTAAATTTTATTAATTTTGAGGGAGTTTGTTGGAAAAAGATTTCAGCCTTGCTAATGATGGCATATATTCAAGAGCTGGGACAGCAAAGTCTTTATTATGAAGCATACGCAAAACCATCTTTTGTTAGAAGATAAGTCTACATTGACATGGAAGAGCCTTAAATAAATTTGGTTGAGTGAATTACAAGGGCGTTAGCAAACGTGTGTTTATTACTCTTTTTTCTCTATGTAAAATGATGATCAAGTTACCATTCATCTTGTGAGTTATGCCTGACAATAAAGAAATTGAGATAGATGTTAAAATCTTCTGATATTGGAAGGATCATGATCAAATGAGCAATTTGCAAAGATTTGGAATTGTTCTTGTAACTTTCTTTTTTTCTTGAATTCATTAATTAAAAGAGACAGAAATTAGAAATGTTTACTTTATTGTCTAATGCTAGGCTAGGCTTAGTTCCACAACATAGCATTCATAAAAATAATTAGCTCATTTTATAGACAGAAGATTATAATTGCATTAATATGATAAACTCATGTCTTATGCAGTTGTCTAAATGCTGGTGCTCAAAGGTTACTCTATATAACTCCACTGTTAAAACTGTATTGGATAGTATAATGTCTATAAAAAATGTTTTAAATGTTTTAGCCTGAGGTAATTGTATAAAGAGTGATGTTATCTGTTTTAACCTGATGTCTTATATTGTATGAGTAACAATTTGTCCAACAAATAAGTTTATTGCTTGTTTGATTGATTTAAGCATCAAATATTATTTAATTTTTTCCATCTTTTAAAATGTTGAAAGTGGCACTGAAGTTGCTTGGCCAGCCCATCTATGGTCCCAGCAGAACCTATGCAGCTTATAGCATCACTTCGCCAGACTCCGCACCGGAACTGCTGCACGACACACCCCATAGCAGGACTTCCCATTGCCACCACAGCTCCCCAGAACCATCGCTGTGCAACGCATCTCCATGGATAGACATCGCATCATCACTGCAGTTCTTCGGAACTCCTGTTGCACAATGCATTTCCACACATGAACATCACATTGCCATGTAGCTCCTCGGAACTGCCGCTGTGCAATGCATCTCCCCTAACGGATCTTGCTTTGCTACCGCAGCTTCTTGGAACCGCTGCTGCACGATGCATCTCCATGTAAAGACCATGCATTGCCTCTGCACAACGCATCCTGTTGGAAAGTGGATTATTGGTAGGGGCAAATGTAGGTCTGCCACTGGCAATAAGGCCACTAACACATGATAGGACTCAGCATAGGTCTTAGAAAATTATTCCTATGCTCAACCCTTGGTAATGTGGCTGCGAGCAGACAGGCTTAACTTCAAAGACAGGTATGTAAAGCATTTAAAAACACCAATTCAGTAAATAATTAAGACACAACACATAATAAAAATCCAACACCAATTTATAAACATAGGAAATATTTGTATCTTTAAAATGACACCAAAACGACAAAAATCTAATGTAGGGAGCCAGAGATATGAATTTTCAAAGATTTAGCAAAATATAGCAATTAGAAACTTATAGCACCATATTGGGATACAGGCTCGCGATAGACCGACCCAAAGTCAAAGTTTCAGGCCGACCGCGATAGAGCCCTGAGCAGCTACACCTCGCGGTAGGTCCCGGTCACAGTTTTTACCTTCGGACTTAGAAACTTTTCTGGAGCTTTTCTTCCCGGGGTCCCTCGAAGCTCTCAGCCAGTCCGGATCCGGTGAGGGTTCGCCGGATTGCCTTTTATGAGCTCCCGGTCAAACTTATGGAAGTCCGGTTCCAGCGGGGCAAACCCAGGATCCAGGCCGACACGCGGTTGAAGGCAGGTGGCTTGGCTTTCGCGGTTGCTCCCGGACACCTTTTCTTCGTTCGGACTTAGAAACTTTTACAGAGCTTTTTCTCGCGGGGTCCCTCGATGCTCTTCACCAGGCCGGATTCGGTGAGGGTTCGCCGGCCTTGGATTTCTTCTACTCCCGGTCAAACTCTGGAAGTTGGACCTACGGAGCTTTAGCGGGACGAACCTGGATAGCTTGGCCGGCTCAGCGGTTGAAGGCAGGCGGCTTGGCTGGCCAGGTTGAGTCGGTCCCTCTATGGAGCTTTTTTTCAAAGTTGCTCCAAAGTTCTCCAAACTTCTTGAACTTCTTCCTGAAGTTCCTCAAGGGGTCCCAAAATGTCTCAAACTCACTCCAAGAAGCTCCAAGAAGCTCCAAGATGGTCCTTGAAAGTTGAGGACTTCAGTTCCCACAATCCGCTAGGACAAAACCCTTACAAATCCACTGGTAGTTCTTCCAGTTGATGATCCTTGGTGGTGATGGTCCAGGTGAGCTCTGTTAACCTGTTGCTTGCAGGGAGTCCACTCTTTAGTTCTTTTGCAGCAAGGTAATCCACATGGCTGTAGTTTCAGCTGGTACAGTCTTCAGAGGACAGGCCTTAGTGTTTTGCACCCCCAACTTCTCAGCATGGCAACGTCTTGCTTCCTTAAGTTTCAAGCAGCAGATCTGGAGGGCTCTGCCCCTCTCAGATACTTATTCCAAGTTCCCCGGGTCTGGCAGAGACTTGGTCTAGGTCCACTCTCTCCCCGCAGCTCCGCTGTGCCGTCTCTTGCCTCCACACCCCGACCTCCTCCTTGGGAGGTTCGAGGCTGCTGCCCGCTCCTGCGCCTGCTGCCTGCTCCAACTAGGACCAGACTCCCTGCAACCACCGTAACCTTTCTCAGCCATTTTTTTCTTCTTAATTTGTCCCTGTTGTGCCACTATTATTGTGCCCATCTGTGTCTTGCTCTAATTCCACCACTGTTTTTATTTTCTCGTGCCTGCCTGTTCCTTTCGCCTTTGCCGCTGCTGCCCCTGCGGCCCCGCCCCCCCGGAATTCCCCCCCGGAATTCCCTTCTGGAATTCCCCCGCTCCCGCCTCCCAGCGTCTCCTCCCTTCCACCTCCCCTACTTAATGGCGGCCGCTGCGGGGGAGCGCGAGTAAGACCTCCGACCCTCGGTCTAGGTCCACTCTCTCCCCGCAGCTCCGTTGTGCCGTCTCTTGCCTCCAGACCCCGACCTCCTCTTTGGGAGGTTTGAGGCTGCTGCCTGCTCCTGCTGCCCGCTCCAACTGGGACCAGACTGCCTGCAACCACCATAACCTTTCTCAGCCGTTTTTTTTTCTTCATTTTTCCCTGTTGTGCCACTATTATTGTGCCCATCTGTGTCTTGCTCTAATTCCACCACAGTTTTTTTTTTCTCGTGCCTGCCTGTTCCTTTTGCCTTTTGCCGCTGCTGTCCCTGTGGCCCTTCCCCGCAAATTCCCCCCCGGAATTCCCCCCCCGGAATTCCTCTCCGGAATTCCCCCGCTCCCGCCTCCCAGCCTCTCCTCCCTCCAACCTCCCCTACTTAATGGCGGCTGCACGCAGCGGGTGCGCCGCCGGCGCGCCGAAGGCACACCAAATGCAAGCCCGTCTGCGCCCGTCAATGACCCGACCGCGGCCAGCGCCAGGAACCCTGGACCTCCCACTAGCCATCGCTACAACACCACCACCCTCCTCGCACTCAACCCTGGAAGACTTAGAGAATGCCAACAGGCCTCGCTGAACACGACCCACGGCCAGTTCTCCTGCCTTCACTGCCGCCAGACCCTCACCGCCACCCCGGCCTCCAACACGGCCGACGCCAGCACCGGCGACACCCTAAAATGCATCCTCCTCAACGTACGCTCTGTACACAAACACGCCATGGAAATCTGGAACCTACTCGACTCTCTCTCGCCCGACATCGCCTTCTTCACAGAGACCTGGACCAACGCATCCTCCGCCCCCGACATCAGCACCGCCATCCCAGATGGATACAAAATCCAGAGGAAAGACCACCCCAACCACCCAGGAGGGGGCCTCGCCATCGCCCACAAGAGCACCCTCCGCCTCACCACCTCCAGCGAAACCTTCCCCTCCGCTGAACACCTGCACTTCCAGATCCAGACCACCCCCAAAGCCACACTCCAAGGAATCCTCATCTACAGACCCCCCGGCCCCCGCACACCCTTCGCCACCACCATTACTGACTTCATCGCACCCCACGCCATCGCCTCAGCAAACTACATACTCATTGGAGACCTGAACTTCCACCTCGACAACCCCAGCGACCCCAACTCCACTATCTTTCGTGACAACCTCGCCAGCATCGGACTTAAACAGCTCGTCAACATACCGACCCAGAGAGCAGGATACACCCTCGACCCCATCTTCACGGCATGAAACAGCATCCAATTCAGCCACACAACGCAGCCGCCATGGACCGACCACCACTGCGTACACTTCGCCATCAACAAACCCAAGGCACCCAAACCAGCCCCACGCCCACCTCGAAGGAACTGGAGCAAGGTTACTGACGAGCAACTTAACTCCACCCTCACCCGAGACAACCACACCTGGGCACCTAACGCAAACGACGCAAACGGCGCAGCCAGAGAACTCCACACCTGGATCTTCAACTGCACAGACGAGCTCGCCCTGCTACGTAAGCCCGACAGACAATGCCCCAGGAAAGCAGCCTGGTTCACCACCGCTCTGCAAGAAGCCAGACGCACCAGCAGATGCCTGGAGAAGAACTGGAGAAACACCAAGACAACCGACAACCACACCACCTACAAGGACGCCATGACGGACTACCACAACCAGATCAGAGCCACCAAGAGGAACTTCATCCACAACAAAATCCTGGCCAACTCCACCAACTCCAAGGAACTTTTCAGTGTCATTCAGGAATTCACCAACCCACGCAGCGAAGCCACAGACATCACCCCATCCCAAGACCTCTGCGACAAGCTTGGAACCTATTTCCACCTCAAGATCAAAAACCTCTACGACAACTTCATCGACCATCCACCAGGCGCCACAGACGGCCCCTCAACCCCCAGAAACACCAGCCAGCCCACCATCTCCAACTGGACACCAATCACGGCTGAAGACACCGCCTCGACCATGAAAAGCATCCACTCGGGGGCCCCCACCGACCCCTGCCCCTCTCACATCTACCACAGAGCCGCGGCCGCCATCGCATCCAAACTACAATGCACCATCAACACCACCTTCAAAACAGGCACCTTCCCAGATGACTGGAAGCGCGCAGAAGTCAGACCCCTGCTCAAGAAGTCCACAGCCGACCCCACCGACCTCAAGAACTATCGGCCCATCTCGCTCCTCCCCTTCGCAGTCAAAGTTGCATAGAAAACAGTCAACAGGAAACTGACACGATTCATTGAAGAGAACGCCGTCCTCGCCACAGACGACATCCGCACCCTCCTGGACCAATGCCACTCCACAGCCCTCATCCTACTCGACCTATCAGCGGCCTTCGACACCGTCTCCCACGCACACTAGTCGCCAGACTACACGACGCAGGCATACAAGGAACAGCCCTGGACTGGATCCGATCATTCCTCACCGGAAGAAGCCAAAGGATCAGACTCCCACCCTTCCTCTCCGACCCCACGAAAATCACCTGTGGAGTCCCACAGGGTTCATCACTGAGCCCCACCCTCTTCAACATCTACATGGCCACCCTCGCAGCCATCGTCCGACAACACGGACTCAACATCGTATCCTACGCCAACGACACCCAGCTCATCCTCTCCCTCACCAAAGACCCCACCACTGCCAAACTCAACTTCCAGAAACGAATGCAAGACGTTGCAGTCTGGATGACCAACAGCTGCCTGAAGCTCAACGCCGAGAAGACAGAAGTCCTCGTCCTCGGTACCACCCCTTCTGCATGGGAAAGCATCTGGTGGCCGACCGCCCTCGGAAGCCCACCTACCCCCTCAGACCACACCAAGAACCTCGGCATCGTACTCGACTCATCACGAACCATGAACCGACAGGTCAACGCTGTCACCTCCAGCTGCTTCAACACCCTCCGCATCCTCCGCAAGACCTTCAAGTGGATCCCCCCTGAGTCAAGGAAGACAGTCACCCACGCACTCATCACCAGCAGACTGGACTATGGAAACGCACTCTAGGCCGGCATCAACAAGTCCCTACTCCGCAAACTCCAGACAATACAGAACACCGCCGCCAGACTCGTCCTTGCCATCCCCCGACACGAACACATCAGCCAACACCTACGTAGTCTCCACTGGCTCCCCGTGGAGAAAAGAGTCACTTTCAAAATCCTCACTCACGCCTACAAATGCCTATACAACAACGGACCCAAATACCTCAACAACAGAATCAACTTCCACGTACCCAAAAGAAACCTCCGATCTTCCAACCTCTCACTGGCCGAAACCCCGCGCATCCACAGAGCCAGAGCAGGTGGAAGATCCTTCTTTCACATTGCAGCCAAGACCTGGAACGAGCTACCGGCAGACATCAGATGCGCCCCCTCCCTGAACACCTTCAGGAAGACCTTCAAGACCTGGCTCTTTGGCTAAACAGATCTGCGGACCCCCCCTCAGTGCCTTGAGACCCTCACGGGTGAGTAGCGCGCTTACAATTCCCTGATTGATTGATTGATTGATTGACTCCTGACCAATGGGAGCAGGGTAACTCCTCAAAGATATGACCACATCCTGTAGAGTGTGGCATTATTTTGTCCCAGAGTGCATCAAATCTTCCAAATTCATAATGGCTGATTTTCCAGAAGGAAGGTAAGAGCTGGCTAAACACACCCCTAGGATGGCTAATTTACTTAGACTCCCCCCTGCATCTGCTCCTACCTTCCTTAATCCTACCATCTGCCTGAGGTGGAAAGTTCAGAGTTGTAAATGACACTGGTTTCTGCTCTCCTCTTTGAAGACCATGGTTTAGGACTCCTCCCCCTGGCCTGGCGTTCCTGTGGAACAGCACACTGCCCTGCCAGCAGAGCTGGTTAACCACAGGGCTCTTTATCACCTCTTCAAGGCAGCCTGGCTAATCCCCTTAACTCTGACCAATCAGGGCAGACCACTGGAAGGCTGAATCTGGACCTACAAACAAGAAAGTCTTATAACTTCTTGTATGTAGACTTTAGGAGAAATTCAACAATATCATATTGTGGGATTTATTAATACCATTCGGGAAGTCTTTGAATAGTACTTCTAGCCCTCTCCTATCAAGAGTTATTAGTTAATAACTTCCTACCATGTTAACCTATGTAGCAGGTGATTTGCAATGGGAAAAATGACTTGGGCCATTTTTCCAGTGCCAGGACTTACAAAAACATATTTTATAAGTACTTTGCTTACATCTACAGGACCCCCACCCCATGGGACACTTAGGTGAGACTTTAGGGGTTCTGAATCTGTAGAAATATTGCAGATCCTCACTTCACAGTGCTCCTAGCATCAAAGACGAATTTGGGCAGCACTTTATCACAATGTGGGGAGTGAAATGTGACATTTCACTTAACCCATGGCTAATAAAACTCATTTTATAAGGGTCTACCTTATAGATACCTGACCCCCCACCCCTGGGACACCTAGGGGAGACCCTGGGGGTTCCTAATATGCCATAACATTGTAGGTTATCCATTTTTAAGTGCCCCAAACACCAAAGTCGAGTTTGGGCACAATTTAGTTTTTTAAAGCAGTCATGGCACCCAGGGCTGCTTTTAAAACTGACCTCAGGCCTCAGCAGTGCACACATGCAAGTGCAGAAGGCTGCTGGCCTCTAAACTGCCATGCCCTACTATATACTAGGGACTGATAGGTAGTTTCAATTCCCCTGCCCTATTATATACTAGGGGCTTATAGGGTAGGTCATGCCAATCACAGGGGTACCCCAACCCATTGTGTACCCTAGTGTATGTAGGTGTTTTCACTGTATTCTAAGTGTTTTCAGCATAGCACTGGCCCTGGGCCTGGTTAGGCAAAGCCCAGGGTCAGTCAGAGTCAGTTACCACCAGTACCAGTCAGCAAAAAGTTGGGGGGTACCCAGGGCGACTTTGCAACATAGCCCCCCCCAAACGAAAGGTGATGGGTTACTAACCTACACCCTGGTAGTCCTCATCAGCTAAGTGGAAAAACCTGGAAAGTACATCTGCATTTGCATGGGCAACCCCAGGTCTGTGTTCCACTGTAAAGTCCATTCCCTGTAGGGAAATGGACCACCTTAACAGCTTGGGATTCTCCCCTCTCATCTGCATGAGCCATCTGAGAGGCCTGCGGTCAGTTTGAACACGAAAGTGAGTCCCAAACAAATATGGTCTCAACTTTTTCAGGGACCAAACCACAGCAAAAGCCTCTCTCTCAATGGCACTCCACCTCTACTCTCTGGGAAGAAGCCTCCTGCTAATAAAGGCAACTGGCTGATCAAGGCCCTCTTCATTTAGCTGTGACAACACTGCCCCAATCCCTTGCTCTGAAGCATCGATCTGAATCACAAATTCTTTTGTGTAGTCAGGGGCCAGTAGCACTGGTGCTGAACACATAGCAGCTTTCAGAGTGTCAAAAGCCTTCTGACACTCTGGGGCCCAATCCACCTTCTTGGGCCTCTTTTTAGAAGTGAGTTCTGTTAGGGGCCCCACAATGGTCCCATAATTTTGAACAAACCTTCTATAGTACCCTGTCAGTCCAAGGAATGCCCTGATCTGAGTCTGGGTAACAGGAGCTGTCCAATCCAAAATAGTTTGGATTTGAGCTTGGAGAGGCTGTACATGGCCCCCACCTACCAGGTGGCCCAGGTACACCACAGAACTCTGCCCTATGTGGCACTTGCTTGCCTTAATAGTCAGGCCTGCCTGCTGCATGGCCTGAAGCACTTCCTTTAGGTGGCTTAAGTGATCCCCCCAGGTAGAACTGTATACAGCTATATCATCCAGGTAAGCTGCACTGAACTGTTCCAACCCATACAAGACCCTGTTCACCAACCTATGGAAGGTGGCAGGTGCATTCTTTAAGCCAAAGGGCATTACCTTGAACTGATAATGTCCCTCTGGTGTGGAGAATGCTGACCTCCCCTTTGCTCCATCAGTGAGGGCAATCTGCCAGTAACCTGAAGTCAAATCAAAAGTACTCAGGTACTTAGCAGCCCCTAACCTGTCAATGAGCTCATCAGCTCTAGGTATAGGGTGAGCGTCAGTCTTTGTGACTGCATTCAATCCTCTGTAGTCCACACAGAACCTTAACTCCTTGGGTCCCCCTGAGGATTAGGTTTAGGCACCAGCACCACTGGACTGGCCCATGGACTCTCAGACGGTTCAATTACCCCCAATTCCAGCATCTTAGCAACCTCAGCTTTAATGCTGGCTCTGACATGGTTAGACAACCTGTACAGTTTATTTTTGACAGGTAGGCTGTCACCAGTGTCAATGTGGTGCACACACAACTCAGTGATGCCTGGGGTCAAAGAGAACAGGCCAGCAAACTGCTCCAGCACTTTCTTACAGTCTCTGTGCTGCTGGTCTGTCAACTTGGGAGAGAGTATCACCCCCTCCACTGACCCATCTTGCACATTAGTGGAGAGGAGGTCGGGCACAGGCTCAGTTTCCTCCTCCACACCCTCATCAGTGACCAGTAACATGGTCATGTCTGCCCTGTCATGGTGGGGTTTCAATCTATTCACATGCAGGACCCTATGAGGGTTCCTGGGGGAGCCAAGGTCAACCAAATAGGTAACCTCACCCTTCTTTTCTAAGATTGCATAGGGCCCACTCCACTTGTCATGGAGTGCCCTGGGAGCCACAGGCTCCAACACCCACACCAATTGTCCTGGAGTATACTCAGGCATAGTAGCCGTTCGATCATACCAGTGCTTCATGAGCTCCTGGCTGGCCTCCAGTTTCCTGTTTGCCTTGTACATGTACTCTGCCATTCTAGATCTCAGGCCTAGCACATAGTCAAGCACATTGTCCTTTGCTTCTTTAAGAGGCTTCCTAAAGACTCTCTCAGCAGGCTCAATGGCCCCCTCACAGGGTGTCCAAACAACAACTCAAAGGGACTGAAACCAACCCCTTTCTGTGGCACCTCCCTGTAGGCAAACAGTAAGCATGGGAGGAGAACATCCCATCTCCTCCTGAGTTTCTCTGACAACCCATTTATCATGCCCTTCAGGGTTTTGTTGAATCTCTCAACAAGACCATTTGCTTGTGAGTGATAGGGGTGGTGAACTTGTAGTTGACACCACACTCATCCCACATAGCAGTCAGATAGCTGGACAGGAAGTTCGTGCCCCTATCTGACACCTCCTCTTTTGGAAAACCGACTCTGGTGAACACACCAAGCAGTGCTCGAGCCACGGCAGGAGCATCAATGGTTCTAAGAGGGATTGCTTCAGGGTACCTAGTGGCATGGTCCACTACCACCAAGATATACCTATTCTCTGATGCAGTAGGTGGGTCCAGGGTCCAACAATGTCCATCCCCACCCTTTCAAAAGGGACCCCAACCACTGGCAGTGGTGTTAGGGGAGCCTTTGTCTTGCCCCCTGCCTTGCCACTGGCCTGACAAATGACACAGGAGCTGCAAAACTCCTTTACCTTTTCCGACATATGGGGCCAGTAGAAATGGTTCACCAACCGGTTCCATGTCTTTGTCTGTCCCAAATGTCCTGCCAAGGGGATATCATGACCCAAAGTCAGGATGAACTCTCTGTACCTCTGGGGCACCACCAACCTCCTGGTGGTCCCCTCCTTGAGGTTTTTGGCCTCAGTATAAAGCAGTCCATCTTCCCAGTAGAGTTTGTGAAACCCACTGTCATCCCCTTCCTCTTGCTTAGAAGCAATCCGCCTCAAGCTCTCAAGGGTGGGACAGTCACGCTGTCCCTTACTGAACTCCTCTCTGGAGGGTCCACCTGCTCCTGTCAGTTCTGCCAAATCTGACAGCTCTGGCAGGGATGGAGTCCCTCCCTCAGAGGCCAGATCCTCCCCATCAGGGTTAGATTCTGCCTGCACCTCTGGAGTTCCCTGGGCTGGCTCACCAGGCCCAGTACCCTTGTCCTTGGATGCTTGGCCCTTTGTTCCAGGGTCCAAGTGTCCAGCCCCTCCCTTCTGGCTAGTCTGTGACCTAGTCACAGCACATACCCACTCAGGGAGCTCCAATATTTTCATTTGGAGTCTTATCTCCACCTCTGACCACACAGAGGCTTCACAATCATTGCCCAGTAAACACTGGACTGGGAGCACCTTTGACACAGCTACCTTCATAGGGCCTGTCACAACTCCCCATTCCAAATCCACCACAGCCATAGGATGGAGTTTGGTAGTGCTGTCTGCATAAGTCACCTGGTGAAACTCACCAGGTAACAACCTCTCTGGAGGCACCAGCTCATCCAGGACCATAGTTACACTAGCCCCAGTGTCTCTGATAGCCTCAACCTCAGTCCCATTCACTTTAGGCCTCTGCCTGTACTTGTCCATGTTTGGAGGTAAGGCAGCAAGGGTTGCAATATTCACCCCACCCAAGGACACTAAGGTTGCTTCCACCACCTGACTACCCCTCTCTGAGGCACCACTCTCCACCCCTATACTTACACTGGCAATCCCTGTGGATGGCCCCTTAGGGGGGAGCTTCTTGGTGCAGGCAGCATCTCCCTGTTTGTGCCCTTGCTGGTTACAGTCAAAGCACTTACCCACTTTTAAGGGATCAAAGAACCTACCATTTTTTCCCTGATTCCACCTCCCTTTGGATTTGGGTTGGCTCGGGACCCCCTCCTTGTGCAGGTTTTTGTGGGTCTTTGGAGGACTCCTTCTGGTTTTGACCTTCTTTCCCTTGGGCTTTCCCCTGGGGAGGGACCTGTCGTCCTTTCTTCTGGTCACCCCCTGGTGCTGTATGGAAACCCGGGTTCTCACCCACTCATCAGCTGCTTCACCCAGCTCTCTGGGGTCTGTCAGCTTAGAGTCCACTAGATACTGGCGTAACTTCTCTTCTGCACAATGAGTCAAAATATGTTCCTTCAAAAACAAATTATACAATCCCTCATATGTGTCAACTTTGTTACCAACAATCCAGCCTGCCAGTGCCTTCACTGAAACACCAACAAAGTCGATCCCAAGACTTTGAACTCAATTTCTGGGTGCCTCTAAACTTCACCATGTACTGCTCTGGAGTCAGACCAAATCGTTTGACTAAGCATGCCTTCATCTGCTGGTATTATTCTGCATCCTCTCCCTTCAGGGTCAGGAGCCTATCCCTCCCAGCTACTGGAATCAACTCCCAGAGGAGTGCACCCCAATACTTAGAGTGGACCCTACTCATTCTATGGGCCCTCTCAAAAGCTGCTAGCCATTTGTCAATGTCATCCCCCTCAGTGTACTTGGGTACTATACCCTTGGGAAGTTTGGGATCAAATCCACCACCCCTGGACATTTCAAAATCTTCATCATTTTCACTGCCACCATTTCTTTTGAACGCCTCCTCCCTCCCCCATCTCTTCTTAGTCAATTCCATTTTTTCCTTCTCCAAGGCACTCAAAGCTAATTGAGCCAGAAGCTGTCTCTCTGCAAGGGACGGTGGTGGTCCCTGAGTAAGGGACCCTTCCCCACTCCCACCATCTGGATTCATATGGCTAACACTAGATAAAATGGAAGAGGCATCATCCTCAACCTCCTCTTTGATGAGGTTGGGGGACACCCTCTATCCCCCCTTGACTCTCCTCAGCTCCCCAGCCCAGGCCTTTAGGGACTCAATCAACCCTGCCTTCCTAAGCTTCTTGGTAGCAGGCAGCCCCTAAGCCTACACTGTTCCCTAAGATCAGCTATCTTAAACTGGGACAGTTTAGCCAGGTCCAGCTCCATGGTTCCCTAGTTTTGGGTCACAATAACTAGGCACAACAGACTTAGAACAATTTGGAAAAATCAAAACAATGGATTAAAAACAGTTTAGTCCAAATTCCAAAAATCAAACTCAAAAGTTTAGTTCTAAGGCAATTTAGAGGATTTTTATAATCTTAATTCACTTTACTGAAAGGTGTACTTTTTAAACACAAGTCCTCATCCACACCGCTGAGCACCAAATGTTGGAAAGTGGATTATTGGTAGGGGCAAATGTAGGTCTGCCACTGGCAATAAGGCCACTAACACATGATAGGACTCAGCATAGGTCTTAGAAAATTATTCCTATGCTCAACCCTTGGTAACGTGGCTGCGAGCAGACAGGCTTAACTTCAAAGACAGGTATGTAAAGCATTTAAAAACACAAATTCAGTAAATAATTAAGACACAACACATAATAAAAATCCAACACCAATTTATAAAAATAGGAAATATTTTTATCTTTAAAATGACACCAAAACGACAAAAATCCAATGTAGGGAACCGGTGATATGAATTTTCAAAGATTTAGCAAAATATAGCACTTAGAAACTTATAGCACCATATTGGGATACAGGCTCGCGATAGACCAACCCAAAGTCAAAGTTTCAGGCCGACCGCGATGGAGCACTGAGCGGCTACACCTCGCGGTAGATCCCGGTCACAGTTTTTACCTTCGGACTTAGAAACTTTTCTGGAGCTTTTCTTCCCGGGGTCCCTCGAAGCTCTCAGCCAGTCCGGATCTGGTGAGGGTTCGCCGGATTGCCTTGTGATGAGCTCCCGGTCAAACTTATGGAAGTCCGGTTCCAGCGGAGCAAACCCAGGATCCAGGCCGACACGCGGTTGAAGGCAGGTGGCTTGGCTTTCGCGGTTGCTCCTGGTCACCTTTTCTTCGTTCGGACTTCGAAACTTTTACGGAGCTTTTTCTCGCGGGGTCCCTCGATGCTCTTCACCAGGCCGGATTCGGTGAGGGTTCGCCGGCCTCGGATTTCTTCTACTCCCGGTCAAACTCTGGAAGTTGGACCTACGGAGCTTTTAGCGGGACGAACCTGGATGGCTTGGCCGGCTCGCGGTTGAAGGCAGGCGGCTTGGCTGGCCAGGTTGAGTCGGTCCCTCTATGGAGCTTTTTTTCAAAGTTGCTCCAAAGTTCTCCAAACTTCTTGAACTTCTTCCCACAATCCACTTGGACAAAATCCTTACAAATCCACTGGTAGTTCTTCCAGTTGATGATCCTTGGTGGTGATGGTCCAGGTGAGCTCTGTTAACCTGTAGCTTGCAGGGAGTCCACTCTTTAGTTCTTTTGCAGCAAGGTAATCCACATGGCTGTAGTTTCAGCTGGTGCAGTCTTCAGAGGACAGGCCTTAGAGTTTTGCACCCCCAACTTCTCAGCATGGCAACGTCTTGCTTCCTTAAGTTTCAAGCAGCAGATCTGGAGGGCTCTGCCCCTCTCAGATACTTATTCCAAGTTCTCTGGGTCAGACAGGAGGTCACTCCTGACCAATGGGAGCAGGGTAACTCCTCAAAGATATGACCACATCTTGTAGAGTGTGGCATTATTTTGTCCCAGAGTGCATCAAATCTTCCAAATTCATAATGGCTGATTTTCCAGCAGGGAGGTAAGAGCTGGCTAAACACACCCCTAGGATGGCTAATTTACTTAGACTCTCCCCCCTGCATCTGCTCATACCTTCCTTAATCCTACCATCTGCCTGAGGTGGAAAGTTCAGAGTTGTAAATGACACTGGTTTCTGCTCTCTTCTTTGAAGACCATGGTTTACGACTCCTCCCCCTGGCCTGGCATTCCTGTGGAACAGCACACTGCCCTGCCAGCAGAGCTGGTTAACCCCAGGGGCTCTTTATCACCTCTTCAAGGCAGTCTGGCTAATCCACTTAACTCTGACCAATCAGGGCAGACCACTGGAAGGCTGAATCTGGACCTACAAACAAGAAAGTCTTATAACTTCTTGTATGTACACTTTAGGAGAAATTCAACAACATCATATTGTGGGATTTATTAATACCATTCGGGGAAGTCTTTGAATAGTACTTCTAGCCCTCTCCTATCAAGAGTTATTAGTTAATAACTTCCTACCATGTTAACCTATGTAGCAGGGGATTTGCAATGGGAAAAATGACTTGGGCCATTTTTCCAGCACCAGGACTTACAAAGACATATTTTATAAGTACTTTGCTTATATCTACAGGACCCCCACCCCATGGGACACTTAGGTGAGACTTTAGGTGTTCTGAATCTGTAGAAATATTGCAGATCCTCACTTCACAGTGCTCCTAGCATCAAAGTCGAATTTGGGCAGCACTTTATCACAATGTGGGGAGTGAAATGTGAATTTTCACTTAACCCAGGGCATATAAAACTCATTTTATAAGGGTCTACCTTATAGATACCTGACCCCCCACCCCTGGGACACCTAGGGGAGACCCTGGGGGTTCCTAATATGCCATAACATTGTAGGTTATCCATTTGTAAGTGCCCCAAACACAAAAGTCAAGTTTGGGCACAATTTACTGTTTAAAAGCAGTCATGGCACCCAGGACTGCTTTTAAAACTGACCTCAGGCCTCAGCAGTGCACACATGCAAGTGCAGAAGGCTGCTGGCCTCTAAACTGCCATGCCCTACTATATACTAGGGACTGATAGGTAGTTTCAATTCCCCTGCCCTATTATATACTAGGGGCTTATAGGGTAGGTCATGCCAATCACAGGGGTACCCCAACCCATAGTGTACCCTAGTGTATGTAGGTGTTTTCACTGTATTCTCAGTGTTTTCAGCATAGCACTGGCCCTGGGCCTGGTTAGGCAAAGCCCAGGGTCAGTCAGAGTCAGTTACCACCAGTACCAGTCAGCAAAAAGTTGGGGGGTGCCCAGGGCACAGGATGACTTTGCAACACATCCTCTATGTGGGACTTCGCATCTCTCCACAACCCATATTTAAGGTAATTTTTTTCAGCCGGCCTAATTTGGTCCCTGTAGCATGCCCACGCTCCACCACGGTCAGTCTGAACTTGTGACTTTGTCCCGGTCTGTGGTGACCCAATAACCACAGCTAGTGCTTTGGGCTTATAGGCGCTATTTTTACTTAAATATTTAAAAGTGTATATCTCCGGTGCTACTGATTGGATTTTTGTTGTTTTGGTATCAAATAATTTATCAAATTTTACACTGTTTTTTTTAAATTGGTGTGGGATTTTTCTTGTGTTATGTTTTCACTTTATTACTGTTTGTGTGCTGCTTAAGTACTTAACACATTGCCTCTAAGTTAAGCCTGACTGCTTTTTGTGCCAAGCTGCCAAGGGCAAAGCACAGGTTAATTTAGTGACTTTTGTGGTTCACCCTTACAGGGATTGTGATTATTGCTTGAACAGGGGTCACCCCCATTCACCCAACAACGTAATCTCTGTGTAATTTAGTTTTGAGATTCGACCTCCAATGCCTACCTTTTAATACAAGGCCTGCTAGCTGTGGACAGCTGGCATAAAGGGGTCTGAGCAGGTTGCACATCGCACATGTTTAAGCACGTATACATGTGATATCTGAGTAACGAGGACTCTTTTTTGACTAAGCCATCCATCTGTGCACAGGGAGCTAGGTCTGTGGTATAAGGTGTAGTTTAAATTGTTATATTTAAGTTGAGAATTTGAAGAGCTGTTGCACCCTTCGTTTTCTGTCAAGTGTATGGCATGTGGAATTTTCACAATTGTGCACTTTCTTTAAAGTGTGTGCAAGTACAAACCCAAAGATATGTACTCTAACTTTTTTGTCTTGTATCTTTCCAAGCATACATGGATGGGTCAGTCAGTGGGCTGGGTCCTTAGCTGTCAGCTAAAGGTGGAAACATGATGTGGTATCTATAAAATAGGTGGTTGACACACTAATTGCAGAACATTCCACCTCCATAAGTAAACTCCTGGAAATTAAGGATGAGTCATGAAGGGAACCTGGGAGGATGGAGGAAGGATAAGCGCAGATGCTGACTTGTCAGTAACTTTGTGGTGCATCAAATCTTGACTTATACTCATCACTTCTCTTGGACTCACTTACCAGGACTGGTGGCATGCACTCTCTGATTCATTGATTCATCTTTAGGCCTGATGGTGGAGTGCACCTGTTTTGGTATTCTGAAAGAAGGGACAAGGTGACTGGACTTGCTGTGACTGGACCAGCTGTAGTGTCCTGAAGGAGAGGACAATGTCCAGTCTGGCTATTGTGCTCCTGTGAAGGGCTGAAGATCTGAATTACTGAGAGGTGAAGGCATGAAGTGTGGTTCATCAATGAGGACTGTGGGATGCTGATGTGGAGCTGAAGTGCTAATTTGCTTGTTCTATTTGAGAGCTATTTCTCCTCTCCTGTTCCTTTCTTTAAGTGTCCCAGGCATTTCCTGGTGCTCGTCAGGCTTAGCATTGCTGCCAGAGTGAAGAAATGAGGTAAACGTTTTTCCGTCTGCCTATCTTAGTTGCATTTATTAGAACATGTGCTTATGTGTTTTACTTACCACTGTAAGTTCCCAGTTGAAGCAAGGTTCCAACTGACATGAGCACTTGCTCATCTGGTTCAGCCTCTCCAAAGCAATAGGTGTATCTCTCTTTTTTACCCGTAGCACCATCTTTCACCAAACGAGACATCTCTCGACTGTTTGCTACCACCAAACTCCAGAACTATCATTGCAGGGAATTTGTGGGATAAACTCAAAATCCTATTACCAGGAGGAAACAGTTGGGTAGAGCATGTGAAGGGCTGAACAAAAATGAAGTGGGAAACTGAGTGGTAGGAGTAGTGCTTGCCCTGTAATGGCAACACTGCTCTGCTCCTCATCCAGGGAGGTCCCTAGGTGTTATTATTGTTGCCTGGGGGTAGTCTCCTGGTAGCAAGGTTCTCCCTACCACATTAAAAATGGTCCAGGAGGGACCAAGACATGCAATTCAAAGCTGCTACTTGTGTGTGGATTTAGGGGCCTCTCTGGAATTGAAAATCCTCTCTTGGACAACAGATTGGGTGATGTTCTGACTCCCAGACAGTCTGTGAAAAATCTTGGTGTAAAAATTGACCAATCTCTTTCCACGAAAGAGCAGATTTTGGCAAGCACTGGATTGTGCTTTTACACCATGCGCTTACTACGTAGTGTCTTTTCCTATCTTCTGATATCTACCAGAAGAACGTTAGTCTAGGCCCTTGTAGTTAGTAGACTGGACTAAGGATACGCCCTACTGGTCGCAGCTAACAAGTCGCTTATGGCTAAATTGCAAGTGGTGCAAAACACTTCAGCCACGCGTGTTCTCAATCTTCCATCAGGAACGCCTTTGGCCCCTTCGCTGAATGCCTTACATTGGCTTCCGGTAAGGCAGAGAAGTATCTTTCAAATCTGCTACCTCACCTATAATGCTTCAGGGGGCAAAGGCCCCAAATATCTTCAACAGAAACTCAAACGCTACTTACCTACTAGAAGCCTAAGATCTCAGGATAAAGCCTTGTTGAGCGAACCCGGTATTGCGCTGTCCAATTGCGGAGCCAGAGCCCTTTCCTACCTTGCTCCGCTTTATTGGAAGAACTTACCTCTTCACATTCGACTCTGTACTAATTTCTGTAAATTTAGGAAATTTCTGAAAGCTTCCTTATTTTAAGTGATTCTCTCCTTGTATGCTTGCTTGTAGCTGTAGACAGCGCCAAGATGCCCTCGAGTGAGTTGTGCGACTAAATTCAATTCACATAAAATAACATAAAATAACGCAGACAGATAATACAAATCCTTTTGAAGGGTGTGGACTAAAGAATCCCTATATGTAATTGTGCATTTCCAACATATGTCCTCAAGAATACTTAGGGGTATATTCACAAGAACGCGTGATAACTACCGCAAGAGTGGCGTAACGCAACTTTCAATATCGCAGCCCATCGCAGGAAAATATCCGCGTGTCAACGTGGAATTCACAACAAGGCGGTACCATGCGATAGCCACCAGATAACGCGTCAAATATCAGTGTCAAAATCAACGCCACGCCGAAAAAATGCGAAACGCGAACGCGAGAAATCATGCGATGAGGCCAATCGCGGTACAGAAATCAGCGAACACCAGCCACAGGCCTGTAAATCCCACGCGGCCGGCGGGAAAAAGCACCAAAAAAGAAAGAAAAAAAAGAGCCCAAAAACAATTCAAACTGCGTAGCAACATGAATGCACCCGGACCGAGTGCAGAGGACAAGCCGAACACCACAAGCCCTACGGAGGACCAGCCAGGAACCCCGCCTTCGGGGAAGGGCAAGGACAAGAGGAAGAGGAAGACCTGGTACAGTCCGCAGGAAGACCAGGTCATCGTCACGGGGGTGACCGAACACCATCAACAACTGTTCGGCACCTCACTGCGGCACTGGCAACCCAAACTGAAATATGGCAGGCCATCCTCACCAAGATCAATGCAGTCGGAGTGTCCAGGAGGTCACTGGAGGAGGTCAAGAGGCGCTGGCATGATCTGAAAAGGCAGACCAAACATGAGCTCGCCGCCAACAGGGAGGCAGCAACAGCGACTGGAGGTGGGAGTCCTGAGACACAGGAGGAGCTGGAGCAAATGGTGGCCATAGTCAGCAGTGAGGAGACGGTGGCAGGATTGGGGGGCCTGGACACAGCACAATACGACCTGACCCAACAGCAACAGGGTGAGTAACCACTAGGGACGGGGGGACGGGGGGAGATGGGCACAATGGCACACATGCACAATTACGCGCAGCACACAGCACACCCACAATGACCGTGGAACATGTCCCTGAATGCCTTGGCACACTGCAGCACACATAGAAACGCCAAGTAGGCCCCCATCCTCAATGTGCACAGAGGGTCCTCCCTATCACCAATATCACAACCGACTCGTGCACATGTGCTGAATCCAGCAAAGCAGCTGCTCCGTGACCCACACTGACTATGCAAGTAACACTGCATGTCCGATAGCACGGCAGCTGCCCCAAAAAAATGACATGGCCCACGAAGCGACATGGAGGTAGCCAAGTGCGGATCACATCCGTAAAGGAGCAGGTCACACTCCGATGTGTCCACGTGCACCCACAACCCATGCCTCACAATACACGCAGGAGACGAACAATGCACCAGGCCACAAAAACAGTCCGCGAGCACACATGACCCAAGTCAAAAGCAAATCAGGCCCCGAAAAGCACACAATTCAAAGGCACCCCGCCTCAAAGGGAGAAGGCTACACGAAATCAGAGCTGCAGGGGCAACTCACCCACAATGCAGCACACACACATAGCAATCACAGAACATCAGCAATGAAGGCAATGTGGTACAAAGTGCAACACCAGCACCACAGGACAGAGCTCACAACAGGTTCCGCTCGCGCGTAGTAACTGTCCACCCACATCTGGCATTGCCTGACACTGTGTGATGATAATGTACTGGCACTACCACACATCCGTCATGTAGTCGAAAAACACACTGACTGCCATCAAATAGCCAGCACCCCCCAAACAGTCACAATGCACATTGGCATGCAGTCTGAATGTATACATCTGCAAATCATCACCATACATGTGAAACTCTGTTAACCTGCATCTCCCTTTACATTGCAGAGGGACAAACAACACCCCCTGCAGAGCACACCACACATCCCACCATTGATGATGAAGAGGACAACCTGCACACATGTCAAGACACCCTCCAACGCATGTTGGACAGCCTCTGCACCCCACCCCCAGGAGCAGGCCAGGCCAGCTGCCTCGAGGTGACCCCACCACCTGCACAGACCACACAGCAGGAAACACACACCACCACGGCTGTCTCCCAGGACCACCCTGACCAATACATGGAATTCCAACGGCATGTGTTGGGTTGCCAGGTGGAGTTGGCTCATCAGCTGCGGGTGGGTTTCGAGCTCGTGGCAGCCAAACTCGATGCCATACGTGGGTGTCTGAGTCCCATCAGGGACCACGTACAGTCCCTATCGGACACCCCCTGTACGCACCATGCTCCGCCACAGACCTTGGCCAACCTCGCTGGTGCCATGAGTCTAATACAAGCACTGTCTGGTCAAACAGGCACCAGCCATGACAGCACAGAGTTGGCACAGATGCGGAGGGCAATGGACACCATGGAGCAGATGCAGGCTGGAAGGATGTCCGCCACGGCTGCACACCAGCGAGCAGTGGCTGGGAACAGCAACGCCCTGCAGTACTCCAACTTGCCATTGCTGCCACTGAGCCCTTCCCAGATGACTGCAGCGGGAACATTGACACACACAGCTCCGACCCCTGATGTGTCCGTGTTACACTGTGATGCTGCCCCATCACCTACGCAGTCTGATGTGTCAGGGGCACACAGCGATGCAGCCATCACCCCGCCACACACACCGGACACACCGGACACAGAACCCGTATCAGGGGAGTGAGAAGGGGATGGGAACTACTGCGTGAGGAAGGGGGCAGTAGCATCCATCACCGCCATATGGCCTGTCCCTGCCTGGTCATGACCTATGCATCATGCCCTGGGAAATACCTCCTACTGACCTCCGGAACACCCTGCGACATTCACCCGGACCCCGACACGGACTGCCATTTCTGCACCGCTGGCCAATCACACAGCAATCCAGCTGCGGACTGCACTCTCCCTCTTCCTAATCACTGTGCAATCCCCAAAGGACTCTGGTTAGCCCACCACTGGGCTTCCATGTGATGTGGGCTTGGATGGCCAGGTACAGCTCCAGCTCCAGCTCCGTCAATCACCTGAATGTGAATAAAACATTCTTAATCACACAGAGGTGTCATCACTATGTTCACTCAGGTATGGAAGTATGGCTGGATGTGGGGAGGATGATTGCACATGAAGGTACACCCTGGTAACTGACATCTATGCGCATTTCTATCCCTGAGACACATGGCCAATTGGATGACTGGGAAGGTGAGTACTAGCTGTGTCCCCATTGCACATCAACAGCAATCTCACAACACCCCAAAGTAGGCACATGTCCATGTGTTGAATAGGGCCATGTGTAGGAGTGACCAAAACGGTGGCAGGCCAGGAGTGGTATCCCACACCACGTGTGACAGCCGAACTTCACGTCGCAGACCGACTTACACACATCTGTGTGGACACAATCTGTTGTGATGTATGACATTGCTCCACATGGTCAGAGGTTGGACACCATACACACATAGCTGGAGTCATGTAAGTGCACATGTCGTCCAGCACCTATCCGAGAACAATTTCTGGCTCACAGAGGCGGAGCTTGCCATGCGTCAGTCAGTCAACTGGAGAAGATCTGGCTCCACGAACGGACAGCGGACAGCTACGCCGCCCACAAGAGCGCCACCCGCAGTCACCATCACCTCATCAGATCCGCCAAAAGGGCCTCACTCAAAGACCGCCTAGACAACAACGCACACAACAGCAAAGAGCTCTTCAACATCGTGAAGGAACTCTCCAACCCCAGCTCCAACACCAACGACATCCAGCCGTCGCGAGACCTGTGCGACTCACTGGCCACCTTCTTCCACCGCAAAATCGCCGACATCCACGACAGCTTCAACACCACGACCGCCCGGCAACCACCGAGACCACTGCCCCCACAACCACCAACCGCCTGCTCTCCTGGACCAACATCAACGACGAGGACACCAGCGAGATCATGAACACCATCCACTCCGGTTCACCGCTAGACCCGTGCCCTCACCACATCTTCAACAAAGCCAGTACAGCCATCGCGCCCCATCTCCGGAAAATAATCAACATCTCCTTCGAGACAGCAACCTTCCCGGAAAGCTGGAAGCACGCCGAGATCACCGCCTTACTCAAGAAACCCAAGGCAGACCCCAAGGACCTCAAGAACTTCCGACCCATCTCTCTGCTCCCGTTCCCCGCGAAGGTCACCGAGAAAATCGTCAACAAACAACTGACCCGCTACCTCGAGGAGAACAACATCCTGGACCCTTCCCAGTCCGGCTTCCGCAGCAACCACAGCACCGAAACCGCCCTCATCGCCGCCACCGATGACATCAGGACCCTGCTAGACAACGGAGAAACAGCAGCCCTCATCCTCCTGGACCTATCAGCCGCCTTCGACACGGTCTGCCACCACACACTACGAACACGCCTTCACGACGCCGGGATCCAAGAGAAGGCCCTGGACCACATCCTTCCTTTCCGGCAGAACAGAAAGCGTCCGCCTCGCCCCTTCCGATCCAAGGCCACCAAGATCATCTGCGGCGTACCCCAAGGCTCCTCCCTCAGCCCAACGCTGTTCAACATCTACATGGCACCCCTCGCCCACGTCGCCCGACAGCACAACCTCAACATCATCTCCTACGCCGACGACACCCAGCTGATCCTCTCCCTCACCAAAGACCCTCACACCACCAAAGCCCACCTCCACGAAGGAATGAAGGCCGTCGCCGAATGGATGAGGACCAGCCGCCTGAAGCTGAACTCGGACAAGACGGAGGTCCTCATCTTTGGTTCCAACCCTTCAGCCTGGGACGACTCCTGGTGGCCAACATCACTGGGAACAGCCCCGCCACCCACCGACCACGTACGCAACCTAGGGGTCATCCTCGACCCCACCCTCTCCATGACTAAGCAGGTCAACGCCGTTTCCTCATCCTGCTTCAACATCCTCCGAATGCTCCGCAGGATCTTCAAGTGGATCCCCACCGAAACAAGAAAAACAGTCACCCAGGCCCTCGTCACCAGCAGGCTGGACTACGGAAACGCCCTCTACGCAGGAACGACGGCTAAGCTCCTGAGACGGCTGCAACGCATCCAGAACGCCTCTGCACGTCTTATCCTCGACATCCCCCGACACAGCCACATCACACCCCACCTGAGAGACCTGCACTGGCTCCCTGTCAACAAGAGGATAACCTTCAAGCTCCTCACCCACGCACACAAAGCACTCCACAACTCCGGACCAGCCTACCTCAACAGACGACTCAGCTTCTACACCCCCACCCGCCAGCTCCGCTCGACCAGCCTCGCCACAGTCCCCCGCATCCGGAAAACGACCGCCGGCGGCAGATCCTTCTCCCACCTCGCCGCCAAGACCTGGAACACCCTCCCCACCAACCTCCGACAGACCCAAGACCTACTGGCCTTCAGAAGACTCCTCAAGACCTGGCTCTTCGATCAGTAGCAGCACCACCCCTCTCTTCCCCCAGCGCCTTGAGACCCTCGCGGGTATGTAGTGCGCTTTATAAGTGACATGATTGATTGATTGATTGATTGAGTTCCTCCCTGTGTTGTGACGAGGCTCATTGTGGCACACGAGTGGACAATCTAAACAACACACCTCACAGTTAGACACCAGTGGAGTGGCATAGGCTTTATTGGCATGTGCGTGTCAGTACGGACGAGGCAAAGGCTACAACAGGCAGGGACATGCTTAAGACACTTACACGCAGCATGGGTACATGTCTTGTTTCAAGTTTCAATGTTTCAAGTTTGTTTATTTGATTTAGTTCTCGACTGGGAACAACAAATATTTAAAGATTAAAATTTACATTTTGGATAGTAAAATTGTCATTCTAATACAAAGTTAAAAATGATTTTAAAAATGTAAACATATTAATACATGTCGAGGTTCAGTTGATGGTGGGGCTGAAATGGACAACATTCATCACGGATGGCAACACTCACAGCCCACCTTGCCTTGCTGGATGAGTCATGTGTTGTTTGGCGTCTGCACATTGCCCCGTGTGAGGGGGCACGACTCACTGCACGTGGGGTCTGCTTGGTGCTCTGCCTCCGGGGTGCGCCGATTGTCTGCTCTGCCGACAGTGATCAGGTGTGAGGGTCCGACAGGTTCACATGTCGTGCTACATTGTCATGTGTGTGCTCTCACCCAGCAGTGTGTCCGAATTGGCAACGTTGCCAGACGACGCTGTGTTGCTCCGACCATGGACCTGCGTCGCCTTGCACAGGTGTGTGTACACACGCGTTATTCCACGCACATGCATCCAGAGCCCGACCGAAGGCAGACGTGTCCTCTGTTGTGGTGGGATATGTGAGCAATACCCATGATGCAACAAGTGGTTGGGCCATGTGCTGTGGGTGGCAATCGGATGTGGCTGAAGGAACGTAGTTACTCGTCCATGAATGCCCGTGCAGCTTCATGTGCAATGTGTTCCAATAGTACGTTGTTGTCGAGTTCATGGAACACCAGTGTGAGCCAATCCATTAGGTGGTCCGGGCAGGTGAGCTCAGCCCACGCTGTCTCACCGATCCGCAGCACAGCCCAATAGGGGAGCGCCTCTATGTGGTCACTGCACACGAGAAATTGTGCAATCTCCCATGCACAACTACCAATACATACGCAGTATGTCAAGCCATCCTATGCACGGCTGTCTCTGTTATACTCCTGTTCGTGATCCAACAGGGGGCGCAGACACAAGTCATAGTCCAATTCATCAACAGTTGTGTTGGATAGGCAGACATCCATGGGACACTCGAATGTGCATGTTCGGCAGTGAAACCAGGGCTGGACGCAGGTGACGTGGGCAATGCGGAAGCTGAGCCTGTAACTGATCCGCAGCACTGCCAGTGGCAGTGCGCCCAGTAAATGCAGCATACGTGCACGGTACTGTTCCACGTGACTGGGGTTGTGCATGTGCCCGGTATGGCCTGCCATTGCTTTGGTGCGTCTCGTGGACAGGCACTCTTCTAGACTGCGGCTGTTGTGTGGAGGATATGCCACAGCTCTGAGCAATGATTCGAATGTGTGTGCAACGTTGTGGGTTATGGGTTGCTGTTTCCATGAGTGTCAAGGGCATCCCATGCGGGGGTACCACAGGCAGGGGCTTCTGTGTGTGGGCTGTGGATGAGTCGGATGGTTCATTTGCGGAATGCGTGGTGTGGGAGTCGTCCCCATCCGCCATTGCATCTCTATCAGGGTGTTCCAGGCGCGTTCTGGACCAAGGTCAGAGGTGCAGGTGTCCTCCCACATTCTGCATTGGGACAATGGTGCTTTCATCCCTGATGTTTGTCTGACTACTACTTTCATTTTCGGAATGTGATGTGGGTTTGGCGCTGAGATTGGGACACGGCCTTGGGCTCATGGTGTACGGATGGCGATGCACACACACATGTTGGCATGTGTAGCCAGGTGCCCGAGCGGCCTTGCGCTGCTTGTGCTATCTCACTCCGTCTCTCTCCCTCGCTCTCTCCCTCTCTTTCCTTTGTTGGGCGCATGGCACACCTTCTTCTCTTGGATTTGGCCTTCCAGGCTGTGTGCTACGGATTGTCCAGTGAGGAGCAGCTAGGACTCATCCTAAGGGTTGTTTCTGCTTTTGTTTGTATGGTGTTTTGTGTTGGTGATTGCATTGCTGTATGACTGATTCTCCATTTTCTGGCCACGTGTGTATGTTTATTTTCTTGCTTGTGCGACATCAGGCAAAATGTTTGTTTTGGGATTCGTGGTGTGGGTGTGCAATTTCTTAGTCCGGGGTTGGGGGTGGTCCCGGGGGGGGGGGCGTTGCGGGCCTGGGGGTGGTGGCGGTGGGTGTTGTGGCACGGGCCGCATGATGTGTGGCTCCATGGCATCTGTTGCCATTCGGATGTGGCCCTGGGCTGTGCTCCCTTTTGTGGTGCTGGCTGCCGTCGGACTTTACACCAGGTCAGAGCAGGTGTAGATTTCCTGGTGCTAACGCGCCTTATTGCCTGTTTTGTGTTTTTATCGCGGATGTGGCTGGTCGTTGTGAATGTTGAGGTGTGCTGTTGTCTCTGCTTTTGTCACGGGAACGCCTACTGTGCATCTCATTAGCGATATTTGCGAGGGTCCTCTGTGGCGATGTTTTTTGCGGCTGCTATCGCGGGTAAACTGGTGCTGTGGGCTGTTAACACCGGCTTGTGAATGGGGGGGTACATTTATCACGACTTTGGCTGCGATAAAGTGCCGTTAATTCGGCGATAGCTCCTTGTGAATATGCCCCTTAGGGTACTGTTGCATGATCCCATGTTCTGATGCATCAACTCTGTACCTCAGGAGAAAGTAGGAGTGTAGTACCTTGGGTTATGCAGGGGAGGATGGGGAGAGTGTATTTCCACTGTGTGAGCCTCTCTGTGCTGAGCATGGCAATCCTCACCCTGTCAGTCACAGACTAATGCAGCTACATGAATAGAAAGTGGATGTGCTTTGAAGAAATGAGTAAGTGGGTGGGAAGAGGAGCCCAGCATTTAAGATGGTTAAGAGGGTGTTGTGGTTTAACTATGTTAAGCCAGAAGGTGCGTAAAGTGTCACATGGAAACTCACAAAAAGCAAAAACAGGCAAGATTTGTGGGGTTAGTTACCCTCTCTAATAAATCATTAGAGTACATGATTTGCACCCAGGTTACTCTTATGAGGCTCCTTAGGAGGGGTTCCAAACAGTTGTACCCACTGTAATTGTGTATATAGTTATACAATAAATTTGTATATATTTGAACTAAAATATTTTTCTTCTAACAGTAAAAACACTGGCTTGACATTTAGTTTTTTTCAATGCTATTCTTGTGCAGTGCTGCATTTAGAGTTCCTAATCCACAGCATCTTCTTGAGATGGACCTGGACTGCATGCCTTGCAATCCTGAAAGTCAAGTGATAAAAGAGGTACATGGTCCCAATTTAATGGTCTGAAGTTCGAAGACCCTGGGACACCAGTACTCCAGAGGTAAATGGCCTCCAATGATAATCTAAAATAGATGTCTTTTACTCCTGATTTTCCAGACGGTAAAACTGTTCTCAAAACCAGTACCAGAGATTCCGGTACTGAAGAAACACATTTGTGAAGCGAGCAGTGATTAAAAGATCACTCTTTTTATTGTGGTGCTGTAGTTTAGGCATTGTAAAAGTAAATGGCTAACAAGGGAATAATTCAAATGAAAACATATTTGAAAAACTTACAGAATGAGTTGTTTGTCCAATTAGTGACAAAAATAATCAAACTGCTTATTACTGCTGATATATACATTTAGGAATAAATCAGATCGGAAGAAACAAGCGTATACAACATTTGGGTTATAAAAAAATAATCTTGAAGACAAGGGGTACAAAACAAACAATATCCAAACATACATCAACAATGTATCTTCACAGCAAAGAGCTTCACTATCATGTGTCAATGTAAGTAGAGTCCACTCTCATACTTGTGTAATGTCCATCATCTGTGATGAGAGAGTTGTCCATAGTTGAAGAAACTATGATTGTGAAATTGAGAGATGGACTTGACGTCGACGTTTCAGTCTCAAATGATATAAATCCGCGAGACCATCCTCAGGACCAAAATTGATATGGGAGGAAATGCAGCAAATGACTCCACAGGAAACCGAGGTGTATGGTAGTGTAGTGTAGCTCCTATTTCCCTAATAGGCTCTGCGCATTGGAATAATATATCCTATAGGTTTGACATAGGACTAAGGTCAGTATGTCCCTATCGAGTATATTAAACTTAATTACTTGTGCCAGCTAGCTCAGAGGCCACTAGAAACTCCTTGACAACAAGAAGGGAGTAGTTTCTGGCAGCCGCAAAACATGACCAATATGTTTCCCTTTTAGAATCAGAACGTGTCCCAGAGTCGTGGAAACACTAGATAACTATTTCACTCAGCTCAGTCGTGCATGCTTAGTTTTCCTCAGAGTTACACAGAAATAATAGACGGGCGTTTTCAATAAAAGATTTATTGAACAGTCTTGTTTCTGGTGTAAGTATAATGTGCTGTTACGATCACAAGACAGTATGCGAGATAAATAATGTACAGGCTGAGCAGTAGAAATAAATAATACTGCGATAGCATTATCTTTTAGTACAAATGCTGTTACATAAATAACACAGACTAAAAATGCGAGTACTCATACGATGCGGTGCTAAGCTAGTTCTACCCCAATGTACCTAACCTAACCTAGGTGTAGGACAAGGTATGAAGTAGGTGAAGTATTCCTTACTATGGTATACTAAGAGTATGTTAAGTCTAGTATGCCTAGTATGCCAAGAGTCCCTCTAGGTTCTTATCAGCTCCATACCTGAAGAATGAGAGAGGTTGGAATCTCTTTGCCAGACTCGAACTCCAACACCCCGCAAGGGAAGTCAGATCACTGGAAGCTGGAAGCTGGGCTCTCTGCGTGCAGGGAATGGCAGCGTCTTCTCAGTGCGTCAGGCCGGGATACGGGCTCCTCTGAAGTCGAGGTCTCCTCTAGTTTACAGGGGCTAGGGAAGGTATATTTATACCTGAGAGTACCTTAGGAATGTTAGCATTGACGTGAATTGGACAACGAAAGACGTCATGAATGAACCCCTAAGGAATAATGGTTCATGCATAATAGATGAGGCCTTGAAGAAATCAATAGTCCTGGGCTAGGGAAACTCCTGCAGCCTAAGGGTCTGTTCTTCATGAACTCGTTGTGACGTTAGGGTGGACGGATGTCAGAGACCATGCCTGTAGTTGGAGTGCACAGTGTAATGCCTAAATAAGGCCTGGGATTCTATGCCTATATAAGGGCAGGACAAATTGTGCCTATATAAGGACATGATATTGGAAAGCCCGTTATGGACACCCTAAGAGGAATACAACACCCACTCCACTTTCGTGTATACGATAATACATAAATGCTAAACATTAAAAATGCTAAACATAAAAATGGAGTACCGCATATTTCTAAAATATTTCATAAAACCATTTAAAAAGGCATTTTAAAAAAACATATTAGAATGCAAAAAGGTACTGTACATTCGAAGCATTGCTTATCATTTCAGGCATAAAGTTCGAAAATAAATGCAATTGGAATGAACTAAGCAGTAATATTTACATGTGACAGAAAATGATCGATAAGTTGTTCATAAATCAAAGTCATTTCATGTCAGGAAAATTAAATGAACTGTTTTTAGACACATAAGATGACTAAATGTCTTTGGAAGGACCGCCAAGTCTGTACTTTAAGGCTAGTTCTACTTTAAGCAGATTGAAGTTCCATTTTCCTTCGAAAAATGGGAAAAAGTTCAATTTTTGGTAGAGTTCCAAGTTTTTGAAAAATGAAGGCCAAATTGTTGCTGTATTTCTGGAACACTGTATGCTGAATCAGAGTCAGTTTACGGGTCTGGTGTAAACATTAGATCATCTATTTCTATAGACAAAACATCATCCACTGTAGTTGGTGTGAGTTGGAACACCTCGTGAAGCAGGTTAATTGCACAGAGATGTGAAGCATTGCTTTCAATTGTCGCAATGTTCGTGTCCGTTGTTACCTGTGTGCCTGTAGTTCTTTCTCGTACCTCAGCAGCTGCCGGAAGCATCTGTGAGATCTCAATGAATGCTGTCATCAGGATAGGAAGCCGCTGGGGACAACACATAGCATGGGCAGTTATCTGGTCCAGCAGAGTATCGACGTCCGTTGGCGCATCCGATGGAAATGTTAGACAGGTGTCCAACACGCATTCTACACCGCATAGCAGGCATCGTAGAACAGGTAAGATGCAATCTTGCCAGATTGGTCTAAAGGACAGGAACCATGTGGTATTAAGGTCCCGTAGACGATTTATGCCCAAAAGCTGTACTATTTGCTCACGGCACTTTCGTTCAAGGAGAGCTTTCTCCATGTCGCTCGGAGTGATGTCGGCGAATTGGCTGGCCATAGCGAAATAGCAGGAAGAGAAATAGAATTCCGGCAACAAGTGCTAGAATTAATGGTATGCCACCAAACACCGAATGTGCAAAGTTCGGGATGATTCCGAGTATTGCCTGGAAAGGTGCTAACAGACCCGAGCAGATGCCCTTAAATACATGTACAATTCCTGTTGTATCAGACATGTTGAAAATACGTCCTATCATTTCCACGAAATGTATAGGGCAGTTTGTACGTATTAAAGTCTGTATCTCAGCCGAAGTCCTTGCAATTTGCAGATCATAGGTTTCTTTGGCCGAGGTCAAAGGCACTGTTTGTTGTAAAAGCATGGCTTTCATTCTGCTTAAAGTATCAAATCTTATAAAAGAGACGTTCAGCGAAGGCCATAGAGGCGACTCCCTGACTGTGTCTATTGGGGCAAACAATACTTGCATACAGCAAGTGACCCTGGAGTTGACCGTTACTAGATATGGGATACCTGGCAGCATGCCACAGCAACTCTGATCATTCAACATGAGGTAACTCCCATTAGAAAGTTGTCCGAACGTTGGATTAATCACAGCAGCTGGTGTACCCTGCTGATGGCAAGACAAATCTGCCACATAACCATTACAAGCCCCGTGCAAGGAAATGTCCTGACATACAAGTGGACCGCTTAGTGCACGTTTACAGTTCTTACCGCTTAAAAACACTTCACGATCCCCGCTCCAACATCTATATGAATACAGTAAAGCCCAAGATGTCCTAATGTATTCCTTACCCAACCTTTCATATTTGCCTGCTTGCATTTGTCTGAGGCAATACTGAAACTGAAAAGTAGTCACAGGTAGTGTAATTTTGCCATGAATAAGCCATTCTGTAGCTGGTTTTTCTGCCACTGTGAATGGTAACTTTTCCAGTTTTTCAATGCTCAGCACTGTAGACTTTGCTCCTCTTCGTGCCATTTCGATCTGTTTATCAGTTAGATTGTATTCTGCAAACAGAGCCGTTGTGTTGATGAAACGCCAAGGCACATAGCCCGCTCGCAATGATTGCAGCGTCCAGCTTAATAACATAATGGAACGTATTTGAGATTGGCCTTGTTGTAACATCGCCAAATCTTGTTCTAGTATGTCGATAGCAGAGGATACAATGCCATCCAATTAATATATTCTGGAGGACAAAGTTGTTAACCCATTGTCGACCACAGAGAGTGTTTTCTCTAAATTAATACGATCAAGTTCACGTATTCGTTCTGCGGCCTCTATCTGTGACACCTTCCAAGCTTCATTATAAGCAGCATAAATGCCGGCATATATGAAACGTTTTTGACGCAGTTTTCTTGGTCCAAGCAAGAAATCCCTAAGATCTGCGTCTTTTGCAAGTAAGGATAAGTGTTGTTTCACATCCTGTAGTGTAGATGTATGCAGCCAATCGAGGCATAATTTACCTACACTTTATGTTGTTACTACCCCCGGATGTTGTCTTTGGACGTATCTTGGGTCTGGCCTATGAATAGTAAAGCCCTGAGTTTTATTCAGGAATCTTTCCTGACAGTTATTCGTGTCTGTGGGCCAGATCAACCATTTTTTCCAATCAGAATTAGATCTGTTGAGTTGTAGTATATTCTCAACTGTCACCACTGCCTGTGTTTCATTATTTTTTGCAGGAGTTGGTACAGAAGGTGTGTTCATCTCTTTGATCTTGGCTAATCCAAGACAAGATGTTTGTTGGATAGTTTCATTCAAAAACATTATTTGTTCAGGGATGATGCAGGCTCTGAATAAAGCTTCTATCCCCTGTACTTGCCATTTTTTAGTACCCCACAACGTTTTTGTGTCTATTGTGTCTTTCCAAAAGTCGAAACCCTGTCTAGACAGTTGGGCATTAAATATTGCAGAATAAATCTGTTTTGTATTTGTTAACATAATTTTCAGTCCTGTTTTGTTTACATTTTTATAGTAAAACATTTCTGGATCAGATGTATTGTAACCTAAAAAATATGGAAATTTACTGGCAAATGTTTTTGAACTACTTTTAGGTGGTGTAGGACAATGTTCCCATTGGTTAAACATAAACATATTTCTTGGATATGCAGATTTATGCAAAAAATGATGACCATAGTGATTATAACAATACAGTTGTTCATAGTCTGATGAACCCTCTAAATATTCATTTTTAGAAAATGCAGCAGATTTTTCTAGGTCAAACATAATGTCAGTCACAGTCTCAAAGTCCCAATCATCAGAATAGGTACTGGACGTGATTAGATCACTTAGTGAAATTTTAAACAAATGTGGAATGTTCAATTCTTCCGTCGGACCGAATATATCAAAATCTGTTTTGTCCCACACTATACCATCGTGTATAGGAACAGCTGTGATGTTCACTGATGACAAGTCTCTTGCTTCACGATGGGAAGATTTATGAGGTTTCAAAAGTACGTTTACGTCTTTTCCTTCAGTGTTCACATGGATGTATCTGCCACTTATAAGCACGCTTACAGTTGTTACCAAAGCTAGCCAGAGCAGGAAAACAAAAAGTCCAGATGTAATCCAGAGTTCAATCCATGGAGAAACCAAATAAGTCTTTTTCAGAAAGTGAAGAAAGTCTTGTATTTGCTGCTTGAATTTCAATGACACTGGCGTCGTTTCAGGTTCACTTGGATCTTCTGAGAACGTATCAAAGTTTATGAAATAGCCAGAAGCAGTTCTATCAACTGTTGGAATTGCATCAGGATTCGTAGAAATCACTGGAACCAGTTCATCACTTGTTACGTTGGTGTAGACAGGTGTATTTGGACGAACTGTTACTTGGTGTTCAAGAGGGATGAGTTCCATAGCGTTGTTGCATAGTCCTTCATTTGTTTCAGCTGAATTCTCGATTGTTATCAGTCTTTCAGTATGAACCTCTTGGATAGTAGCGAGAGGAGTGCGTTTGCTACTAGGTCGGAGTCCACGAGGCCTACTATTTAGTATTGGCCACATACTGTGGTTTGATGAGGTCGATGGACACAAATCTTTTCTCCTTTCTTCCAGCAAGGGGCGGCAGTAGTACTGTTCTTGTTCCTTGAACTGCTAGGACAGGTACTGGTTGTCTGTAAGAAGGTCCAAATTCCTTCTTGTCCGCAATTTTTTCCCTGACTAGATCCCCAACTTTAGGAATCCAGACAGGCCTTGCTGGGACAGCCGGTTGATCCCCAGTGGTGGTTGACTGTAGGAATACGTTGCTATGTTTGGTTCTTAATTTGTTTAAGTCCTGTAAAACAGCCAAACGATCTTTGATATCAAAGGGTTTATTTTCCACCACTGTGCCTACGTTTTCTAAGTCTGGTACCCACATTCTTGTCCCAAATAGGACCTCATATGGAGTGACCCCCCTAGAGAACTTCTTGGCAGGTTGTTAAGTTCACGTTGAACTCCACTAAGGTGTTTGACCCACCCGTCACCCGAACCTAATACTCTAGCTGTTATAGACTGCTTTATGTCCCGGTTTTTCCTTTCCACAACCGAATTTCCCTCAGGATGGAATGGAGAGGAGTACCGCAATGCAACGCCCAGACTGGCCATGGCCTCTTTGTAAGCCCTAGAGCTAAACGCAGGACCCTGGTCAGAATGTAGCGTGCCTATTGCGTATATGCCGATAAAGACTCGCAAATCTTTTATAACTGTTCGAGCGTCAGCTGAGCGCTGAGGCCATAACCATAAGAACCTAGATTCAGTATTTGTGGGAATGCCTTTGTCCAGTAGGACGCTGGCGCGTAGATAGTCGAATGCTGTCTAACAGTGGTCTCTGTACTGGGCTGCCGCATTCGCAGCATGGTGTCTGGTGGCTCTTTCGCTGTAATTTACAGTCTAAGCAGTTGTTGATGAATATGTGAATTTCTGTATTCATCCCAGGCCACCAGTACATCTCTTTTAAAGTCAAGATAGTTTTAGAGATCCCTTGATGTGACAGACCCTCCCCCAAATGTGTTTCATAAATCAAGGCTGCTCTACGTTCCATGTTTGGTATTACCCTATCCCCCACTCCAGGGATTCGAGCAAAAGGAACGTTGTTCGCATCAATTACATAAGAGTACTTGAGTGGAAACTTTTTGGTAACGCTGCACTGCTGCATTTGCTTGATGCATTGACAGCCAACATTATCTCACCGTCTATTTTTGTTTTTGAACAAGTGATCGCAGCTACGGAAGCCGTTTGCACAGCCCGCTTTGCGGCTTCGTCAGCCAATGAATTCCCTGCAACGTGAACGCCATCACGTTGATGACTCAGTGTGTGGATCACGTGAGCCTTTGGTAGTTCGTTTTTCAACTGAACTACTTGTCCCCAAAGCAATTAGTGCTTTATTGTGCCACCTTTCGCATCTTTGAAACCATTTTCAAGCCAGTTTTGTATATATTCATTATACGACTGCACACAGTAAAAGGAATCGCACACGATTAGTGTGGGGAATTCTCGATCTGTACTTTCAAGTGCCAGTTTGAATGCTTGTAGTTCAGCTCGCTGAGCTGTACAATCTCCTGGAGACTGCGTTTTAGTGACCATAGGTCTGAAGATGCCATTTCGCATGCGACCTTTAACGATAGCACACGCTGCACTGTAAGCTTGCTTACCCCCTATTGCGGGTTGTGCGGATCCGTCAGTGTAAATTATGAATTCGTACTGATCGAGAGGCAGAATTTCAGTAGGCAGGGGACATTCATGTTCATACTGCAGGAATGCTTGTGTTTTTAAATCTGGATCAAAAACATATTCAACATCTGTTGCAGCAAGAGAATTAACCCATTGTATCCATCTTGGATGCAATGCCTTAGCATTTGGAATGCTTGCTTTTGTAACCGCTTCTAAAGCAGGTACTGGGGTTACGATAATAATGCGTTTCCCTTGGGCTAAGGCTCTTTCTTTTGCTACAGCGGTTTGAACTGCTGTTAAAATATTTTCAGTAGAACTGAAGCGCATTTCCGCTTGTGTGTGCAAGTGTGACTTATACGCTATTGGTATTTTTTCACCCTCATTGAAAGCTAAGTAGGTGAATCCGCATTGACCCGAAATTATTCGGATCACCAAATTTCGTTCACTTATGCGTGTTTGTAAGTGATGTGTTGCTAACATGTTAGCCTGGAGTGAACGCAAAATTTCTGTGTGTTCCTGTGTCCAGTTTTTGATTGAAAAATCAGGTTTGATTAATGCGTAGAGAGGTTTAACTCTTTTTGCGTAGTTTAGAATGTATGTTCTTCCAAAATTTAAGAAACCCAGTATTGATTGTAAGTTTTTAGCGTTTTTGGAGGTTGGAGCAGCGCACACTTTTCTAAAAAGTTAGCTGCCAAGCTCTTGCCTTCACTTGAAAGCTCATATCCTAGAAATAGGACATTGAGATGGGCAATTCTGGACTTTTTAAAGTTGAATTTGTAACCCTCAGAGGCGAATCCCAGTATAATGGTGCTCACCCTGTTCAAGTGTTTTTCCAGGTCATCGTCTGTCAGATATATGTCATCGACATAGGACAATGCCTCATTGTCATAAATTTGTAGTAACTCCATTACCCTCGCTGAGAATAAACCTGGGCTATTCTTGAACCCTTGTGGGAGTCGACAAAAGTGACGCTGGGTCCCCATTATGGAGAATGCTGTTAAGTACCTGCTTTCAGGTGCTATGTTTTGACAAAAGAAACCATTTGAGATGTCTAGTGTTGTTTTATATTTTTTACGCACAATGTTATTCATTAATGCTGTGCTATGTGCATTTTGCACTGCAAAAGTTTTAGAACAAGTGTTTAGATGTCTGTAATCCAAAACTAGACGTTATGTTTTGTCTGGTTTGGAGACAGGAAACAAAGGATTGTTCATTGAGGAGGTGCATGTTTCAATCACCCCTTGGTATTCAAGTTGATCTAAGATCTCCCTGACCTGTTTTTTAGCTTCTTGCTTAATAGGATACTGCCGTTGTGCAGTTGGTTCATGTTTCAGATGTATTTTATGGTGAGGTGAATCCTCATCCCATCCTACATGATTTTTATATAATGCTGGGGCCTGGGCCACTGCCCATTTCCTGGCATGTGTATATCTTAGATGAATTGGTATATGGTTGGAGAAGGCAGGCATAATAATGTCCTCGCCATGTGGGCACTCCCTGACAAATTGTGGTGGCCAGTCCTTTTCTGCTAGAAGTATGTCATAGCCCTTTGATAGTCTTTCCCAAAAAAGTGCTTTCACCTGTCTAGGTTTGTCTCCCTCCATCCGGAGTGTTATGTCATATAACTTTTGTGGAGTACTAACCCTGGTGTCTACAGTCTCGACTTTGATGTACTCATTCAAGTCCACTATCTCCAGAAGTTCCCTCAGGTTCTGGCAAACTATTGTGACTTCTGCTGCACTGTCCAGCATGGTCTGAGCCCATTCTCCGTTCTTGAGTTGTGTTCTCAGTATTCTCGGCATGTCTAATCTTTAGACCTGCTACTTTCTTTTTGGAGAATTGAGGTTTTGCTTTAGTTTTTGGAGCGTGTTTGTCCTCTTTCGATGTCACGCGTTCTTCTCTGTGTTCCGTCCGTCCTCTTCTTTCCGAAGTCTGTGGTGAGATCTGAAAGGGACGAGAGGAACGTGTATCAGTATCATGATACCTATCAGGTTTTCTCAAATTATCCCTATTCCTGAGGTTATACCTCCTTTCAGAGGGCTCCTTTTGAGGAGACCTACCTCGGGATTGAGAACGTTTCTCGTTTGATTTTTGTTTAGTAGACTCCCACTTCTTTTTAGAAGATGTAGGAGTTTGTTTTATAGAGTCCTTCTCAGGACTTTCAGATAGTTTCAGCTTCAGTGGTCTTCCACCCAAACTATCTCTGCCTAATTCTGCATAAGATTGTTCAATTATTCTGGGTAGCTCAGTTTGATGTTCTGTAACATCGAATTCCCTCAATTTTTGGCGGATCGCCACTGCTGCTGCCTCCCCTTTAATATTAGATAATATTATTGTTGAGACCTCGTCGAAATTTTTCAGTAATTTCATACCTAAATTTAGAGCAGGCTCTGCCCCGTATTCGTTTTGAATTTGTTTTAGGACATCAGGTATTACCGCAATTGACGGAATACCATGTGTTTTAGTATAGATGGCAGCAAAGACTGAGCCCCAAGTGGTGCAGTCTTCCAGTTGTGGTGTGATCCCCATCGGTAAACTGATTGTTAGGATTCTGTGTTTCTCATGCGGGCTAGTATTTGGAAATATTGCTTCGATTTGAGTAATTTTTTGAGCTATCCAAAACGGAATTTGCTCACGTTTTGTGGGCATTTTACCCATGATTGAATTGAGAGTCTGTGGTGTAATTTTTAGTGTATTCCCCTGTTGGGGAGTTGGATTTGGATATGTCAATGGTGGTCGGACTGTAAAAGTCCGCATGACATATTGGACCAATTGTCTGTACATTTTTATTAACTCTTTTATTTGAGTATGTAATTCCTCATCTGTCATTATATCCAGTTCAGGATGAGGTGTGTAGCTGGCTAAAATCGGCCATGTTGCTCCTGGTCTTCCTAGTGGACCGAGCCTGGTAATGTTTTTGTGATGTTTTAGGGCGCCTTTAAACCAGAGCTGATGCTCTTGGTATGTTAATGGAATTTCAATATCCTCGAAAGGAATGTATTCCTCTGGTAGATCATCTTCTTTGTAGAAGTGAAATGTTTGTGATGTTGGATTGCATTCCGGAAGTAGTACCCATGAATAGAATACCTCTGTCTGAAATGATTCATGTGCCTCTATCACGAAAACTGCTCTACCTCCTCTTGGCGATAGGCCATGTTTTATAAGTTTTAGAGTTATGGCTCTTCTTAAGTTTTGAGGGATGTGAACCACACCCTCCTCAGTTTCATTTAAACCTGTAAGGTTAAAAACTACTGCTTGGGCTGGATCAGCCGCAGCTCCACCGTTTCCGGTGTCATTGTCTCCGTCTGGCATTTTGTTTTTTGAAAAATGTAGAACAAGTTTCAAGGAAACAAAGATAAGGTGCACAATATTTTGGAACACTATATCCTTCAACGTTGAGCAAACCAAACAGCTAATATATAGGGTGCTTCCCTATGTAGCCTTGGTGGATACTTAACCCTGCCTACTCCAGACGTCTTTTGGAGTATATGGGTAGGGGTCTTTGAGAGAAAATAGCACGGCTGAGTTACTCAGTATCTAACGTTGAATTACTGCCTAACCAAACCGTTGGGCGCCATGTAGTGTAGCTCCTATTTCCCTAATAGGCTCTGCGCATTGGAATAATATATCCTATAGGTTTGACATAGGACTAAGGTCAGTATGTCCCTATCGAGTATATTAAACTTAATTACTTGTGCCAGCTAGCTCAGAGGCCACTAGAAACTCCTTGACAACAAGAAGGGAGTAGTTTCTGGCAGCCGCAAAACATGACCAATATGTTTCCCTTTTAGAATCAGAACGTGTCCCAGAGTCGTGGAAACACTAGATAACTATTTCACTCAGCTCAGTCGTGCATGCTTAGTTTTCCTCAGAGTTACACAGAAATAATAGACGGGCGTTTTCAATAAAAGATTTATTGAACAGTCTTGTTTCTGGTGTAAGTATAATGTGCTGTTACGATCACAAGACAGTATGCGAGATAAATAATGTACAGGGTGAGCAGTAGAAATAAATAATACTGCGATAGCATTATCTTTTAGTACAAATGCTGTTACATAAATAACACAGACTAAAAATGCGAGTACTCATACGATGCGGTGCTAAGCTAGTTCTACCCCAATGTACCTAACCTAACCTAGGTGTAGGACAAGGTATGAAGTAGGTGAAGTATTCCTTACTATGGTATACTAAGAGTATGTTAAGTCTAGTATGCCTAGTATGCCAAGAGTCCCTCTAGGTTCTTATCAGCTCCATACCTGAAGAATAAGAGAGGTTGGAATCTCTTTGCCAGACTCGAACTCCAACACCCCGCAAGGGAAGTCAGATCACTGGAAGCTGGAAGCTGGGCTCTCTGCGTGCAGGGAATGGCAGCGTCTTCTCAGTGCGTCAGGCCGGGATACGGGCTCCTCTGAAGTCGAGGTCTCCTCTAGTTTACAGGGGCTAGGGAAGGTATATTTATACCTGAGAGTACCTTAGGAATGTTAGCATTGACGTGAATTGGACAACGAAAGACGTCATGAATGAACCCCTAAGGAATAATGGTTCATGCATAATAGATGAGGCCTTGAAGAAATCAATAGTCCTGGGCTAGGGAAACTCCCGCAGCCTAAGGGTCTGTTCTTCATGAACTCGCTGTGACGTTAGGGTGGACGGATGTCAGAGACCATGCCTGTATTTGGAGTGCACGGTTTAATGCCTAAATAAGGCCTGGGATTCTATGCCTATATAAGGGCAGGGCGAATTGTGCCTATATAAGGACATGATATTGGAAAGCCCGTTATGGACACCCTAAGAGGAATACAACAGTAGGACTTACATGGATAAATAAGTCAACCAATTAATGCAGGGAAAACTCGCCATATTCAATATATAGTGAATGTCTTCATAATAAGAGTATAAGCACAAATCCTGACAGTATGGACTGAATCACAAAGTGGCTCTGGCCTAGTTAGAGACCAGGGCGTTAGGCATTGCAGTGGTCACGGGATGTGGTGAGCATGAGCAAGCCAAAAACTCTATTGCTTTGTGCATATGCAATATAAAGAAGATGCTTTATCGCCACACATAATGAATGCAGGTCCTCCTTAAATCCTTGCCATTTTCTGGGTGATCCAACTGAATCTGACTCCCTTTTTACTTGTAAGGGCTGTGACAGTGTCCATTTAGACCTCTTTGCAATACTAGACTTGACAACCACCCTATTTGATCTCTCATTCTTTTTGCTTTAAACATTTGTATTGCTTTTCAAACAGACTCATACTAAGAAGAACAAATCCATAGGTAGTGCACTTGTATGGCAGATGCTACACCACTATTAACAAACTGTTTATGGCAGATGAGGCAACATTAGAGAAAAGGAACAGTAAATAGGAATTCACAAAAATATATGTGCAAGGAAGAGCTGGTGCTGTGATATCCACCATAAGTACCTTGCAGACACAATAGTTCAGCTGCGCTAAAATAAAGCCAGGCACATCATCTCACACCCAGAGCGGCACACACTCTGCCATCAAGCCCACCGATGATCCACAACCCAAACCTTCACCAACTCAAGTGCCTGCAGTATCATTATGTTGCCCTAGAGGAGTGGCGTGAGCCATTGGGCCCTACCCAGCGGATCCCTCCCCTACCAGAATTCTGCCCCGGGGAACCAGTCTAGGGTAGGCCAATAGTACTGTGTGTCCCATGCTGCCAAGATTGGAACCCTGCACACCCCTCTGTCCTCCTCCCTCCAGATTGCCTCTCTCTCAGAATCTCCCCTCTTAGTCACTACCTTCCACCACTGGTACAGATCGGGACCCCAGCTGACTTCCAGCTCAATGATAAGTGCCAAATCTGTGAACCTGTCAGTAACCTTGTGAACAACGCTGTATCTGTGGCGGCCCAGCAGGCACAGCTGTGGAACGCCCTCAAACGTCCTGTCCGTAGCTCTATGGAGTACCTGTAACATATGTCCCAATAGGGGGTCAGCACAAAACAGCTCCAGACAATATGATAAAAGACGACACCCTCTTTATTACAGTTGGGGCATGCCAAAGAAGCTCCAGGAAACATGGCATGGATATGCTGCGGAGTGAGGTATGCCCTGTGCAAAAAATAAAAATGTATCAACTTAAACCTAGCATTGCAAGATACTTTGGGGGTATAGGCCAAAGTATTCTTCCAGGTGGCATCATTAAAAGAGGGTCTGAGATCTGCCACCCATTGCTGATGTAGCGGAGCCAAGTCTGTCTGGGCCCCCTTCAAAAAGGTTCTATAAAGAAGTGTGACTGCCCTCGTCTTCCCGATTTAAGGAAGAGGTAACAGAGGCATTTGTATTCTGGGGAATCCGCAGATCTCGAGCTTCACCAACTACCCAACTTGCCTGTCAATGCCCCATATATCAGGAAAATTCCCAGCCGGAAGATCATAAGACTCTTGCAATTCCAAGACAGGAGTGAGTTCACCCAGAGTAAAGAGGTAACCCAGTATAGTAAGACCCGCCTCTACCCATGTGTGCAGCCCTCCCCTGTTCCCCAGGGATGGCCAATACTGCGCGGTCAACAAGGGGATTTCAGGGGTATAGGGGGCTCTACTGAGTGTCCTCTGGACATGTCTCGCTGTCTTAATCAATATATTTTCACCTTGCACCATTGACACGGGGGTTGGCTTCAACAGAATCCGGGTTAAAAGATCCTGAAAGGGCAGGACATGCTCTTCTTTACGCAGGGCTTCCCAAAGATGAGACCACCACTGGGACACCCATGGTAGTTGTGCAGCCAGATGGTAAAGTTCAAAGTCTGAAACAGCCATTCCCACCTCATCCACAGGACGTTGCAGCTTCTGCAGAGCCACTCAATGTCTAGAGGAGCCCCAGTACAGAGTCAGAAAGATGCGGTCCAATTCCTGAAAAAAAATGCTTGAAGTTCTGCTGGCAGAGCAGCAAACAGGCAAAGAAAGCTTGTTAATATCACCATCTTTGAGACCATAATCCGACCTGCCATGATTACCCTCAAAGCATTGGTCTGCTGTTCTTTATATATCACCACCCCCAAGTACCAGATGGTAGACTGCTCCCACTGCAGCCTCAGAGCAGCACGAGGGACTAGCGGATCTGCAGTGCCAGGATGTAGCGTGCAGGCACTGGATTTATGCCAGTTGACTGTGAGGCCTCACAGTTCCCTGAACATGGCTGCAAGTGCCCCCCAGCTGGTCAGGCTCCTCACCCTGCATACACAAATGCAAATCATCCACACATAGCAAGAAATACAGGGAGAGTATCCGCTGTGAGCCGGGACCCTGATAATGCCCCCCTACTGCACCGTTAGCACAAAGGGATCCATAGCCAAAATGAACAGCAGCAGGGAGACGGGTAATCCTGTCAGGTGCGATTTTCAACCGGGTATGAATCTGATATCACTGACCTTGTCCTGAACCTCACCACCGGCTTAGTATATAACAGCAGGGTCCATTTTACAAACTGCACCCCAAAGCCCATCCTGATCATGGTGGTATAGAGAAATTGCCAGTGGAAGGAATCAAACACCTTTTTGATATCCACTGACAGCACTAGAGAATCCAACAGAAAATACACATGCATATCCAAGACATGGATTAATTAGCATATATTGGGTAGCATACTGCGAGTGGGGACAAGCTCTGTCTGGTCTGGATATATTAGCTTGCCCACATGAGGTAAGATCCGGTTTGCCAGAATCTTGATTAGTATCTTGTAATCTGCATTGAGCAAGGAAAGGGGGCAGTATGATTTCACCGGTCTCGAGCCCTTGTCTTTCTTGGGCAAAGATACGATCACAGCGTCACGCATCTTGGGCGGGAAGCAAGCCCTGCACCATCGCTCTAATAAAGACATACGTCAATTTTGGGACGAAGGATGCAGCATAAGTGGCATAAAACTGATAGGTAACCCATCAACCCAGGAGCCCTCCCCCATGCCAACTCCTTAATTGCTCTTCTCACATCTTGAACAGAAATAGCTGTGCCGAACCGCTCTGCCATCTCGGACCCAGAATAGGGAGAAAGGAATCTGAAATATACTCCTCTTCAACCTCTGTGCCCGCAGTACACAACTTGCAGTAATATTGAGTAGATACCTCATTAATCTCTGCCTGTGAGAACTTATTCTGGCCCACTGAATCCTGAATCTGGATTATTGTGTGTACCCTAGTCTCCTTCCGGAGAGCCAGGCCAGCAAGCTCCCCAACTTATACCTTTCCGCGTGGGCCCAGGTGATGCAAGCTCTAAGACACACTGCTTCAGGCGTTCCACCAAGATAAACAGTTTCTCCCTTTCCTCCAACAACTGCGCCCTCCTTCAGCTGTAGCACCCAGATCCGGGGACAAACAATTCACTATCACCTCATGCCACTTAATGTCATCATGCAGCAGGGTGTGTCTGCCCAGCTTAGTGAAATACAATGCCCCTGCACTATCACTATAAGGGCCTCCCTCTCAACTGCAAGCAACGACGCTGTTCTGACATTCTCCAGCCAGTAATTTTGTATCACCTCTCCAAGCGAGGACTTGAACACCGAGTCCTCCAGGAGAGTGAGATCCAATCGCCAAGGCGGAACACCAGCTCTGAAGGAGATCAAGTGTTAGAAATTGGGTTTCTGATTGACAGAGGTATGCACCCTGTCCAAGCAGGAACCACAATCCTAGTCAGGGATGCGTCAAAACTCTACACGCAATAGAGGTGATGCCTTAGTTCCGAGTGTGAGGCACCCATTCAGAAGGGGATATGCAGCTACTGCTCCCGGAGCCTTGTCTCGGATCCCTGCGTCGTGGAGGCATGCGCGTAGAGTGCGGTGGCAGACAGTGTTGAAGGCGGCAGAGAGGTCCAGCAGGATGAGGGCTGCGGTCTCACCATTGTCCAGCAGGATCCTGATGTCGTCGGTGGCGGCGATGAGGGCAGTCTCAGTGCTGTGGTTGCTGTGGAACCCTGATTGGGATGGGTCCAGGATGCTGTTTTCTTCGAGGTATCGGGTTAGCTGTTTGTTGACGATCTTCTCAATGACCTTGGCTGGGAACGGAAGCAGGGAGATGGGCCGGAAGTTCTTGAGGTCTCTCGGGTCCGCCTTGGGTTTTTTGAGTAGGGCGTTGATCTCTGCGTGTTTCCAGCTCTCTGGGAAGGTCGCGGTCTCGAAGGAGAGATTGATGACGTTGCACAGGTGGGGTGCGATGGAGCTGCTGGCTTTGTTGAAGATGTGGTGCGGGAAAGGGTCTGACGGGGAGCCGGAGTGTATTGTGCTCATGGTCTTGATGGTGTCCTCGATGTTCACGCTGGCCCAGGCTGGCAGGGGGTCGTGGTCGATGGTGTGTGGCGGGTCTGGTGCATCGATCTTAGTTGGGGCTGTCTGGGTGTTGAAGCTGTCGTGGATGTCGGCGATCTTGCGGTGAAAGAAGGTGGCGAGGGAATCGCACAGGGGTTGCGACGGCGGGATGTCGTTGGTGTTGGAGCTGGGATTGGAGAGTTCCTTCACTATGTTGAAAAGCTCCTTGCTGTTGTGTGCGTTGTTGTCGAGGCGGTCTTTGAAGGAGATTCTCTTGGCGGACCTGATGAGGTGGTGGTGGTTACGGATGGCGTCTTTGTGGGCTGTGTGGCTGTCCGGTGTCTTATCACTGTGCCATTTCTTCTCTAGTTTCCGGCAGGTACGCTTGGAAGCTAGGAGTTCCGAGGTGAACCAGCTGGCTCTTTTGGTGGTGTCACTGTAGGTGAGCTTTTTCAGCGGGGCGAGGGTGTTGGCACAGTCGTCCATCCATCGTCTGAGGTTGCAGGCAGCGTCGTCGGTGTTGGATGGGTCGGAGGGAGGGCTGAGAGCGAGGGTTGCCCGAAGTTGGTCTTCGGTGACTTTGCTCCAGCAGCGGCGTGGGATCTGTTGGGTGCGGTGGTGTGTGGTGGGTTTCTGGAAGGTGAAATGGATGCAGCGGTGGTCGGTCCAGAGGAGTTCCGTGGTGTGGCTGAAGGAGACGTGGGAGCTTGAGGAGAAGATGGGGTCAAGCGTGTGGCCGGCGGAGTGGGTCGGTGTTGTGACGAGCTGGCTCAGACCGAGGTTGGCGAGGCTGTCGATCAGGGTGGTGGAGTTGCTGTCGTTGTTGTTCTCCAGGTGAAAGTTCAGTTCTCCGAGGAGGATGTAGTCGGTAGAGGTCAGGGCGTGCGTGCTGATGAAGTCGGCGATGGAGTCGCTGAACTGGGGTCAGGGCCCAGGGGGTCTGTAGACAAGGGTGCCTCTAAGGGTGGTGTTGGGGTCCGTGTGGATCTGGAAGTGCATGTGTTCGGCGGTGCTGAGAGTGTCGTCGGTGCTGGTCGAGACCCTGATGGTGTTCTTGTGGACGATGGCGATTCCTCCTCCTACTGCGTTGATGCGGTCTCTGCGGGTGATCTTATAGCCGTCTGGGATGGCTATGGCGATGTCGGGGGCGGAGGAGTCGTTCATCCAGGTCTCAGTCAGGAAGGCGACGTCTGGTGATGATGTGTCGAGCAGGTCCCAGAGCTCGACGGCGTGTTTGCGTGCGGAGCGGGTGTTGAGTAGGATGCACCGGAGGTGGTTGAGGTCCTTCTTGGCGGGCGCCTCGGTGGCTCTGAGGCTGGTGTAGCTGCAGTTCCGGCAGGTGAAGGGACCATGGGTGCGTTTCGGGGCGGCCTTGAAGCAGTTGTGTGTCCGTCCGGGGTTGAGAGCGTGGAGTGTGGTGGCATCGTATCGGCGTCGGTCCTCGAGGCTGGAGCGGGGGGCGCGCGGCCCAGGGGTTCTGGTGCTGGGCGCGGTCCAGTCGCGGACGGGCGCAGACGGGCTTGCCTTAGGCGCGCCAGCGGCGCGACGCGCAGCGGCCGCCATATATGGGGAGGTGGGAGGGAGGAGCAACTGGGAGGCAGGGGCAGCGAATGGGCAGTCAGGGGGCGGGGCCGCAGGGGACGCAGCGGCGGGAATGGAGAGAGGCAGCGAGGGGCACAGAAGGCAAAATGGGCACAAGGGGGTGGGGGCAGCGAGGGAAAAACAGAAGAAAACACGGGCACAGTACAGTGGGGCAGCGAGCGCACAGAAGGCAAAATGGACACAAGGGGGTGGGGGCAGCGAGGGAAAAACAGAAGAAAACACGGGCACAGTACAGTGGGGCAGCGAGGGCACAGAAGGCAAAATGGACACAAGGGGGTGGGGGCAGCGAGGGAAAAACAGAAGAAAACACGGGCACAGTACAGTGGGGCAGCGAGGGCACAGAAGGCAAAATGGACACAAGGGGGTGGGGGCAGCGAGGGAAAAACAGAAGAAAACACGGGCACAGTACAGTGGGGCGGCGAGGGCACAGAAGGCAAAAACGGACACAAGGGAGGTGGGGGCAGCGAGGGAAAACGGAAGAAAACACGGGCACCGAGGCCACAAGCGGAGGGGCGAGCTTACCAGCAGCAGCAGCGGGCGGACAGCACAGGCGGAGCTGTGTGGTGGGGGAGCGTCCTACCTGGCAAGGTCAAGGGTCGCTCTCCTCACCGCGCAGCGCCCGCCATATATGGGGAGGTGGGAGGGAGGAGCAGCTGGGAGGCAGGGGCAGCAAATGGGCAGTCAGGGGGGCGGGGCCGCAGGGACGCAGCGGCGGGAATGGAGAGAGGCAGCGAGGGGCACAGAAGGCAAAATGGGCACAAGGGGGTGGGGGCAGCGAGGGAAAAACTGAAGAAAACACGGGCACAGTACAGTGGGGCAGCGAGGGCACAGAAGGCAAAATGGACACAAGGGGGGTGGGGGCAGCGAGGGAAAAACAGAAGAAAACACAGGCACAGTACAGTGGGGCAGCGAGGGCACAGAAGGCAAAATGGACACAAGGGGGTGGGGGCAGCGAGGGAAAAACAGAAGAAAACACGGGCACAGTACAGTGGGGCAGCGAGGGCACAGAAGGCAAAATGGACACAAGGGGGTGGGGGCAGCGAGGGAAAAACAGAAGAAAACACGGGCACAGTACAGTGGGGCAGCGAGGGCACAGAAGGCAAAATGGACACAAGGGGGTGGGGGCAGCGAGGGAAAAACAGAAGAAAACACGGGCACAGTACAGTGGGGCAGCGAGGGCACAAAAGGCAAAATGGACACAAGGGGGGTGGGGGCAGCGAGGGAAAAACAGAAGAAAACACGGGCACAGTACAGTGGGGCGGCGAGGGCACAGAAGGCAAAAACGGACAGAAGGGAGGTGGGGGCAGTGAGGGAAAATGGAAGAAAACACGGGCACCGAGGCCACAAGCGGAGGGGCGAGCTTACCAGCAGCAGCAGCGGGCGGACAGCACAGGCGGAGCTGAATTTATGTTAGCTGTATATGAAATCAATGCCAATGGTAAAGATGCACCATTCTGTACATTATTAATTGGCAATAAGGAAGTAAATGTCATGGCAGATTCAGGTGCAAGACACACACTGATTGGTGACGAGTGGCTTAAGCAATTCCCTGAAGTACGACTGTGTCCCCCTGACATCAAATTGGTGGGATATGGAAAAAAGGTGATTGAAGTTTTGGGGTTTTTCTCTTCTAATCTTAGTTTTAAAGGTAAAACCATAAATGCAAAAATATATGTTGCCAAAGAGGGATCCTGTCTTTTGGGTTGGCCACAACAAAGAGATTTAATGATTACATTAGTCCCCAATCATCCTGATCAAGTGTTGGGCTATTCAGACTTAATCCATCAGGTTAGTAATGGTCCAACAACAGAGTGGGAAAACATATTTCCCAAGTTATTTTCTCCACAGTTGGGATTACTGAAGAATTTTGTGCATAAGATCATTTTAAAACGGAATGCAATTCCCAGAGTTCATAAAGTCAGGAATGTTCCTTTACTACTAAGGGATGCTGTAAAGAAGGAATTAGAAAGACTGTGTCAATTAGATGTCATAGAGGAAATCGAATCTTCAGAATGGCTTTCGCCCGTTGTTATTGCACACAAACCTAATGGAAAGGTTAGGTTATGTGTAGACTTAAGAGATTTGAATGCGAACGTATGGGTGGACAGACATCCTCTGCCGAATATTGGGGAGATGTTTGTCAAACTCAAAGGGGCCATGATATTTTCTACTTTAGATTTATCAAATGCATATCATCAGATTGCCTTACATGAAGATAGCAAACAGTATACTTCCTTTATCACATCGGAAGGTGCTTTTAGATACAAAAGGATGCCATTTGGGCTAATTTCTGCATCCTCCGTATTTTAGCGGGTCATGCACAACTTGTTTGAGGATATAAGTAATGTTTTGTATTTTCAAGACAACATCCTTGTTTTTGGAAAGAGTACTGAAGAACACACTGAGATTTTACACAAAGTTTTATCTATTCTCCAAGATAATGGTTTGACTTTAACTAAGGAGAAATGCAAATTTGGGGTAGACTACGTTGATTATCTGGGTCATTTCATCAGTAAAAATGGTATTTCTCCTAAACAGAATTTAGTTAAAGCCATTGAGGAAGCTCCCGAACCTCAAAACAAGGATCAGTTGAGATCTTTTCTAGGTTTGGCGGAGTACTACGCCAAATTTATTCCAAGATTCGCGGACAAAACAGTTCATATGAGAAATCTAATGAAAAAACACCAAATGTTTGTATGGGATCTCAACTGTACCAATGAATTCACTCATCTTAAAAAATGCATAGCCTCAGCACCTGCTTTAGCTCCTTTTGATACTGCATGTGATTCTGTTATCATTTCTGACGCCAGCAACATTGGCATTGGTGCAGTACTTATGCAAAATCAAAAGGGACACCTGGTCACCATTGCATTTGCTTCTAGGCCTTTAAGAGGTGCTGAAGATAAGTATTCCACTCTTGAAAAGGAGACACTTGCATGTTGGTGGGGCATTGAATATTTCCGCAAGTATGTGTATGGTACTGTGTTTAATGTTAGGACTGATCACCGTCCTTTGGTAGAATTATTTACAACAAAAGGTTGTGGGAAAGCAACACCCAGAATTGCTAGATGGCAATACAAATTACAAGAGTTTCATTTCAAGGTAGAATATATTCCAGGTGTGAAGAACGTCCTAGCTGACTGTTGTCAAGACTGCCTGTGAAAGATGATAGGGTCATCATGGATGATTGCGAATTAGAGAAAGTGGTGTCCATCTGTGAAGTATCGAAGGGGTGCATAAGAGAAGATCAGTGGAGAACGGCCTGTGATAATGATGAGGATATCAGCAAGGTGATATGTTTTGTGAAATCATCTTGGCCTAAGAAAGCTGATTTACCTCAAAGTCTTCTTCCTTTTCTTCATGTTGCACAAGAATTGTCTATTCAGGATGACATTTTAATGAGGGGTTTACAATTAGTTGTGCCTAATGACCTTATACAAACTGTCTTAGATATGGCCCACGAAGGACATCCTGGTATGACCAGTATGAAGAGGAGGATTAGGAGTGAATTTTGGTGGCCTGCTGTCGATAGATGTATTGAAAGAAAAGTCAGATCTTGTGTTGAATGCAGCATTAGTGACAAGTCCCAAAAAACCCTTGTTTATCATCACTCACCAGTTTCTAGACCATCGCGAGTGTGGCAATGTGTGTCTCTTGACATAGCTGGACCAATGAGTTTGGGACATAATCCCTTATATGCCATTGTTTTAATCGACCAATTTTCACAGTGGCCTGAAATTAAACTGGTTTCGCAGGTTACTTCCAGAGTTGTTATACAGTTTCTAAATGTAGTATTTGAGAGGGAGGGTTTTCCTGAATCAATACTTACGGACAATGGAGTACAATTAACTTCTATTGAAATGAAGACATTTCTTGAGGATCATGGTATCACACACAAGCGTTCTTCAGTTTACTATCCCCAATGTAATGGAATTGTGGAAAGATGGATAAGTGTCTTAAAAGAAGGGTTGCAGCTTGCTATGAGCAATAGAAAGAATTGCCATTACTCTGGAGTTACAGAAACACTCCCAGAAGTGAAGGAGATGTGTCTCCCTTTGAAAAAATGAGAGGTAGGAAAGGTTTGTGCAATTTGAACCAGAGGTGGATGAGGGATCTAGTTTGTAAGAAAGAAGTAGTCAGGAAACCCGTGGTGGATCAGTCCAGTGTGACAGACAAAATGTCTTCTTCCCCTTTGAGAGTCAATGATTGTGTGCGTGTGAAAAAAGGGAGAATGGTGAGGTCAGGTGAGCCTAGGTTTTCCGCTCCCTTGAAGGTTGTCAGGGTTGGAAGACAAGTGGTGGAGTTGACAGATGGGAATGTCTGGAGTTTTTCCAAGGTTGTGAAAGTTCCAAGATGGCTTTGCCCGGTTAATTTTGATTCTGGATCAAAGTTCTTGCGTGATCCAAAGGCATTGCGTAAAAACATAAACTGGCGAAAAGGTGTTCAACCACACCCTAGTCATGTGAAAAGACATGATAATGTGAGACAGAGACAGGCACCCACATGGTGCAAAGATTATCATATGAATGTGTAAACTATTCTCTTTTATGTTTGGTTCTACATTAATTTATGTTTTATTATTGCAAGTTATTAGCATTTATTCTGGTTTTGTTAATTAATATTTCTTGTAAATCTTGTGTGACGAAAGGGGATGTGTGGCATCCTTCGATTCTTGAGTAGAATCTGGAGCACGGAATGTGTGATCCAGATTCTACACAAGGACAGTTGGCTCAGGCTTGATGAAGCAGCACCTTAGCCGGACTCCTCTACCTAATAAACCTACCGGATTATACAGAGGAATCCTGTCATCCTTTCTTGAAAACGTTACAGTCTGCTGACAAAGCCCAGAGTTCTTCCAATATATAATAATACTGCTTCTTAGCAAGGGGAGGGAGGTTAGGCTCTATTGTCTTGCCATGATGACATCTCCCTTCATGATTTATTGACTAGCTGCTATGCTGACTGTATTCGTACTATGCATTTTCCTGCATGTTGTTGCATGTATTCTGCATGTTAGGGCATGTTAGTTAAAATAAATATTTTAGACTGTTTCGTGTCTCTGTCAGATCTTATTGTGGACGAGTACAAGAGTGAGAGTGAAAGGGTGTGTCTTGTTACCGCGATTCCTGAGAGATCTGGGAGTGTTTTGTTCTGGGGTGTCTAATCATTTGTTTTTCTGTGAGTGAGTAGTAGAGCAAGTGAGACAATATAGCTAGATGGTCCTGGGCTCATGGGTACTAAGGTGGGTCGATGACTCAGTCCCTATACACCAAGGTCCTATAATCCTACGCATAGTTCTGTGTTTGTGCAGAATCCCTGCAACATGGCGCCACCACTGTTTGGTCTGGTACTTATTCACAAGACCCCTGAGTAGCGCTTGTGCTTGTCCACAATACCCTCCCACCAGTTGCCGGAGACATCCACGGTGGGAGGGTTTAGCCTCCTGTATTTATAGGCTATCCCTGTTTCTATAAGATTTTCAAACTTGAAGTTTAAAAGGTTTTTGACCCTGTTTTTGTGTTGCCATTTTGTTAATTGCTTTCTTTATAAAAATGGCACGACCGGTTGCTATTGCGGCACCTAACTGCGCTGCGGTTACAGCTTACTTGACTCAACGCGGAGTCCCCAATGCAGGGGCTACCTTTATTTTTGTTGTCGAGGCGGACCCAGCTTACCTCTTCGAGGTTTTCTATTGTTGGGTTACATTTCCAGCTGTAGATGGAAATGACAATTTGTTTCATGAATATACGAGAGCGGCTCCTCCGGCGGCTTATCGTCCTAATGCATTAATTGAAGTTCCGTTGACGTCCTGGGAGCATAGCATTTGGTTTAATGGCGCCCTTCCTCACCCTGTCTCTATTGTTCGTATGGGCCCCTTGTCTATCGATAGGGCCACTTGGCCAGTTTTGGCTGGTTTTACACCACATCCTAATAATCTCAATGTCACTGTCGCAGAGCTATGTCTGATATATACACAGTTGATTCATATTCACAGAAGTGTCATACAGTTTATGTCACATGCACTTCAAGCAGCTCCGGCTGGAGCTGCTCCTCCACCACCAGGACACGGTGGTGGACTTGTGATTAGTCCTGTCATGATTAACTCGGTGATGGGCAAATGTCCTCAAAACCGTGATGACTTGCCGTTTTGGCTTGCAAAAAATTTGAGCAGCTTGAGGCAGTTTTTCCCCACACAACTCCAGTTGAAAAATACAGGATCCTTACAATGAGTTTGCCGAGTGGTCCAATTCCCTCTTTAGCTGACTGCACCACCTGGGGGATGGGGTTTGCTTCGGTGTATACACTGTGCTTTGGCACCCCCTCCATGAGCGTTCTTCCGAACATTCTGAATAAGGTACAGGATGAGCATGGGGCTGGTCCAGCCCTGGATTTGGGGATGAAATTAGTGGGAATGTTCCCTATTGTCTCCAATATGTTTCTGGCCAACATTAAAGGTGAAGCAGTTTGCTTACAAGTACGTCAACGCCTAGCGGCGGTGGCGGAAGTGGATCATCAGCGACAATTGCCGATTATTGTTGTGGATGTGTATACATCCTTAGGTCGCAATAGCTTGGGGATTCAGCCATTTACACAGGCACAAAGTAAACACCCTCCTGAGAAGAAGGGCCATCCAGTCTTTCCTAAAAAGGCTTGGAGTAAGATCCAGCAGCAGCAACAACAGAAGCCTGGTTCACGTGCAGGTTCGCCTCCACCTGATGCTTCTGAGCGTAGATAATATTTGCGTGAACGCTCTAAAATTAAGACACCTGAGAGGTTTCAGGTTCCTGATCCTCGTTCTCTTCATTCCTTTCAGGAATCGTCGGATCAACAATTCGGCGGAGGAGGGCGTCAGGATCGCAGACAAGGCGAGTCTACGCAAGCAAGACGTGACCCGCAGCACCAGTTTGATGTAAAAGTCAAGCAGGAGGAACCACCTCAATATCGTGCCCCATTTCAGAAGAAAAAAGTTGCCGCTTTGACAGCAAAGTATGCCTCAGATGGTGAGAACCATGCTCCTCGACAGGAGATGGGCGGTAATCCTCCTCGACAGCGCGGCGGAGCTAACCATAGTGTGGCAGACACTCCACCAGCATCTGGAGGCAAAAGCAACTGACATTCATTACCGTTGAAACAGCTGATACTCGAGTTGCTACTCCTGATAGGCTTTATGAAATAAGCCTCCAAATTGAAGGTGATATTAAACGCCTGGTTAAAGCAGTCTTTTGGGAAAATCTCACTTCTTCTTATGATATTTTATTGGCGGAGGTTGATTGGCCTCCCCCTTTTGTCCTAGCTTCCTCCAGAGGGACAGATATTATTCTACCCAGTTTTTCGCAATACGTACCCGATGATGATAAAATGGCTTATGCCTCAAAGTGGGCATTGTCCTTAGCACAGGCGTTATATCGAAATCAGGCGGGTTGGGACAAGAATTTCCCGGTACATGTGATTCCTTTGCGTTGTACACCTCAGCCCAAACCAGAGTATCCAATTAAACGTGACGCTAAAGCGTCCGTAAGTGACATCTTGACTCAATTGGAATACCAGTGTGTGATTGAACCCTGTGTTTCATCAATGAATAATCCTCTTTTTCCGATATTGAAACCGGACGGTTCATATCATATAGTTTTAGACTACAGACATTTGAACAGTCATGTACGTACCTTTGCAGTTCAGAACACACATAGTTCTGCGTTAGTAAACAACATTGTTCGCAAAAAGTATAAAACTACTTTAGATATTTCCAACCGCTTTTTCAGCCATTCTTTGGCACTGGAAAGCCGTGATTTTACTCCATTCAGTGCCCTAGGCAATCAGAGACGATATGCAAGATTGCCTATGGGATATAAGAAAAGCCCTGGAGTGTTTGCGGCACGCATTTTTTCAATTTTACATGTGATTGACCCTGATGCCTTTTCGTAAGAAAATGACATTTTTTTGACTGATGATGAGATGAATCCCCATCTAATCATGAAGGCTAGTGTCCCAAATTCCAAAGCCTTGCATCCATGTTGGATACAATGGGCTAGTTCTTTGACGTCGGCTGATGTCAACTTTATCTTTGACCCTTATTTGCAAACACAAGAGTTTTTACAATATGAACATGTTCATCCTCCACCTTTATCATTACTCCCTCTTGATCAGTACAAATGCATTATTTACACTGATGGGTCTGCGCAGCCAGCCATTGGTTCTAAACATGCTTATTCTGCAGCCTGTGCAATTGTGGCAGGTACGATTGTTGATGGGGATTTTAAATCCTCCATGGTACACACACAATCTCTTGGAGATTGCACCGCTCAATTGGCTGAGCTACGTGCTTTGGTTTTGGCTCTTGAATTTGCTAATCCAACGGTTCCGACACTTGTAGTGTGTGATTCGTTTTACTGTGTACAATCCTTTAATGAAAATTTATTCTTCTGGACACAAAATGATTTTCGTGATTCTAAAGGCAGCGCAATTAGGCATAAAATGCTTTGGGTCTGAATGGCTGCTCTTAAGGAACGTTTGCCACTCACACATGTTATTCATACTTTGGACCATCAACGTGTGGGAGCACACGCTGTTGGTAATTCGCTGCCTGATGATGCACCCAAATCTGCAGTAGCTACTTGTTCAGTAGCAGCGGTCACTAGGTCTATGACTAAAATAGATGATGATATTCTGGCGGCTATTGCGGCAACGAAGGAGGAAACAGAGTTTCCTCAAGGTTTCCCTTCACGTTATACATATCACTGGTCGTCTGATCAAATACAATTTGCAACTATACCATCCATTGGAAATCGGCTGATTCCCAACGAGGACTACAGACTTTCTTTGATCATTACTGCACATGAAGGCGTTGCTTCTGCACATGCCGGACAGCAACTATTTCTCCTTTACAACAACGTTTTTGGTGGCGTGGATTATACCAGCAGGCACGTAAATATGTTCTTTCCTGTGACCTTTGTCAACAGATTAAGCCTTCACGTGTTTCACGTCCACCCCACACTCAACTGTACATTTCAAATCAACCATTTAGTTGTATTTATCTTGATCACTGAGGTCCTTTAACATCTGATAATGCTTTTAAGTATATCTTGGTTGCAGTGGATTCATGCACTAGATTCCTTTGGGTTTGGCCGCAACGTAGTGCTAACGTTTGAACTGTTATAAAAGATTTGCATGTCTTTGTAGGGACTTTTGCCTGTGGCACCTTCTATTCTGACCAAGGTCCTGCTTTTGCCTCTAAGGCTTACCGGGATGCGATGAAGTCTCTGGCGGTGCAGGTGCAATTCTCGTCTCCATATCGGCCTGAGGGCAATTCTGTTGTGGAGCAGATGAACCGTGACTTAAAGCAATCTTTAACAGCTAGAGTATTAGATACTGGTTGGGGCTGGTTGACTCATCTATATGGAGTTCAACATGCACTTAATAATCTCCCTAGAAGATCTCTGGGTGGGTGGACCCAATACGAAATGCTCTTTGGCATTAAAATGTTTGTGCCAGACCTTGATGGTCTAGACGTTGTGGTGGCTGCCGCAACATTTAACATAGATAACCATTGTACTATGTTACAGGGTCTACAAAAGGCTCATGATTCACAAGCGAAAGCTCATTTGCCCTCTTTGACGGATGCAGCGGTGCTGATTCCGGTTTCTGTCTGGCTTCCTAAAGTTGGAGATCTGGTCCGAGAGCAGGTGGAGAACAAAAAAGAATTTGGTCCATCATACCGTGCACCGATCAGAGTCCTTGGTTTAAAAGGCACCCGTACTGTGATTCTACCTCCACTACCTGGTCGCAAGGAATATCGTTACATTTCAATCGAGCATGTCAAGCTACACCATATGGCCAATACTGAATAGTATGCCTACAAGCATTCCACGCCGGGATATTACATTGAATCCGTTGGCTTCTGTTTCCCCGACGTCTCCCCAACAAATGGAGGGGGAGATGGAATCTTCAATTGATTTGTTGCCTGTTTTACCTTCTACATCTACGGCTGTGGATAATGGGTATACTTCTCCTCCAGTTGAAGTTATAATTGACATTCCTGAAAGTACAATTCATTCACCTTCCAATGAAGAACAGCCGCCATTGTTTCAGCTGGGATTCAGTGGTTTCTAAATGGACCGTAATAACTTTTCTTCTGATACATCTTCGTTGTCATCCTCTGCGGCAGAGCCCCCTATACGTACCAGTCCTTTCATCTCCTGGTTTAAAAGAACTTACCTGGTCCCGCCCTGGACGTATGCATGGATGGTGCTGACAATGGTGTTCTTCTTCATGTGGATTGGGTTCGTGACTGTGTTTTTCCTGTTGATTAATGGCCATTACTTACTTGAACGCTCTGCTGTGAACTTGGTTAATGGAGTTCTGGCCCCTCACAATTCATCTCATAAAATGAAAAGAGATCAAGCACTAGTTAATATTTCAGCTTTCCCAATTGTTGATGGTATAATTTGGGACAAAGTACCATTCGATATCCATGACCCGACCGAGATTTTGAATGTTCCATACGTAGTCCGCGTTTCTTTAGGAGATGTGGTTTTGCCCGGAGCACACTCTGATGACTGGGATGTTAACGCTGTTTATTCATTGTTTTCAGATTTAAAATATTACACTGCTTTTCACATTGAAGATTTGTATTTAATTCAGCAAATTATGCAGATTTATACTGTTACCAACATTATGGGCAGCATTTTTTACACAAAACCAGTACTCAGAGACCATTTTTTAAATATACCCAGTGGGAACAGTGCCCAACCCCGTTAACGGGGAGCTCAAAGATCCAACAAGGTAAATTTATGTATTTTGCTGGTTACAATCTTTCTGACCCTGTGTCCTATTTTTATAAATTAAAGATGCCCGCCCGAACCAAATTTATGCTGACCCATACTAAATAAGTTTACTTCTTGTCCTTCATAACTGATTTGTCCGTGAAAGGTTATGATAACTGGAAGGACACGGTTGATTTAAAATCCATTTGGGGTACCAAAGATTGGCAAGTACAGGGCACTGAATCATTGCATTGCGCATGTCTGATACCGTCTCAGCTCTTAACGGTACAGTTTTGGTTTAGCCACTGCTAAAAATCGGAATACTCCCTCCATTCCGTTATTGGCTGCTTATGACACATGGCAAACACATACGAACTACACAATTGAGGACTTAACTGCCATGTTTCAGAATGGCTCACTCAACTCTTCCAATATTGACCCCTTGGGATGGTTACTATGGCGAACGAGCTCCAATGCATGTCAATTATGCTTTTTGAATATCAAAAAGGGTTTACACAGACTAGACCTGATCCTCGTTTTCCACATTCCCATACGGTTACCACATATTCTAAAGGTAAATTATGTCAACAGTGGTTGGGACACTCCACATTGTCATCTGTGAAACAACATCTTTCCCTTTTATCAGGTAACATTGATCTTGCTGATTTTCTTTTGGGTCCAAAGTCCCCTCGTGCAAAACGTTTTGTTTATGCTGCATATAATGACTTATGGAAGCTTTCGCAGATGGAAGCTGCAGTGCGCCTGCACCAAATTGACTAAGATAATTTAGAAAAGGTTTTGGCAGTAGTCGATAACAGCAATAATACACTGTCTTCTCGTATATATACTTTGGATAATATTGTATCATGAGCCATTGACTCTGTTCAAAATTAAGGGGCCTATTACGATGGCGGTCGGATGACCGCCGCCCGGCCGGCGGTGGCAACCGCCGGACCTGCGGCGGACATCCGCCGCGATCGCAATGCCAGAAAACCGCCAGTCAGATTAGGATAGTTACAAAAAAGGGTTAGACCCAGATAACGTCACTGGGACCTGGGTATTGATTAGTACGGTACACAAAGTGGTCCCAATGCACAATTCATCAAGATAAAATTTAGTCAAAGTCAAAAAACAAAATTAAGACAAACGTGTATTATGATTGATAGTCAGTGTTATTTAATCACACTGATTCAACGTATAACATATTACTCCATGTATATCATAAATACAGTGCCCCTGGGTGGAAGGGGGAGAGGGTGTTGGTCACAAACTGGCAATTAGTGTAGATGTTGATGTTTCGACCCCTAAGACATAGTAAGTTATTTAATCCCTTACGGCGGGGTCTTCCTCAGGACAGGGGTGGAAGGGAAAGGGGTACCATGAGGCACCCTCCACTGGGGGTTGATAGGTATGTGTGGGCGCGTAGGCTCCAGCGTGTAGAGAGCGAGGACAGTCACTTGTATGGATGTAAGTCCATCCAAAGAGGACAAAGCCAGTAGAATCAGCTAGGTCCTACCATCAATTGGTTTCTGAACGCTTCCATGTGTCAGGCAAAAACTCTCCGAGGCTGTCTCTTTCGCTATACGTCTCGATTATAAATTTTTTTAAAGTACATTTATATATTGAATTTTATATATCTATCTATGTTTAAATTTTGTTAAATTAAATTTGTTTATTATATTTTTTTTAATGTTTATTATATCTAAGTCATTTTTTTACTTCATTTTATAACATGTGTTTTACCATTATTTTTTATATATTTTGGACTTCAATATTTTTTCCATCTATATATTTTTTTCAATATTTTTGTCATTTACATTTTAAATATAGGATGTTGATATTTTGACTATTGATATTTTTACATTGATATATTTGCCATCTATATTTTTGTCATCGATATTATGTCAGTGATTCCTCGTGAGACCTTCTAATTGCAAGTGGCAAGAGCCGCAAGTGAGATTCCGTCACTGCTAAACACGAATCTCCCACTCCATTTTAAAGAATTAATTCACCAAATATTTAATGTGTATGATGCAGACGGACTTGCCCACCATTTTAAACTGGTGGGGTCCGGCCTTGTTATCTCCTTTCAGACTATTTTTGGAGGAATCCCAGCTTTTATCCATTCTATGTTTTCTAGCGCCTTTGGAGGGTTTCCTCTAGTGCTCCTGCTGATTTGCAGCTTACTTGTACTTCTACTGTTGCTCTGCAATGGCTGCTCAATCTGTGGTGTTGCCAAACCCCGTCCAGCTGCAGCTGTACCCTGATCGGAGGCGACGCCTTTTTGGTCTGATGCCATTAGAAACTCTTACTGTCGACTATTGGCTGACCTTCCGTTATGCATACTTTACCTGCGAGCAACCTGTGTTTTACTGCCTCCAGTGCCCTTTTCAACGGGCCCTGGAAGTCTGCCTCTTCAATACATCATACGCTGCCCTGGATTATGAACTGTTGATGGGTCCCTTGATGGCCCATAACCAGGACTGTTTCATGGGTAGGCGTCAAGTGTGCGATCCTCTACTTGGACCAACGCCAGACTTGAGTACCTGTGCTCGTGCACAGCACCTCTTGGATCGAAGTTTCATCAAAGTTAACGCAGGTTGCCCTGATATGCTCCTAACAGCCTCTGGATATGAGGAGCATGTGTGCTCGTTCGACTTACTTAATTGGACGGCATACCTTTTTACCATGGATGGTTCAGACAACATACTAGAGTTTATAGCATTCCGCTTTTCCCGCAACATGTTTGACTCTGAAGATTTGTTGTGAATGGATATACTTTTGGGTACCCAGTTGGCTACTTTTTAAGTTTGAGAAAAAACGTTTTTTGGTCCGCGAATATTCTAATTACCACCGAAACGCTTTGCCTCTGCTTATCTCTGATTTTTGTTTTAGACTAGTGCTAACGACCTGTCCAAGGGGAGGGTGTCACATGGCCCATGGGGACATTGTCGTTTTCTCTAAGATAGCATGAGCACGCTGCAGCTTGCCTGCTGCTTTGCGCACATTACTACACAACTTTATTTTGCAATACTTTCTATGGCTGTTTTCACATGAGAACTCTCTGCAGGTTCCTGGGATTTTGGCTGAACATTGTGAGCAAGGTCAAACAACATTGCCCCTTGTTCTTTTGTTCTGGCCAGCCCTGAGCCCTTAGACAAAACATACCGATGCAGCTGTTGTTTGGACAACGTACTTTAGTTTTATTAGAATACACAAATAGGTAGCCGACATTTGGAGAGGGACGTTTCCAGGGAGAAGAGCGAGACAACACCTATGATGTAGACATATTCTCTATAGGCTAAAGTATGGGGTCTGCTGACAAAGCCCAGAGATCTTCCAATATATAATAATACTGCTTCTTAGCAACGGGAGGGAGGTTACGCTCTATTGTCTTTCCATGATGACATCTCCCTTCATGATTTATGGACTAGCTGCTATGCTGACTGTATTTGTACTATGCCTTTTCCTGCTTGTTGTGGCACGTATACTGCATGCTAGGGCACGTTAGTTAAAATAAATATTTTAAACTGTTTTGTGTCTCTGACAGATCTTATTGTGTACAAGTACAAGAGTGAGAGCGAAAGGGTGTGTCTTGTTACCGCGATTCCTGAGAGATCTGGGAGTGTTGTGTTCTGGGGTGTCTAATCATTTGTTTCTCTGTGAGTGAGTAGGAAAGCAAGTAAGACACTATAGCTAGTCGGTCCTGGGCTCGTGGGTACTAAAGTGGTAGGATGACTCAGTCCCTATAGACCAAGGTCCTATAATCCTGCACATAGGGGCACATTACGATGGCAGGCGGACATTAGTCTGCCCGCCATCGTTGCGGTGCTGGGGACCGGCCGCCGGTAAGGCGGCAGTCCCGCTAAGTGAATTAGGATGTGCCCACCACTATGGCGGGCGCATCCAGGGCCCTGAACATTGCAGACGGTGCAGCACCGTTCGCTCTGCGAAAATGCCACGTAGTGCATTTCCCTGCACTACGTGGCAGGCACCACGCGGTGCCTGCCACTTTGTGCAGGGAAATGTGCACAACCACCCTCCCCCCACACCGAGGGGGCCCGCAACGGGCCCCCAAACCCAATCCCCACCAGCCTTTCCATGGCGGCACCCCTGCCATGGAAAGGCCGGTTTAAACGCACATCCTAATTTGGTGGACGGTGCCTGCTAGGCACCGCCACCATTTTGGGCACCCTGCACCGCCCGCCAGGCAATCGGATCGATTGCCTTTGGCGGTGAAGTGGCAGACGGACTTTCCGTCCGCCGCGGTACCCACCGACATCCTAATTGGGCGGTGGGAAAATCCAGTGCGATGGCGGAAGGACCGCCACCGCCGGGCCGGCGGTGGCGGTCCTTCCGCCATCGTAATGACCCCCCATAGTTCTGTGTTTGCGCAGAATCCCTGCAACAATACCTGTCTTGGTTCCATACTCACTACAGAGGTGTATACTGCCCTTTGTGAGGGGACAAGACACAGCCTTTTCAGGTGTATGTGCGAGGCTGTGCTCAGCTCCACCATCCCATCTCTGAGGAAGGCCCATCAAGCCTCACTTAAATCCCTTTGTGTGTGGCTGTCACCCACCTCAGACTGAATAGAGACAGGCAGCAGGCACCAAATAGCTAAAGTACTTAAATGCCAACTTTCTTAAAATGGCATTTGCTAACCTGTAATTTAAAATCCAAGTTCACTATAAGTTGTGATTTTAAATTAGGAGTCCACTGACACCCAACTTGAAAAGTCTATCTCTTCACAATTAGAAATTACACTTAAAAGATGTAGTAAGGTAATCCCAATATTACTTTATGGGAGAGATAGGCCTTGCAGTAGTGAAAAGCAAAATTGGGAGTTTTTCACTACTAGGACATGTAAAACTTAAAAGTACATGTTCTGCCTTTTAAATCCTGCCCTGGGAGTTAGGCAGGGACTACTTTAGGGGTGACTTACATGTATATAAAGGGAAGGTGTAGGCCTGCAAGAGGGTTACCTTGCTAGGTTGAAGTGGCAGGATAAAACTGCACATGCAGGCTCTGCAATGGAAAACCTGAGCCATGGGCCACTTAAGTGGGTGGTACAATGAGTGGTGCAGGCCCACAAGTAGCATTTAATGTACAGGCCCTGAGCACATGTAGTGCACTTTACTAAGGACTTAAAAGTAAATGAAATATACCAATTGGGGTATAAGCCAATGTTATCATGTTTAGGGGAGCGAGCACTATAGCACTGGTTAGCAGTGGTAAAGTGCAAAGTCTTAAAACCAGCGAAAACTAGGTTAGAAAATGGAGGGAGGCAGGCAAAAAGTTGGGGGAAGACCACCCTAAGCCTGTCAGATCTAATACCAAAGGTGAGTCCAAAGCAAGGGGTTATGATCTGAATATGACCATTGCAAATACGTCCACCACTTGCTCACTCATCACATCACAACATAGAAGCGCATCTAAGCGTACATCTAATCTATGTAAGCCAGAGTGAAAGGAGTAGGCTTGGGCCCAAGGATTGCGTGCGTGCCAGCAATCAATGATGAATTGTTCTATCCAAGTGCTGAAGGACCCTGCCAATTTATGTGCCAGCTGCTTAGGCAATGGGGGCAGGGGGGTAAGACCTTTTCAAGCGAGGGTCCGCCATGCAATTAGTGTCCCCTCCTATTATCTTTCGGTAAGGCAATAAAGCTGTCAGCAGGGGTGTCAGACTAGTCAAGAAAGGGTGTTGGTCAATGTTCAGGGTGTACAAATAAAGCAATGCAACATCCTTACCATCCAGACGGTCTGCAACCAAAACGTATGCCCCTCAGCATCCACCATGGCCTTATGCAACTGTAAGAGCACTCCAGGCCTGATTCAAATCAGTGCCCCGTGCAGACGCAGACTAAGCAGTAAAAAAGGCGATCCGATTCTGGTCCTGAATGGTAAGGTTGGGGTAAAGGGAGACCCTACCATTCTCCACAGTATATGGGCCACGGCTGCATGCATACTGAAGAAGGAAGTGCCTGTCCTGGAAATACAGCAGGTTGACTGTCCCTGGATCGGATGGGGCCTCTAGCGGAAGCAGCAAGGCAGGTACTCTATGTGCACGTTCCAATGCATAAAATCTGGATAAGTCTTCTGGGGCCACTACGTCATGCAGCCACTCCTCCAACAAGCCAAGCATGGACTCACACTCCACTCTCTCCAGCAGGCCAATAATTCTAATATTGCAATGGGCCCTACCCGACTGATCATAAAGCTTGTGCTCCCATCGGTTAGTGTGTGCCTCCAGGTTGATGAGGTGGTGAAACATGCTCAACATCTCGGGCATCAGTGTCTGGACCAAGGCCTCAAGCGCAGACACACATGCCGACATTTTCTTTGAGTCCTCCCGAATAAGACCCAGCTCCACCGCTATGGAGTCGATCTTGCCCTCCACCCGAACTCCAGTAGCATCGATCACCACCAGCAGTTTATCAAACTTGCTATCAAGTTGCAAAGTCTCACCACCTCTGCCACCCTGCTTAATCCCCTCTTGGGAGGTGCCCGCGGAGGCATCATCTTTCAGTCTCTGGTAGCGACCCATAATGCAGCATTATAACGTGAGTCAGACCACAACAAGGACCAGCAACCAAGGCACAGAAAAATTAGGCACCTCTGCAGAGTCAGTGATGAGAAGAGACAAGCCAACACTATGCACTCTGCAGGGGCTGTCTCAATGTGCACCAGGCAGGTGAGCACTCCCTGAATCCCCAATCACCCTCTATCCAGGGCACATCCATCCACCCATCAGGGCAGTGCAAGACAAGCAAGGGGGCCCACAGGGCAGCTGCTACTTCCCCCCGGGCAGGGCACCAAGAAGGAAACCAGCTTCTGATGAAGAGGGTACTCCCCATGGCTCCAGCAATCTCCCCACACAGCTTCTTCAGTTTGTTGAGGAAACCAGAGGGGCACTCCTCAAAGAGACTACAAATGCCAATTGGAGAAAGGGGGAAGAAGCAGGGGGACAGAGAAGTCCAGAGACCCCCCATCTATCAGCAAGCACAAAACTGCTACGTAATGTCCCCAGACTCGAGACCCCAGATATCCACCAACGCTATGTGCCGGTGCCACAGCCTATCCTATGGCTGGATCCAGGGCAGAGTACGATGCTCCAGGAAAGGGCAGCAATCAGGTAGTCTTCAGCTGGGCCTCACAGCGGGCCCTGTCAATTCTGTTCACCCACAGGTGTCACTTCCGAGAATGGGGCAGGGCTCGTGGCACTCTGATAGTAATATAAATGACCTGGAGGGGGACCACACATCCCCATGATAAGCGACTCGCCCACCGACTCAAATCCAGACCCAGAAGGTGAGGCTGTGGAGCCACGAGTGCTGCGGTCATTGCAATGTTATCCCGGCACCCTCTCTGCCTTTAGCGTCCAGTGAGTGGTCCCAGTATTGTGGCAGCCAGGGCTCTAGGGATTGGGGATGTCGGGCTTGCGTGTGGACCATGAGGGACTGGGAAGTCAGGAGGTGGCCAAGGAGCTCCTCAGCATGCTACCTAAGGTATCGCGGCAAGCTCTGCCCCCTACTTGATCTCTAATTCACGGTGGATTATGTCATATTTGGTGGGTCATATGATGTTCCTGAAGGTTTAGTATGTGTGTGAGAACCAGGTATGTCAGAATTGTACTTCAGTAGAATGGCACAGTTGATAGGAGAATTATGCACTGCTGATAAACAGTTGTATATAGTGCATTGGTTGTTGACATTTAGGCCTGAATTTACAAACATTTTACACAATGCTGTGTAGCAAATGAAGAGAAATTTCTGTGCATTGTGTGAAAGGGAGAGAGCAAAACTGAGCCATATTTACAAAGAAATAGCACATTTCTCCTCTATCCCTGCGCTGGCACACTTTGGGCTGCCTAGCACCAATGCCTACACCCTTGCAACATAGTGCAAGGGCGTGGGGTTTAGTCATGTTAGTTTTTGTGTAGGAAAGCAGAACCTTCCTGCATAAAAAATACTATCCTTGGAGACTTTTTCCTCTTTGTATGTATTCTGTAGAATGCATAGCTGGTAATATAATATCAAGATTTTAAAATTTTAAAATTGCATCCGAGGCCCCTAATAGCTTGTAAATGTCACAAAGAAATTTTTTATAACAAAGTAGCTCACCAAATAGTTCTTATGTGATATCCCTGCGAGAAATTTATTATTTATTTCAAATATTAGCGACTTTGCTATGAGCTTTTACAAAATGACATATGACCAGAAAATAGCATCATGTGTGATATTTTTATCATCATGTTAAACATTCTTTCAGCAGCAAGACAAGAAAGAAAAGAATGTTCAATACAGCATACAACTAAAACACCTATTTTCTTAAAAGAACAAGCACTGGCAAAGCCAAGAGATTTTGCATTTCAATAGTGTTACCAAACCTGTTTGCCAATGCTCTTTGCAGATTACATTCTTCATCAGCAAAAAGAAAAAATGCTTGTTTGCTGGTTTGAGATAGCATCAGTATAATAAAGAAAGACAAAACACCCAGATGCCCACCTTCAAAATAAATTAAATAGATTAAAAAATTGTGCCAAAGCCTACTTATTTGTTGTTAGAAAGAGGCAGCCTAGTGGTAAATTGAAGCTACCAGGCCTCCAAAAACATTGGATTTGTTTTTAAAAATAAAACAAGGTTGAGTGAGCAGAAATTCATGGTGCAAGCAAACAGTATGAGGCTGGAATAAGTGTCTATGAGTAGTGGGGGGGACTAATGGAGGAGTTGGTTTGAGTGTAAATATTTTTTTAAAAACAAACAAATCTGGGAACAATAGATTAGCTGGGATTAGTAGGAGGGGACAACACTACCAACACCGGGTTTCTGGGTCCAGTGGGGAAGCAGCACATGAGTGACAGAACAAAAAAAAAAAACATGCCCTTGCATGGAGTTCTGAAAGCAAAAGAAAAAGTAGTTCACATAAGGTAAGCATTGGAAGGATAAACGCCATCAAAAGGATGGTAAAGAAGCTATGCTTCAGAGGAAGGGCAAGCCCAAGAGGAAGGAAAGCTATCTAATGACAAGTAAGGAAATGAGATTGACGATAGAGCCAGTCAATAGTAAGCAATGTGCTAAACCAATCCCCATTGAAAGTAATGGTAATGTTCTCAATAGGTTTTCAATAACAAGCAGCTAAGAGCTGTCTGTAAGCAAGAACTAAAAACTACAGTTTTAGACTCAGCTAAATATTACCCTTACTTGACTCGGAAATATTTTATATCTTTAACTATGATTTAATAATGGGGGGATTCCTTGATATAAGAAAGGCAAAGAGCAGTAGATGGTGCTCCTATAGAGCTCCTCGAGTGCACAATACCTATGCGGTATTGCACTACATACGAGCAAAACTTGCTGCACCAACAGAAATCAGTTGACTGCCCATAACATCCATTGAAAGTTATTGCAGCAAATGCAGATGGTGATTCGATTACATCACACATAGAATTAGAAATACATTGCAATAAAGGGACATTGTAGTGCATATTAGTGACATTACTCAAAACTCAAAATAACAATTCATTTGTTAAATACCATAGTATTTGCATGTCTCAGCAGAGAGTATGCTGTGGGAGTTTGAGAAAAATGAGGCAGTAAAACCTTGATGGTTCCGAACCCCTTGACATACTGATACATTGTGAAGACATAAGAATAACATTCTAAACTAGAATATCTAAATTAAAGAGTGTTGTCTTCAACAGCAATGTGACTTCAAATATGCAATATCCTATATAGAGCTATATAGCTCTGTCAGGATGATGACCTCATCAACGGGAACCTAGCCTCCCATTAGGTAAATGCAAGAGTCACATGCTGACTCAATACTGGGACTCAGAAACATCAATGGTCTCTGTTAGACTTGGCATCTTTTGGCGTGTTTCCCCTGACTTTTTGCTTTCTGACCTCCCGGTTTTGACTCTGTTTTTGCTGGTTTAGTGTCTCTGCGCACCTTCTCACTGCTGTTCAGTGTTAAAGTGCAAGTGCTCCTGTTGTAAATTGTTATTATGGATTGGTGTTTACATGATTGGCTGATTTGATTTACTAGTCGGTCCCTAGTACAGTGCACCGTGTGTGCCCAGGGCCCGTAAATCAAATGCTGCTAGTGGGCTTGCAGCACTGGTTGTGCCACCCACACAAGCAGCCTGTAAATGTAACTCTGGCCTGCCATTGCAGAGCCTGTGTGCAGTCTGGTACTGCCCTGTCGACTTGGCAAGTGTACCCACTTTCTAGGCCTTAACCTTCCCTTTTCTTACATGTGCATCACCCCTTAGGTAGGCCCCAGGTACCCCTGTGGGCAGGGTGCAGTGTAAGTGAAAGGTAGGACATGCCCTGGTGTGTGTGGCATGTCCTGATAGTGAATTACTGGCAATTTCTTTTTTCACTATTGCAAGGTTACCTGTTCCCATAGGACAGAATGGGGGGTTTGTTTATAACATCTTATAAATATAACTACCCCTGGGAACAAGGTACAAAATAAAGTTTAGTATGCCTGAACTCAGAATCTAAAGATGCATCTTTTAGTAAAGGTGATTTTTACATTCTGTGTTTGAAAATACCACTTTTAGAAGGAAGGTATTTTCTTGCTTAGCCATCCAGTATGCCTCTGCTGGGTTTGTGGATTGACTGTCTGGCTTTCGGATGACAGGGGCTGGGGAGGAGCAGTGGCTCCAGAGAGTCTAGATGGGTCAGGGATAGGCTGAATAGACCTGGGCTGCATTTAGAGTAGGAGGAGGAGATTTCCTTTCACCTGAATGGGCCTGGTCTGCCTCTGACAATGCTGTCTCCATCTCCTGCCAGGAAGCTGCACCAGAGAGGACAGAACTGGTTCTGGCTGGGCACAGACATTCTCTGCACCCAGAGAACAAAGGATTTTGGGCTATAAAAAGTGGGGCCCAAACCCCTAAACTTTAGAACTCTTTTGGAACCAAGAAGACTGCCAAGAAGAAGAGCTGTAGAAGCTGTGAGGAGAGACTACCACTTTGCTGTGTGCTTTGCTGTATTGGCCTGAAGTGGCTGCTACTGTCTTGGGCAGTAAAAGGACCGGACTGAACCTTCTGCAACTTCCTTTTTGTGAGTTTCTCCAAGGGCTTGAGGTAGAGCTTGCCCCCTGTTCAAGGAGTCTCAGGAACAGCAAAGACTTCAAGTTCTTCTGCCCTCAGCACTGGGGACCTTGTGTTTTGTGCTGCAACAGAAGAAAAGCAACCCAACGCCATCTATGATGCCGCTGCCGTCTCTGTGCCCTGAAGGCACTGCAGAGGGCACCGCCCCAACGCCGCACCGCAACCCTGATCTCACCGATGACGCCATTTGATGCCGCCACTGAGCCGCTTCTTACACCGTGACCTGTGGACACTGCACTTCGCACTGCCTCGCTTCACGACCCCGCCTTGGAAGCCCCTGATTGGACACTGCTGCCTGGATCTGATTGGCTGTTACATCGACGCCGCTGCTTGCATTGTGGTTTGAGGGCACCTCTCGTAAGCTACACGACGCACCGTCCTCATCCCACACTGCATCCTTGGCCTACCGCCGCCGGTGCCATTGACTCCAGTTCGTCAGCCGACGACAGCGCTTCAGCAACGACGACGCCGCTGCTTGCACCACGACCTGCCAGCACCGCGATGAGCACCGCATCACTTCACACCACAGCCTTGGTCTCACCGACACCGCTGGACAACCGTCACCAAGCTGCTGCCTGCACTGCAACCTGAGGGCACCGCACGCCGCACCGATGCACTTCGCACCGCAGCACCCAACGCCTGCCAATGCCGGCGCTCCCGACTTCAACCGCGAGGAGTTTGATCTGCAACGCGTGTGACTTCAAGGGCCCGACAACTCCTGCAATGACCTCCAGAACCGACACCTGCGGACGCCAGCCTTTCGGGGCTCATCGAGAGGTCACCGACGCCCTGCATTTCTAAAGGTACCGTTTTGCGGGTCTTCCCGACACCGTAGCTGGCCGAGACGCCGCAGTCAGCCAGAACTGTTTGGATTTGTTGTTCACGATGCCGTGATAGCCCCAGATGGAGTTATCGACTTCAAAGAACTTTATTTCAAGTCTATTTCGATAGCTGAAGATTTCTAAGTACTGTATTGTGGATTTTTATCGTTCTTGGTCTTGTCTTAAGTATATAAAAATATTGGATATTTTTCTTAACTGGTGTGGTGTCCTTTTGTAGTGCTTTCACTGTGTTACTGGTGGTTATGTGCAAATGCTTTACACACTGCCTCTAAGATAAGCCTGACTGCTCATGCCAAGCTACCAAGGGGGTGAGCAGGGGTTATTTTAGGAGTGTAACTCCCTTATCCCTACTTGGACAAGGTGCAAAGGATTGCCAACTAGAGACCCCCATTTTTAACAGTCTCATTGACCACTATTTTGATTTTTGATTTTTCTTACTGTGGATTTTAATTGTGTAATTCTAAATACCCTTTTATTGTTTTATACAAGATTTGCTAACATTTATAATTTGGGTCAGAGTGAATGTCCTTATGAAGAATAGCACTAATATATCATGCATCAGTGAGTACATGACTTTGATCATGCAATTATATTATTCAAGCATTGACATTATACTTGAAAATGTATGGAAACCAATAATTCCGGAATGATCGACCAAATACCCCTCAACCTCATGGTACTATTTCCTTGTATTTAAAATAATAAATGGCAGCAAATATAGTGGGCGCTACCCACTGTTGAAGACATGGGTGAAATTGTTATTTTTAAAATTGGGGCATATAGGGGCTTATTAGGATGGCGGTCGGAAAACCTGGCCGACCGCCATGGTAGCGGGAAAAGACCGCCCGCATGGACCGCGACATAACCGCCGGTCGAATTACGATGCCCCACGGTCGAAATCCGACCGCGGCGGTGCGATCGTGGGCTTTAACATTGCGGCGGTTGCTGCTGCCCGCAGCACCGCCACGATGCTGAAAGGAGCATGTCCTGCATTTCCCTGCACTGCGTGGCAGGCACTGCACAGTGCCTGCCACCTGGTACAGGGAAATGTAGGGGGGGACCATGGGTACCCCCCCAGTGCACCCACCCCCCCAACACATTGGGGGCCCGCAACGGGCCCCCAGAAGACAATCTCCACCTGCCTTTCCATGGCGGTTTGACCGCTGCGGAAAGGCTGGCTACCGCCGGCATCATAATCGTGCCAGCAGAGCGTGCTCTGCACCGCCACCATTATCCCGGTCCTGCTCCGTCCACCAGGCAGGAGTGCGGATGGTAACCGGCGGAAAAGCGGCGGTCGGAATTTCCCACCGCCGCGGTCACCACCGCCGTCCTAATTTGACTGGCGGTTTTCTGGGTTGCATTCGCGGGCGGATGTCCACCGCCGGTCCGGCGGTCGCCACCGCCGGACCGGCGGTGGACATCTGCCCGCCATCCTAATCAGCCCCTTAGTACATTTCTAAGGACCCCAGAGTCCCAGGCTAGAAAATTTAGGACATTATAAGTTATCAATAGTAATTGAAAGATTAAATAATAAAAGGATGGAAAATAACAATGTTCACGCAGACTGAATTGGCAACTCACATGGATGAATACACCTATGCTCATTAGAATGAATATATTGATGGCAAGTGGGAAGTAGCAATGGTTAGTTGACTTTAAAGAATTTTGAAATTACTAAAAAGTGATTGTGCTCTCTCCTTTAGACATGGTTAAAATTGTCCTACACCTAATTGGCACATTCAATTTACTTGTAAGTCCCTAATAAAGGGTCTTACATTTACCCTGGGCCTGTAAAATAAATGCTACTAGTGGGCCTGCAGCACTCATTGTACCACCCAGAAAAGTAGCCATTTAAAATATGTCTCAGTCCTACCACTGCAGACTGATGTGCAGTTGCAAATTGCCATTGTGACCTGCCAAAATAAATCTTTGGCAGTCCTAACCTTTCTTTTTAATACTTTTAAGTCACACCTACGGTAGGCCCTATAGGCTCATAGGGCAGGGTGCATGTATTTAAGTGGGACATGTGTGCTTAAGTTTTACACGTCCTGGCAGTGAGAAATCCCTAAAGTTGTTTTTCATTGTTGTAAGCCTATCTGTCCCATTGACTAACACTGAGTTACCTTCCATATCTTTGGGTTGGGAGCAGATAGATATATGCTGTCTACATTCAAAGGAATTGTAATTTAAAACCTTCTCTAATGGTAAGCTCAGATACTGAGTCACAATTCTGAAAATGCCACTGCTAGAAAGTTGGCATTTTCTTGTCCCATTTGTGCCTTCTGACAATTTCCTCAGTCACATGACTCTGAATGGCTCTGTTGTTGGGGTTTGCTTATTGCTTCCATACAATAACTCAGAGGGGACATAAGTGTGGATGGGATGGGCCATTTTAGCAGCATGACTGAGAAGGGCTGTGACCAGCACCACTTACACTTCAAAGGGCTTTGCTTCCTGCACACACAAAGGAATCTAACACGAGGCCTGCCCTGTGTTTTGTCACCCCAGGCAGTTTGGAGTCTTGATGGGAAGAACCTTCCAGACCCAGATGTGGGGATAGGACAAGGAATCCCCCCACACAAAGGCTAGCACCTGGTATAAATATTGGGCCCTCTGAGCCACTCTTTAGAACACTCCTGGACCTGTGGAAGTTACTAAAAAAGGGCTGCCCTGATGTCAGCGGACTGCTTAATGGTTGAGGACTGCCTTGCTGTTTGAGAAGGAAGACTGGACCTGCTTGCCTTCACCTCAGGCTAACCAGAGTGACTCCACGGGTCAGTTGGTTGACCTTCTGTGTGAGCTACAGAGACACAACAAGCTTCGGATGTCCACCTGCAACTGCCCTGCTGATCTGCTGCCTTGGTTCTGCCTGGACCTGCAACTGGACTGCTTGATCTTCGTTGCTGGTATTTGCTGGAGAAAAAACCCTATCCCCAAAAGGTGACTCCCCAGGTCCTGAACCCTTGGCTGACATCAGAATGTACTCCGCCCTGGCTAACTGTGGCCTCCATCAAATCCAACTCTGCATGGTGCAACTTGCAGCAGGACCTCTCATCACAGCCCCATACAGCTCCTGATCAGCGGCCTCATCAGAACCAATGCAGTGTGACACAACTCAGAGCAGGCCCTCACACCAGCCCTTGCAGTTCCTTATCGGAACTCATGCAGTGCGATGCAATTCGCAGGTCCAGATCGGAACCTATGCTAAAGTCTCAAATCAAGGACATGAGGTACAGCTCTCATGGGGACTAATCTGGTCCCAGTACCTGGTCCGCACACCATTGCGGTCAGCCTGAATATGTGACTTTGACTCGGTCAGCACGACCAGATAACTACCACTGGAGCTTTGTGCCTTTGGCGCTATTTTTCCAAAAACACTTTAAAATTCAATAGATTCGGTTCTACTGATTGGATTTTTGTCGTTCTGATATCATTTTATTTCATTACATGCACAGTAGGCTCATGCATGGAGAAGCGTGCTGGATGAATAGAGGCAGAGAAAATGGAAGGAGGAAGTCATTAAGACTGTTGGTACATATCTCTTGGTAGAGATTGAAGAGAAGGAGAATCCAAAAAGAGAGACACAAACAGAGAGTGAGGAGAAATACGCCTTCATAGACGAGCTCCATAGCAAAAGACCACCCCCCATACAATACAGCAGCTGCTGCGCCAAGTGTCACAGACCTGGAAGTAACAGAGACTGGGACAGTTGCAGACCTATAGACGCCCGTGCATCAGAAGAAGTTTTATCGATTGTGGATAATGCTGGTAAGGCTGCACTCATCATCTTAGATCTGCTGGCTGGGTTCAACACTGTCAACAGTGCTCTTAGCCCTTATTGAGAGCATAGGGAGTAGGGACTCTGCCTTGGCCCTACTAAGACCTTTTCTCTCAGACAGAGAACAATCTGTTTCTCTTGGTGACTATGTGTCTAAGCTTTTCTTTCTCCCTTGCAGAGTTCTACGAGGGTCCTCTTTAAGCCCCACACTATTCAATGTGTATGTTACACCTTTGGTTAGACTGATTCGCTCCTTTGGGTTCTCCATATTATCCTATGCTATGACACCCAGATTGTGGTTTCCATCTCAAGCAACCATCTCAAGTTAGCAAATAGGTTTCACAACTGCAGGATAGAAGTTGGAAGATGAATGAAAAAAGATTGCCTTAAACTTAATCCTGACAAAACCAAGGTTCTTCTGTTTGGGAGCGATGCATTTTTCTGGTCCCCTACTTGGTGGCCTCAGGGTCTAGGAACTCTTCCATATCCCCGCAGAAAGGTCAAGAATCTGGGAGTATTGTTTGATGATAGGCTAACCTTCTCAGACAAAACTAATCAAGTTACTTCATCTTGCTTCTATCTTCTGAGAATTCTGAAGAAAATCTTTCCCTGCATCCCTTTCGAGCTGCAGAAATCAGTAATAGTTGCCTTAGCGCTATCAAAACTATTGTAATGCCCTCTATGTCAACATTCAACAGCTACTACTAAATAAACTCCATACCCTTCAAAATGCAGCTGCCCGCCTTGCCTTAGGCATTCCAAAGTTTTAGTCAGTTTCCCCGGCTCTATTTAAGTGTCACTGGCTACCGGTAAAGAAACAGATTGCCTCTTAGGCCCTCTGTATTGCCCATAAGGTGCTTCAGGACTGTGGCAAGACATATTTGAAGTTCAGATTCTAGTGGTATGTCCCTAATAAAATGCTACGATCCAACTTCTCAAAAAATCTGGTGGTACCTAAATTCAAAAGGGCATCTTAGAGATGCAGAAGCTTCATTGCCTCACTGGAAAACTGTGGAATAATCTTCCTCTGTTCCTAAAATCTCAGACCAACTTGGCACTGTTTAGAAAATTGCTCTAAAACCTGGCTGTTCTCCAACCAATATTTCCAGCAGGGTTATATCTCTGTTATGACAGTTTACTAACACTAAAACACCATTGGGCGTTTGCGTGCTCTATAACAAATATTTATTCATTCATTCATACCTCAGGATGAGGCCTGGAGTAATGGCACTTGGGTTCCAGATGAGAGAGGATTTAGCTAGCAGCTGGATGGGAGCTAAGACAACTAGTACAGCTTCACCACCAGTTAATGCGTTAAGCGCAGCACAAACCCCACATAAATTTAATGTCACCCAACTAAAAACAGAATTCGAAGAAATTGTTGAAGTAAGCGTGGGATTGGGTTACTTAGGACATTACAGTGAGAACTAGTTGCTTTATACGAGCAAGGAAGCAAAGCGAGAGGATAGAGAGGCCCATGCATGGATGGAAAAGGTAACAGAGGAATGTGTAATTGACAAAACCCAGTGAAAGAAATTGCGGGAGAATGCTCGGATGACAATGGGCGAGGAGGAGCTAAAACTGTGGAAATTGAGGGGGTTGAGAACACATGTAATGGAATTGAATGAGAATATCAGAGAATGGAGTGAGACCGAAATGTTTAGGGAGTTGCAGTCCAGGAAAGAGAAGGTCAATGTGAATCAAAAGAGAGAGGGGTCGAAGGGAGATGACGAAGCATCCATAGGATAGGTGGTAAAGGAGTATCCTTTGAGAGAAGTGCAAGAAGGAGGACACGTACATGTCCCATGGTTGCAATCAGACATCTTACATTTTACAAATTGAGGGATAATCCCAATAAGTAGTACACACAGATGGAACAGATTGTGATTATCTCCAAGGTTCTGTGGGAAGATTTGTATATACTGTTTGAGGTGGCTGTCCCAAAGGAACTGTGGGCAGAGTGTAAAAGGGCAGTTGATTGGTCAACACAAGAACCTCCTCGTGTGTTAGGGACGAATGCCCCTCGGCCCATAGTCAAAACCAAATACGAAAAACGTATAAAACATCTAAAGACAAAGGTTCCTCAAAAGGAGATGAATTGGCCTTAGATTTTCTGAACCTCTCAAGAACCAAAAGAATCAGTCCATACTTAGTTTGAGCGATTGATGCGTGTGTACAGGGAGCTCAGCAGGATGAATGATCCACTAGGGGACAATATGGGAGGGTTGCTTGCCTCTTTTGTACAGGGACTAAGACCCGAGATTATCAATTAGATCATCCAAGCCTGTTGATGAAAACTTACAGTATGCGAAGTACTGCAGCAACATGTTGGAGGCAAAGCAAAAGGAGCTCAAGGAAAAGTACATGATAGCCCAGCCACATTTGGCACAGAATGGAGGAGCAAATGGAGTTAAAGTTCTGCTCCATGCACCCGCTTGGTGGGGACTTAAAATGGGCCATTAGCCCATATTAAGTCAATTAGGAGAGTGTTCAACATTTAAAAAAAGCAGGGATCATTATTGGGAGATTAACGAAGCAGTAGAGTATATGGGGCAACATAACCAATCCTCCTGCAACTGATAGTCGTAGGGTAGTCCAAGACGCCAACTGTGATTTGAGGGATGTGATGGTTCGAAGGAGATTACCCTCCAACACTTTGAGTGTATCGTGATATATTTGTACTCCTAACTATTGGATCATCTGGGGAGTTCCTTGAAGTGACAGTTCTACAAAAGTTAAAGATGGCTCAGTATATGTGTCTGCAAAGGATGCATAGGATTTATTCTCGTTAATTTGGAGGCCAGATAAGGATTCAAAGACTATGAAATGGTTTGACACGTCCATTGAATTCAGGCAGAGACCTTTGATGTACAGAATCATATCATCAGCATGAAGGGAAATGGTATGTATTGTGCGTTCAATCCGGACATCTTAGACTTGGGCGACTTGGGGTATTCACTGAGCCAGAGATTCCAGCGCTAGCACAAAAAGCAGCGGTGATAGTGGGTAGCCCTGTCGAGTACCCCGCTGAATTGAATAAGGAGCTGATATATGTTGGCCCATGCAGGGTCATACAGTGGGAGCAGCATAGAGCAATTTTACCCAATGAATATATTCGGGTGGAAGATTATATTGTTTAAGAGCCGCCAACATGAAGTCCCAGCTTAGGGTATTGAATGCTTGCCTCAAGTCCAACGAAACACAACCAGCCCAGGGAAACTTTCCCTGGTCTGTGCCCATGATGTGATGTAAATGGTGAATGTTAAGGGAGGTATTACAATTTGGGACATAGCTGGACGACGCACCACTCCAGAGTCCCTCGCAAGCTGATCCAGGTGCAGCCCGGTCGACAGCGCACAGTGGGCCCGCAGACTGCAGGCTCCAGCCTGATGGCCAGAACACACGCTTGCAGCCCCGGTCCGGCGTCTGCCACGGTGAGGTGCCGGAGCAGTCAATCAACAGGGGGACAGCAGTATCTTCAGAGTCCTGATTTAGGACCTCAGAGCTGTTTCCCCAACCCAAATCAGGCCCGCTGCCTCAGCCTCCACGCGGCCAGGCCCAATGTCCAGGAAGGCACAGAGTGGGGGTCACACCACTCACCAGAAGGTGCTAACGGGTTCAGCACAGCAGGAGGGTTAGTCCAGGTGCAGCAGGATGCCTCAGTGTGGTGTCGATCTTACTCTTACCATCTTTGGCCATGAGCCAGCCTTCCAGGAGCTCAAAGATCTACTTTGTATTGCACCTGCTCCTGGAATGCCGGACTATACAAAATAATTTGTACTCTTTTGTCAAGTCACAGAAAAATCAGAAAACAATATTGTTACAAAAATATTGTGATGCAGAAATATCGTTGTCAAAAATATTGATTTTTTCAGGTGAGTAATATCGTTGTCAAGAATATCAATGTTATTATTGTTTTCAATAATATAGTTGTAAAAAATATTGTTTTTAATTCGTTTTTATGTGTTTTAGCGCATATATTAATTTTATGTGTTATTATTGAATGTATAATTGTTAATAATATTATTAAATATAGTTTGTCATTTTAAGTGATTTCTGATTTTTGTAATTTAATTGCTAAAAGTAATTTATAGTGTCAGCGTGTTGCTAGGTTTGTAGGGTATAGGTTTGGAAGTTAATTAAGTATAATTAAGTAACAATTAATTAATAATTTATTATTAATAATGTAATTGATTAGTATGTGAATGGTGCAATAATTATATTGTTTAGTTATATATTAGGTGCAGGATGCTGAGTTTGTAAGGGAAGAAGGTGGGAAGTTAAATAAGTAATAGATAACTAAATAAAAATTAGATTGATAATTATTACATTGTTTAATATTCATGTAAATTGTTTAATTGCTTTTTATTCTTATATATAAAAACATTTTTTGGTTAGTACCTAATATTCATACTAGAGTTTTATATTTGTTGTTAATTAATAGGGTTATTCAAATATGTTATTTGTTTGAAGTGAAGGCACTTTCCCTACTGTTGCACGGACTGGAGTGGAATAGTAAATTCTACCCATCCAAAATCCAATGTTTTCGGTATTGCTGCACATACTGGAGTGAGAATAGTGAATATTACCTCTCTGAAGTCCAACACTTTCCCTACTGTTGCACAGACTGGAGTGGGAATAGTAAGGTTAAACCCCTCTGAAGTCCAATGCTTTCCCCACTGCTGCACAAACTGGAATAGGAATAGTAAATGTAATCCCTCCGTAGTCCAAAACTTTCCCTACTGTTGCGCAGACTGGAGTTAGAGTAGTACATTTAAGCCCTCGGAAGTCCAAAGCTTTCCATACTGTTTCTCAGACTACAGTGGGAATGGTAAATGTTTCCCCAATGAAGTCCAATGCTTTCCGTACTGTTGCACAGACTGGAGTGGTAATAGTAAATTTAACCCCTCCAAAATCCAATGCATTGCCTACTGTTGCACAGGCTCGGGTGGAAATAGTACATTTAATTCTGCCGAAGTCCAACGCTATGCCCACAGTTGTACAGACTATGGTGGGAATAGTAAATATTATCCCTCTGAAGTCCAACGCTTTCCTTGTATTGCACAGACTGGATTGGGAATAGTAAGTCTTAACCCTCTGAAGTCCAGTGCTTTCCCTACTGTTGCACAGACTGGAATGGGAATAGTAAACCTTACCTCTCCAAAGTCCAGTGCTTTGCACTAGTGCACAGACTACAGTGGGAATAGTAAATTTAACCTCTCTGAAAGCCTATGCTTCCACTGCTTTTGCATAAACTGGAGGGGGAATAGTATATCTATTTTTCACAGGCTTCAGACCTTTTCCTATTATTATTATTATTTGTGTATTTGTTTAATTTTATCTTATTTGTTTGTTTGTATATACATATATATGTGTATATATTTATATATATATATATATATTTTTTTTTTTCTTTCTTTTAGTTTGGATAATATTTTTAGTAAATGTCTTTTTTTGGATTTTGTAGTTTTAGTTAGTTGAGGTAACTAAAACTCACGTGCCCGCAATGCACTGCTGATGACGTCACATATTACATCACTCATGACATGGTCAGTGACCTCACTGATGACATCACTGATGACATTTCAAATGACATCACTGATGACATCATCCAGTGACTGTGTGTTTCTGTAAAGTTTAAATATGTTTTATATATATATATATATATATATATATATATATATATATATATATATATATGCCAAGGTGTATTGAAGAATGAGTGGGTGTATGAGTGTCTGTATGGATGATTTAGTAGGTGTGTGACTGACTGTATAAGTGAGTGATTAAACGTGTCTTACTGAATTCATGAGTTAGTGACTAAACTGTGTGAATGTCTGTATCAGTCTGTCTGTTCGTGTGTAAGCGGCTGCATGGGTTGGTGAGTAGCTACATGAGTGTCTATATGGGTTATTGATTGGTTGTCTGAGTATCTGTATGGGTGCCTGAGTATCTGTGTGGGTGGTTGGGGGGTATCTGACTTTGTGCTTAGATGTGTGAGTGGGTGATTCACTGGGTGTATGGGTTCAAGAGTGCGTCTGTGAAGGGCTGTATGGGTGGGTGAGTGTGTGTATGGGTGTGTTGATGAGTGTTTAGATGTCTCATTGGTACATGTGTGAGTAACTACATATGTGAAAGGCAGTATATGTGAGTGTTGGACTATATAAATGACTATATGTGAGAGTGAGCGATTTTGAGACTGGCTGTATGGATGAGTGTGTGCTTGTGTCAGTGATTGTATACCAGAGTAAGTATGTGTTAGTATTTGTATGAATAAGTGAGGGTGTTTGTTTATAATTGTTTAGGTGAGTAAATGGGAGTGTGATTGATTCTTTGCATGACTGACTATGTGTGTGAGTAACTCTATGGTGAGTGGCGGTGTGTGAGTGTCTGTATAGGTGTATGAGTGCATATGATAATGCTGTATTGATGAGTGACTGCATGTACGAGTGACTGTATGGGGGAATGAGTAGATGTGTGTGTAGACCTAGGAATCAGTGAGTGGGTATGTAGTTACTGGTATTGGTGTGTCTTTGGTTTCGAAAATGGTAGTCTGCATTTTAGAGTGGGTATATCAAAGGTTATATTAGGGTGTGTGGAGGTACATCAGATTATCACGTGGGTGATGTCATCAGTGATGTCATCTGTGATGTTATTTGCGATGTCACTAGTGATGTCATCAGTGATGTCACTGCCCATGTCATGAGTGATGTAATATGTGATGTCATGAGCAGTGCAATGCATAGCAAAAGAAAAAACGCTTTTTGAATAGAAACAAGGTCCTAACTATAACTACCTACTGGCGACCGCCAGTAGGTAATATATATATATATATATATATATATATATATATATATATATATATGTATATCTATATATATAGATATACATATATATATTTACAGATATATATATATATATATATATATATATATATATATATATAAATATATCGAACCAATGATCCAAGTGTAATTCGTGCACAAAGCAGGTACGGACGTCAAAATTTGCTGGTGCTAAAGATAAAGTTTATTTAGTTTGTGCTGCCCATGACGCGTTTCGGTCACGTTCTGTGGCCTTGATCACATGTATACATATATATATGATTTTTTTTGTCATAAATTAAAAAAACTAAAACAATTAATATGATGTAAAACATATAGTTTTTAGCGATAGTGCTAAATTTCACATGCGTATATGTAAAATACATACACACACATATATGTGTGTGTGTTTATGTAAGTATATATTTATATATAGTATTACATATTATTTACATTTATTTAATTTACATTATATTATTGTTGTATAGAAAAATATTTAAGATTTACTATTTTATACTATGTATAAGAAAAACAATATTTTTGTATGTTTTTTATTTATACTAGTGTGAAACAATATTTTTTCGATATTTGTGGTGCAATATTTCTCTATCTCAATATTGTTGTTTTCTATATTGTGTCAGTGATCCAAAAGATATGGAGTGTGCACTTTCTGTACTAACACAAGCCTATGGGGAAACTAAACACCCCAATGGACACTTTTCAGCTCCTCTTTCAAAAAAAATATTTTTATCAGAGTTTTCTGCAAACAGAACATAATGCATAACAATGCACCAAAAAAACATAACTACATGGGAGTAGATGCATAATAATTCAAAATGTACAACAGCTAGGCCTGGGCGGTAAATTCCCTTCCGCTCGCGGAATTTGGGTAATTTGGGTAATTTGGCGTTCCGTGGAGAACGCGGAATTACCAAAAATTCCGCGATCCGCGGCTTTGCGGACTTTTTTGCTTGTTCGCGCTTTCGAAATGCGTGTTTGCGAGATATTTCTCCCCGAGCATGCAAACAGCGTTCGCGAACAGGAAAAAAGCATTGCAAATGGGCGGAACAAGCAATTCCGCGCGTTCGCGGAACTTTTGCGTGCTCGCGGAGATTTTTTACCGTTTCGCAGAGCTTTGCGCAGCGCGACTACGCAAATTCCACCCACCCTTAACAACAGCACAATGTGGCCATAATTAATTCACAGTAACCATTCAGCGAGCGGGTAAAAACATTACACCATCGATCATCACCCATCACATAGGCTGTATGGTGTGGGTCAGTTCGTCTTTGTACCCCATATCTATATCATAGTATTTTAGCCAGGGACCCCATACCTTGTGCAACTTCTTAAGGCACCCTGTGGCCTTGTAGGTGACTTTTTCATCTGCCATGTTAAGATCCATCCCTGCTCTCCATTCCCGGAGGTCTGGGAGTTCTGGGCACCCCAGTGTTTAGCAACATTTCATTTTGCCACTATGAGGCCAAATTACTAACCAGGAGTTTAGCTCAGGGGACATCCAGTCCTATGGGGATACCCAACAGGATATACTCAGGTTCAAGTGGCAATGTTTCTTCCAGTATGTTATTGAGTTCTGTCACTATGTCAGTCCAATACTGATGAATGTTAGGGCATTCCCACATTGTGTATATGAATGACCCCTTCTCTGCCCCACATCGCAGACTACCTTGCCAAATCCGTGCAGAGGGGCACTGTCATAATATATCCTGTGAATGATTTTAAATTGAATCATCCTGAGTTGGGATTTGATTGCAGCTTCCCGTGGGTGCATGAAGTCTGACTTCTCAGCTTCTCTAGATCCGTTGGCAGAAGAGTTGCCTGGTTGCCTCAAAGCAGTTGCAGCGGTGAGTTTTACAATTCAGCAAGCTGAGTGGATATTGATGTGTTTCCCCAAAAATGTGATGGTATCTACCTCCACTGAGATACTTATGACCCGTACCTGAACCCAACGTTTGACAAATAGCTGCTTAACCTGCTATGAGACAATCATTTGGCAGTGGAAAGTGTTTCAATCCGGAGATGTAACACACTTAACCCTGCTTCCCTGCGGCCAACCCCAGAGGGAGATGATGAGGGTGAATTTGATCACAACTGTGTTAGTGTTACAGTGTTGTGCACTAAACTGAGACCTGACACACTGGATGTACCCCTAAAGAATCTGACCATAACCTTTTTGTTGATGAGTCTTGCTTGAAAGACTTACATGGTATCTTAAGAGCTGCTTATGCTGTGTGTAGGCTACGCGGAATGGTGGAAATGTCTTACTTGTGCCATGTAACGTCTACGCAAGTAGCCAAACTGATTGCTCTTACCACAGTATGCTGCACTTCTGAATGGTTATGAGTCACTATTTACAGTGGCAGACAGTATGGGTTCGGAGTTGTGCATTACTTCGGTCAGCTGTGGTAACAACAAGGTTTCATGACCTCGGCTGGTTCCCCTTATTTGAAATTGACTGTGCATTTTGAATCTGTTGGATGCTTTGTAATTGCAAAGGTGAATTGGTATGGTGAAGTGTGCTGCACACAAGAGTGGCAGTGATTTTGTCATCAGAGGCAACCGCTATGCAGATGAAATTGCCCGATATTGCTCTCTGGAGTCCGGCCCCTTCCATTTGGTTGAACCATGTAATGCAGAGGGAGAAACTGTTTCCAACATGTTACTGAATACTGTACATACCTTCAATGAACTGAGGGAACTGCAACATACTGCCCCAGAGCTAGAGAAAGCCAAGTGGGAGAAGACGGGATGTGTGAAGGATGCCAGTGACATTTGTGTGCCCTTGATAGGAAGCCCGTTTTCCTTGACTCCCTCTTGCCGGCGATGGTGCAGCACAAACAACTTCCAACACATGTGTGGAGAGATGGGATGGTGCCCACTTTCAAGCTTTATTGGTATAACCCTGATTAATGGCAGAAAGCTTGTGCCAGCGTTGCACTACTTGCTAGAAACAAAATTTGGGCAAAAGTGTTGCGAGGACCATGAGCCACATTGGGAAATCTGATAGTCCCTTTGACCGTCTTCAGATCAACTTTCTGGAGATGCCCCAATGTAACCAAATGTGGTATATTCTTGTCATTGTATTTGTTTTCATGATGGGTAGAGGCATATTCCACCAGGAGATGTGACAGCCTAACATTTGCTAAATTAATGATGCAGGAGTTGATATGGCAATTCGAAATGCCAGTTCATCTTAATTCGGATCAAGGAACTCACTTTAAGAGGGAGGTAATGCAGCTTCTGTGTGCAGCCTTAGATACTGATCAGAGATTCCACTGTAGTTACAGGCCTGAGGCATCAGTCATTGTAAAAAGGTTGAACTAATCAGCTAAAGCCTGTGTCTACACATCACTCAAATGGCCTGACGCTCTACTTTTGGCATTAATGGGCAGTCTTAGACATTCGTGGTCCTAAGCACCGCTCTCTCCTGCTGCTGCTCACACCTGCCTTGGCTCCCCGAGTCATTGACTGCACCGCAGTCCCTGAGCCCCCAGTTCGAACCCGCTGTGTTGACCTTGACTGCCTGTGATTGCTTGGTACTGTTAATTTATTGGTCTAATTTAGTGCTCTACTGGTTTAATCGGTTTCCACTTGTTGCTTTATTTACACTTATAGCACCTTTGCTGATTGTAAGTTCTTGGATGTCGTTTTTCCCCACCATTTCCTTGGCTTCCTGCCCTCCCGCCTCCCTGCTGGCCTCTCCCACCTCCTAGGGCTACATATCGAGGTGGAGCATCGCCGTGCACAGTGGGCATGCCCTTGGTGTACTGAAGGAACACCAAAGTGAAGCCCGTCTACACCCGTCTGTGCCTGGACTTCACCCAGTGCCGGGACCCCTGGCTATTTCACCCCGTGAAGATACACTGCTGTAGACCTTCGAACCCTGAACCCCGCACACATCAACAATCTCTGCTGCTGCACATCCCAACAGACCACCAAAGGACCATTCTCCTGTTGACACTGCCGCTTCACCTTCAGCACTGGGGCTATCAATGACACCAGCAACACCATCAACGCAGTACCAGCTACATGAACTGAGAACCCCATGGGCACACTCAAGTGCATCCTAATCAAAGTGCGTTCTCTCAGGAAACATGCCACAGAGATCTGGGACATGCTCTCCTCCCTCACCCCAGATGTCATCTTCCTCGCAGAAGCCTGGCTTCACCCCAAGTCCGCAACAGACATCGCCACTGTCATCCCCGAAGGCTATAAGATTACACACAAGGACCGAATCACCAAGCACAGAGGCGGAATCACCATCATCTACAGGAACACCATCTGTTGCACAACATCCCCTGATGCCACCATATTGGTAATGAAACACCTCAACTTCCAGCTCCACACAGATGGGAAAAGCACCATCAGAGGTACTCTTGCCTACAGACCACAAGGACCATGCCCCAGCTTCTGCATCACCATCGCAGACATCATCGCCCCACTCACAATTGACTCAGAGCACCACATCTTCCTAGAGGACCTTAACTTCCACCATGATGACCCTAGCAACAGCATTTCCTAGAAAGCATGAGCAATATCAGACTCAAACAGCTTTTAACCAACCCCACCCACATCGCAGGGCACATGCTCGGCCCCATCTTCACTTCCAGCAACAAAGTCGTACTCTTCACCGTTGTAGGAACCAATTACCCCAGCGCTGGCCCCATCAAATTCACACGTAGATACTGGAAAAAGATATCAGAGATCCAGTGGAATGACACTCCCCCCCACCTCCCAGATCCTACATGCAACCCCGATCAAGCAGCAAAGAACTTCTCTCAGTGGATCACAAAATGCTTTGACACCATCGCCCCCGCCAAGACAACCAAGGACAAAGAGCAAAGAAAAAGAACAAGCTGGTTCAATGAGAAACTGCACTCCACCAAATGCAACTGGTGGCAAATGGAAAGGAAGTGGGGCACCAGCAAAAGAAAATAGAAGATCGCACCACCTAGAGGACTGCTCTCAACCAGTAACACCGCCTCCTGAAAGAAACCAAGGAGAACGCCCTAGCAGACCGCATCAAAGCTAGTGCAAGCCCAAGCAAAGAACTCTTTGCCATCATGAAGGAGATCATCAACCCTGCAGGTGTCAAGAACCACATCACTCCATCCCAGGAATTGTGCAACAACCTCACAGATTTCTTCCACAATAAGATCTCTACCATGTATGAAAACTTCAAAAGCCAACCCTCTGCCGCAAACAGCATCAACCAGCTCACACCCATGAACACAAACACTGAACACCATCTCACCCACTGGGAACCCCTCACCACGCTAGACACTATCGCCATCATGATCTCCCTGCTCACTGGGGCACTGACAGGCCCATGCCTCCATCACATCTTCCAACTCAGAAGCTAGACAATCATCGATGAATGCAGGAAGGTCCTGAACACATTCATCACCACAGCCTTATTCCCTAAAGAATGGAAACATGCTGAAGTGAGGCCCCTTCTGAAAAAAACCATCCACCGACCAGACTAATCTGAAGAACTACCAGGCCATCTCACTACTCCCCTACCCAGAAAAAGTCCTAGAGAAAACGATTAACCAGCAATTCACCCAACACCAAGAAAGCCACTACCTCCTGCCCCCATCCAGATTTCGAACCAACCACAGCACCAAGACAACAATGATCACATCCACCTATGACATCAGAGCCCTCCTAGACCACAGAGAAATAGCAGCCCTTATCCTCCTGGGCCTTTCCACAGTGATTGACACAGTCTCGAACCACATCCTGATTAAGGGGCTCCACCACATCAGGATTCAAGGAAACACCCTCATATGGATCGCCTTGTACCTCTCCGGCAGAACCCAAAAAGTCTATCCCCTGCCGTTCACCTCAGAGCCAAAGAAGATCATCTGCAGGATCACCCAGGATTCTTCTCTTAGCTTGACCCTCTTCAACACCTACATGACCCCCCCCAGCTGACACGTCATATCACATGGACTCAACATAATGTTCTATACCAATGACACACAGCTCATTCTCCCTCTGTCCAAAGACCACCCCACCACAAAAGTTAACTTCAGCAGATGCATGATGAACATTGCAGACTGGATGAAGGACAACTGCCTTAAACTCAACTCGGCGAAACAGAATTCCTCATCTTTGGAAACAACACCTCACCATGGAACGTCTCTTGGTGGCCAGCTGAGTTTGGCACCCACTGACCCAACAGACCATGCATGTAACCTCGGGATTATCCTGGATAACAAGCTATCCATGAAGAACAAGCCAATGCAGTCTCTTCCCTTACTTCCACACCTTACACATGCTCCACAAGGTCTTCCGGTGGCTCCCGGAAAAACCATCACAGAGGCCCTAATCACCATCAGACTGGACAAGGGAAACACGCTCTGTGTAGGAATTACTGCATGCCTCCTGAAGAGACTCCAAATAATACAGAACTCAGCAGCAAGACTCATACTCAACCTCTCCAGATGGACCCACATAACACCCCACCTAAGGAAACTACACTGGCTCCCAATCCAGAAGAGATGCCAGTTCAAGATGCTGAACCACGCCTACAAGGCCCTGCACAAAGAAGGACCAGCATATATCAACAACTGCCTAACCTCCCACCAACCATTCAGACACCTCCATTCTGCCTTCCTTTCCATTGCAGACACCCCGCAAATGTTGAGCCAACAGTGGAGGACTCTCCTTCTCACACCTGGCAGCCAAGGCTTGGAACAACCTCCCACTGCACCTCAGGACTGCACCATCACTCCAACAATTCAGAAGAGATCTAAAGAACTGGTTGTTTGAATAAACAACCTCTACGCAGAGACTATAGCTCCAGAGCCTTGAGACCTTCAATGGTGATTTGCCGGGCTCTACAAATGACAGATAGATTAATAGATTGATTGATTGATTGATTGAATGAGTATTCAAAGTACCCCCTGTAAGAGAACAGGTTTGTCTCCTCAGGAGGTGCTGATGGGGAGAGCCATGAAAATTCCTTCCGTCCCAGCAGCTGCTCTTGTGAATATGATAGATGAGCTGGTTCTCGAGTACTGCAAGGGATTATCTGACGTGGTGCATTCTATGTTTGATCAGGTCAACACTGCTACACCAACTATATAAAAGTCTCAGGGACATGATTTGCACCCTGGCGATTGGGCTCACAAATAAAGGAACACGGCTGTAATTCTTGTTTGAAGGTGCGCTGGAGAGGCCCCTATCAGGTGATCCTGGTCACCAACACTGCGGTCAAGTGTTCTGGTCTGCTGAATTGCATACACACCTCCCATATCAAGAGGGCAAGATATGAAGAGTCAGAAGCGGAGCCAACACCCACTAATTCCTTGAGTTGTCCTAAGTTTGAAGTGTCAGAGGCTTCAGAAGAAGAGGGAAACCAGTCTGAAGGTCCATAGTCTCTATTAGATGAGCATTATCCAGGACGACAGTCAGATGAAAGAGCTGTTATTCCAGTGAACACTGTGATATCAACCACTGGATTGAGAATACGCATTCACCGGGACAGTGAAAACTCACCAAAAGCTGAATCTCAAGTTGAAAGAGGCAGAAGGCGGTGTGGGACAATGAAGTTCTATCTCTGAAAGCAAATCACATTAATCAGAAACTGAGATTTTGAGCACATCTAAGGATAGAGGTCCGTTGGAGGAAGGCTGGCCAAGGGCTAAAACCACCCGAAAGAGACTCTTGACAGCTAAGAAAAGACCAGAGATGATCAGGGAGGATAGTGAGTTGGAGGAACCAGAACTGGTTGATCAGCCTGACATTGAAGATGAAAGCCTGGACTTAACTAGTATCAAGCGACACAAAAGGGAGAGAAAGGTCAACTGGAAGCCTTCAGGCCCAGATTGGGCACATCTTGCAAAAAGCAGATTTGACTCTGATGATTGCCTGACTGACATTGACAAACATCCTTGACACTAAGAAAAGCCACACCAAGAGCATATCCATGTTGATCACTGACAAACATTGAAAGGACAGCCAGAGAGTTAGGGTAATGGTCAAAGGATGGTAGCTCCTTCAGGCCCCCAGTTGATGCAGAATAAAAATCCCGATAGCTTTCAAGGTAGGGTAATTATGATAGGATAGTGCCTAGAGGACTAACCATTATCATCTGAGATTCTAAGATTTCCTTGATCTGATTTAAGCTAACATGGCGCAGCAGCACTGCAAAATGTAGCTGGTAGGTTTGGTAGTTGCCATTTCTGTTTCTATGTTTGGATGGCTACTGGATGTTTATCTGCTGGGAGGGTATATCCCTCACCTTCAGACAAATTCCACCCTTGAATCTGGAATCAAACCACACTCACAGAAGAGTAAGGTCTTAAATGTCCCACATCAAGAGATTGTGTATAGATATAATGTATATTATCAAATGCTAGCTGAATATGTGAAGGTTATGGAAGTAGATAATTGTTTTGTGTGCTCTCCCCTTCCAGTCTCCACAGCTGAGGGAACAGCATATTTCCACTTACCGTTACTTCTATTCCTTTTCTTTCTCTGTTTTCTGAAATCTTTTTTTACGAGCAGGACTCTACTAAACTGCTTTACTCTGATTTTGATAATCCATTAGAAGATATGCCAATTATTACTCGTGCAAATCTGTACTTGTGGGCTACTAAGCATGTTTCTCATTCTTGCAATGGGTTTAAGTCAAGGGATCAGCGTGAGTATATAATGAAATTCTTCCCCCTCATACTAACATAAGCGATACTAAACAGAGCATGCATGATGTAACCTGTAAAATTAATAAAGATGAAAGGGTATTTGTAGATGATCTGACTGAGAAGAGAAGAATGGATGGAGAGAAGGGGCAAAGAAAGACAAATGCAGAACATATTATTGGAAATGGTAAAGAGATCTTAAAGGCACTACCCCGAGAATGAGCATTGATTTCACCAAGAAGGGATCTCTATGAATAATATGGCAACCATATGAGACGGAAATGAGACAGTTAGGAAATTGAGATGGAGCCAATGTGAGCATAATTACTTAGTTAAGGGACAAACCTCTCACAGATAGAGGAAATTATAAAAGGCATCTATTATGTGTGAGGTAAATATGCCTGTTTCCAATTGTCACAACTGGGCAGGTAGTTGCTATACAGCCCTAATACCATAGTGGCATTATACAATGTGAAGATTAGAAAGCTGTTCACATTGGTAGATCGACTTGCCACTAATACAGCAGGAGCAATAACTGTAATCAATAAAGAATTGCTTGCAATGAGAGTAATGATTATGCAAATTCATCTGGTGTTAAATTTACTCCTCATGATGGATGGTGGAGCTTGGAAAGTCATTCACGCTTGAGAATGCTGAGCCTACATCCGCCGCATAGACAAGCAGTTTGACAGCTATATTACTAACAACATGAACATAACGCATTAACTAACTTAGCTGTAACAGTCAGGAGCCTAGGAAGGATTAGCATCTATATTTTAATACTTTGCTAAGATATGAAAATGGCTTAGTAGAGTAGGTGGAGGAATTCTAAAATTACTCCTGACTCCCCTTTGGGTTACACTCATCAGCATTGCATGTTTACTTATTTTCTTAAAATTTTGCAAAATAATTTCATCACAAAATGATATGGATTTTGGGTATAAGAAGCTGTCAGCAACGAGATGAAGAAAGAAAAAGAGACTTGATGTGAAGGTCGAAGAAATGCAGAGTCAACTCTCAAGACGTTGAAGGGTTTGGGAGAATCTAAGGAGAAGAATCCAAAGTTAATGAATGATGTGTTGTAATAAAGAAATGAAGTGATAATTTAGAATTCATCAAAGGGTGGGTTTTGGGAGATGTTTTTCCTTTTCTCACATTAAATGCATTATAGACTGAGCTTACACTAACCTAAACTTTGTTTACACTGTCCTTCATCTTGCATTGATGTCACAATACATCAAGCGAGGAGTACTATTGTTGGTGTTTGTTCTAAAGAAAGAATTGTGAGTTTTACACTAATAAACAGAGAGTGTTTCCAGAGAATTTTTCCCTGTGTCCCTCACCTAGTACATCCAAACCGTCTTAGGCTATTGACGTGCAATGTATCAACAAGCATGCTAGAATAAACTGTGAGATTGACTGAAATCCAGTGTAACACCTCCATGAGAGAATCTCTGAATGTATTCTGTATTGTTTCTTCTTGCTTGTTCCCTATTGGTGTGTATCCTGAGAACCATATACTTGTGTAGAATGTATAAATGTCTTTGTCTAAAGCCCTATAAAAGAATGTGTAATTTTCTCTACACCAGAACCCCCTGTTCCCCACTTTTAGAAGGCAAATCTATGCCGATTTCCATATAGAACTGTACTGAGTTCTTTGTACTTATGACTTATACGCCTTGCTACAATAAGTTGACCAATGATGAGAACACGATCCTCAGTAAAGGTTTATCTTTTGTGCCAACTACATACCCGAAGAAGTTCAACGTCCAGACAGAACTTCATCGGTTCTTCAGAAAGATCCGTTTGAGATACCACTTTAGGCATTCACCTTCCTTGCCTAAAACATCTCACACAGGACTGCGGGTTCCATCAACTTTCACTCCAACCTCTCAGATGGTGTCTCACCGAATCCTCGCTTACGAAAGCATGGTCTTACAGGAGACTCTTAAGACATGTTCAACCAAGAAATATGTAAAACACAATGTGACGGCTGCGGAACGTGTGGCATTGAATGGCCTTAAAAATAACCATTCCATTGTGCTCAAACCCGCCGATAAGGGTGGGGCTATTGTGGTCCAAGATGTTGATGCCTACAAAAGAGAAATCTACTCCCAACTGAGAGACGGGGTCAGCTACGCAAGATTGAATAACAACCCGACAAAGAAGATCAGCACTATGATCCTACGGACTACTGAAAGGGGCAAGGAGGCTGGTTTCTTATCGGATTTGGAATTTCAATACTTGAACCAAAAGCAGCCCCGGCTGCCAACTGTTTACACCTTACCTAAGGTCCATAAAAAATCTTGGAGCAACCACCGGGTCGGCCCATTGTATCCAGCTGTGGCTCGGTACTTGAGCCTCTCTCCAAGTATGTGGATTTTTTCCTAAAACCATTAGCGGAAAAGACCGTATCCTACCTTCGTGACACCATGCAGGTGATCAATTTGGTAGATGGCATGCCTTTAGAACCTGAATCCCAAATCCTGGTTACATTGGATATCGTATCGTTGTATACGAGCATCCCCCAACGCCACGCCCTTGAGGTAATAAAAATATCCTTGGACAAAAGGCCTCTACCTGCACTAGTCCCGACGGAGTTCATCTTACAATTGCTGGAAATAGCTTTGACACAAAACTTCTTCTACTTCCAGGGGGACCATTTTGTGCAGACCAAGGGAGTTGCCATGGGGGCTAGCTTCGCCCCTGATCTGGCAATCCTGTACATGGACAATTTTGAAGAACAATTCGTCTACAACAATCTGAACCCTTTTAAAAACACCGGGTAACATACTGGAAGCGCTATATAGATGATGTCTTCATGATCTGGACTGGAAGTGACACCGAACTCCTCTCTTTCTTTGGCTGGCTGAATGAAAGGTCCACTGACATCCAGTTTACCATTCACATGGATAAATGGACCATCGATTTTCTGGACATATCAATAAAAGCTGCCAACCACTGTCTGTACACCACTCTCTACCGGAAACCTACCGAAAGGAACTTTCTATTACGATATGGCAGCCACCACCCACGGGAACTACGCGATAACCTGCCCTTCGGGCAATTCCTCAGGATTAGGAGGAATTGCACACAAAAAGAAGATTTCTTCACGGAATCTGACGACCTCATTAACAGATTGGTAGAACGAGGATAACCCAAGCGAATGGTCAAGCGGGCCAGAAAAAGGGCCTTGCATAACCCGAGGGAATCGCTCCTCACACCTAAAGAACATCCCAATGACCATATGGACAGGTTGATCTGTGTGACAACTTTTAATACAAGGAGTAATGAAATCAGGCAAATTGTTAACAAACATTGGCAACTGGTGGCGGACGATTTGCAGTTACCAATCCCCCCCCATGCACTCCTTTAAGAAGGGCAAAAACATTCGAGACCATGTGGTCAGGTCATTCCTTGAGCCCACGCCTCAACCAACCATTCAGTCTATGTGGCAACTTCCGTCGGTATTGGGTCACTACAAGTGTGGTAGCTGCAAGGCCTGCGGTATGACAATTGAAATGAAACAGTTCAACCACAACAATTGCTCAACTGATCTCAAAACCCACACCAACTGCAACACATCTAATGTAATCTAGGCAATTCTCTGTCCTTGCGATAAAGTCTATATAGGCCAAACAACTCAAAAGGTCAAGGCTCGTATACTGCAACACTGCAGCAGGATAAGGTGCGGAACAACAGGGGCGCCCCTAGTCGAACATTTTCAAACATTTGAACATCCTCCAGAATCCATCAAGTGGTTGGTTATTGAAGAAGTCAGACTGGGAGTAAAGGGTGGTGACTTAAGCTCCATTTTGAATGTTCGGGAATGTAAGTGGATGGACCGTTTCAACTCTGTCCATAATGGTCTTAACGAAATGGATGTAACTTATGCCCAACTGTTTATACTGAATGGGGACTAGAGGATACATCTTCTAACACCCATTAACATACACATACTGACAGGAATGTTATAACCTTTGTCAGACCTGTAAAATGCCCTATCCTGTGAGGGGTATGCAGACCCAGATTGTGCGCCAGTTATTGGAACTGGACAGCTCCATGTTATACATCCCGTATGCCACTACTTTGGGGCTTTGACATACCTGCGAATAAGCACCGAATAAGCTCATAGCATAATAACGTTTACATGATGCTTTTTATTCTGGTGAATAATAGGTGTTTTCCTTTTCTTTTAAGTGTATGTATCAACTTGGGAAATGTATATAAAATGTTGCCATTATTGGGGATAATTTTTAACATCTTGGCCATCCCTTTTCTCCCTTTTTCCATATTTTCAGAATTAGAAATTTGTGTGTACTCTAATTGTTATTGGCGTTCCGGCCACAGTATTGACATTATTGCAATTATGCTGTTTGAGACATCGGTGTTCCCAATATCTCCTTTAAAATTGTGTGCTGCACTTTGCAGACAGGGAACTATTACGTCATGGTGAGGGCAAAGAGGGCATAGTATGACTTCCCTTTGTCACCATCCGGTAGGCGATAGGCCGTAAAATCCACCTGCTTTCACAACGGACGTGCCCAGCGTGCACGCCATCTCCCGTTATTTAACCATTGTCCCTGACATGGACACGCTGTTAGCTGACTCACCGGTTTCCCCAGCAGCCCTCAGGTATGTTCCCACCCTCGGTCCCAGCGAGGCCGGTGTGAGTGGAGAGGTGTTTGTTTTGGCTTTGTTTGTTTTGGCTTTAGTTTCAGAACTTTTAGAGCGGCCCACTTTGGAGGCGTAATGAGCGCTTCATTGTAAACGAGCTGTCATTACATTTCAGAAGCGCGTTTAGTTTTCCTCAGCTACAATGTAACAAGTAAGACACACTGAGCGTAATTTAACACTATTCCCAGTCACGGTCTGGATTTATGCTTTTGAATGCGGCGTGTGCTGGAGGCACCCTAAGCGTTTTTATTATTAAATTGTTTATGCGCAGTCCCGCAGTTATTTCACTCCTAATTAAATATCATGTAGGAGAATATTATCCAAATCACGCTTTGCAATTATTTACTGAAGTATTGAGCGCTTCATTGTAAACGCGCTGTCACTACAATTCAGACACGCGTTTAGCATTCCTCTTTTTCCTCAGCTAGAAGTCAACTAGTAAGGCGCACTGAGCGTTATTTACATTTTTCCCAGTCACGGTCTGGATTTATGCTTTTAAATGCGGCGTGTGCTGGAGGCACCCTAAGCGCTTTTATTGCTAGCTTGTTTATGCGCAGTTATTTCACTCTTTAATATCGTATAGGAGAATATTATCCAAATCACGTTTTGCATTTACTTACTGAAGTATTGGTGGCCTGCACAGTTTGACACAGGTTATGTATTTTTTCTTCAGCCATAGGTTCCTGATCAACCTTGGCCTTCATAGTACTAACTACGAACATCTGCGAAAATTCTGAGTACGTTTCTGTCAGCTTCTGCTCTTTTTTATACTCCACCTTCCACTAGTTGGAATATAGATCCTAGTGGTTTCGTCTTTGTCTCCTCTTTCTCTCATAGGAGCCCACAAGGCCCAGCTTTCAAATCCTCAGCCTGAAGTTCTCTCGCTGATTTTTACTGGTAAATTACCCTAAATAGTATGACCCATTGATACGTTCGTTCTTTAAGCACCACCACATTAACCTCATCCTATTGTCCATAGGTGCCTACTGCCCTCCCTCACCTCGGTCCTGATGAAGACCCCACCCCCAAGGCGCAAAGTTTGCTGTTTTATATAGGGGTCAAAACGTCAACAGTGTTTTGCTTTATTGTCAAACATAGATGACAGAGATTTTATATCTGCATCTACTCAATTATGTTATGATTTGTCATTTATGTATATGCCAGGCATCTGGCTGGATAGGTTGTTATTATTGATTGCTGATGTATATATGCGCACTACCGTCCCTTTTCACATCACTTTCACTAATCCCTCCCATGCACCTATCACCCCACCCTTTGTGCACCTGTCTTTCAAAAAATGTTTAAATGTGAAATACATTGTGCCTTATGATTTGATTTATTCCAATATTGTGATGAAATAAAATCACAACCATTGGTGGAATGATTTAATGGTGGTGTCCGACTTTGATTAGATAACATAGACCATTTCTTGCCTTTTTTAATGTATTGTGACTGTTCTCCACTGAATCCAGGCGGGGAGCACCAAAGTCTGTTTCATGACTACACCGCTCCCGGTTCTAGTCATTGGCAATCCCTTTTGGGTATGATCATTTAGTATAAGTTTGTGCGTTGACAGTGACTTGATTATGTCAACCAATAAAAAAATACATAACAAATACAATTGCCATAAAGAAATAAAAATTGCATTAAATCTATATGCCTTTCTGTAGTTATAGTTCGACTTCCCAAAGATAGGAATTCCTCAGATTTTTGCTCCCTGATATCTTTCCAACCATTTTACAAATCACCACAAAACTTTACAGACCTATATCATTTTCTACCTTTTGTAATGATTTAAATGCATTTTCCAAAGACTAATATATATATATGTGACAAGTGTGCAAACGCACCCCAACTAGCCCACCAGGTAATTCCAGTAAGCGCCACAGGGCTGCGTTGCAGAGAGGTGGCCCGAGGCCATGCCCCTTTTTACACCTCTGTGCAACGCAGCTCTGTGGCGCTTACTGGAGATACCTGGTGGGCTAGTTGGACCTCAGGGACCCTCAGGATTTAAGGGGACTTAATCCCCCAATTTAAAATGCGCCACGGGGCGCGTTTGCACAGTGGTGAAGGCAGGGGGCGGGGCCTGATGTGACAAGTGTGTAAACGCGCTCCATGGCGCGTTTTAAGTTGGGGGATTAAGTCCCCTTGAATCCTGAGGATCCCTGGGGGCCAACTAGCCCACCAGGTACCTCCAGTAAGTGCAACAGAGTTGCATTGCAGAGAGGTGTAAAAAGGGGCGTGACGTTTGACCACCTCTCTGCAACACAGCCCTGTGGCGCTTGTTTGAGGTACCTGGTGGGCTAGTTGGCCCCCAGGGACCCACAGGAGTCAATGGGACTTAATCCCCCAACTTAAAACGCGCCACGGGGCGTGTTTGCACACTTGTCACATCAGGTCCCGCCCCCTCCCTTCACCACTGTGCAAACGGGCCCTCTGGTGCATTGTAAGTTGGGGGATTAAGTCCCCTTGAATCCTGAGGGTCCCTTGGGTCCAACTAGCCCACCAGGTACCTCCAGTAAGCGCCACAAAGCTGCGTTGCAGAGAGGTGTAAAAAGGGGCGTGGCCTTGGACCACCTCTCTGCAAAGCAGCTCTGTGCCGCTTACTGGAGGTACCTGGTGGGCTAGTTGGCCCACTGGGACCCGCAGGATTCAAGGGGACTTAATCCCCCAACTTACAACGTGCTAGGGGGCGCGTTTGCACAGTGGTGCAGGGAGGGGGCGGGGCCTGATATAAGAAGTTAGCAATCCTGCTGTGTGGGACTTATTGGTGATAATAAAAGGGGTAGTTGGTCCTCAAGGTTGACGTTGGGGGCTAACTACTCCTCCTGTTACCTCCAGTAAATCGCACACAGTGGGATTGCTAAGAGGTGTTTCAAGGCCACGCTCACCTTTCTCCACCACTCTGCAAACGCGACTGCTATGTTATAGTTAGAAATTCGCATTTAAAAAACCTTTGAAATTCACTGAAAAAACCATAGGTTTCAGGGACGTTATAGTTAGAAATTAGCATTTAAAAAACCATTGAAATTCACTGAAAAAACCATAGGTTTCAGGGACGTTATAGTTAGAAATTAGCATTTAAAAAACCTTAGAAATTCACTGAAAAAACCATAAGTTTCAGGGATGTTATAGTTAGTTGGACATTTCACTCGTACAAAACCAGAGAAATTCGGCCGTTATAGTTAGTTCAGCTAACTATAACTCGCGCCCGCAATGCACTGATGATGACGTCACATATTACATCATTCATGACATGGTCAGAGAGATAACTGATGACATTAAGTAAGCGGAAGACCTTAAGTAAGCGGAAGACCATTTGCATCGATATTTATCTTAGGACTGCTGAGAATTCATCTTTACTTGCCAGGTTCAAGAGAGAGAGCCATAAGGATTTCATATTTTCAATTACAGCATATTATCCGGATTGTATTGTGTATTGAGCTGGCAACGGAATCAGCCCTAAAGCAGTCACAAGTGTGCTACGACACACAACGAAACACGTGTTGGCTGTAATTGTCTGATTATACTACCATATCAAGCTGTGTCTTGGAAACATTATCCTACTGAGTATCGGACACTGGATACTTGAATAAAGAACTGGAATTCATTTCTATTGGACAGAATCTTACTCAATTGAGTGCTCAGGGGTGAATTTCTGTATTGTTGTATCCCTTCCGTTGTGGGGATTAATGTGGTTGAATTGGTACCCGACCTTTCTCCCCTTGGAGCACCAACCTATACCAGTATTGTATTGTTACACTGCCCTACACATCTGTTGAGCACCCGGTCCTTTGGTTCTTGGCTGGTTACCAATTTATATTTGTCGAATTATGTGGTATGTTGTGCAGTGAAATTATGTGGATAGAAAGTATGTGGTATTTAGTGTATAGGAATTATGTAGAGTGGGATTATGTGTTATGGAGAGTAATTATGTGGTATGGTAGTCTGTGTTGTGGAGTGGTAACCTCAGGTTTAGTCTTCCTTGTTTCCATAGAAGCTAAACTATGAACTCAATGAGACAAAAAAAAAAGGAATCAATGAGGAGCACTTTTGGACCTAGTCAGAGGTATGAGCAGGGCCACTGGAATTATGCAAATGTTTAGCTGCACCGACTTTCGCACAACTATACATTTTCCACATTAGCCACATAATACATCATCTGCTGCCTAATCTGCAGATTTTAACAAAAAAGCCTTGTTTCTAGCTCAAACGCTCAAAAGTTACCAAAAATCCAGCGACAAGTGTTACAGCGTGGTGGAAGGTCCTTTGTAAACCTAGAATGGTCACCTGCTACTTATTGCTAAATGTGGGTGTTAAATTGGTACTAATGGTGTGCAAGCCACTCTTGCTTCTTTCTGCACCTCTCTTGCCTCTTTCTGTATTTCTGTTGCTTCTTTCTGCATGTTTATTTCTTTTTCTGCACTTCTCTTGCCTCTTTCTGCAAATCTCTTGCCTCTTTCTGCACCCCTCTTCCCTCTTTCTGCACCCCTCTTGCCTCTTTCTGCACCCCTCTTCCCTCTTTCTGCACCCCTCCTGCCTCTTTCTGAAACTCTGTTCCTTCTTCTGCACTTCTTTTGTTTCTTTCTGAACCTCTCTTTCTTCTTTCTGCACCCCTCTTGCCTCTTTCTTCACCCCTCTTCCCCATTTCTGCATCTCTGTTGCTTCTTTCTGCACTTCTCTTGTCTCTTTCTCCACCCCTCTTCCCTCTTTCTGCACCTGTGTTGCTTCTTTCTGTACCTCTCTTGTTTCTTTCTGCACCCTTCGTGCCTCTTTCACGCCCCTCTTCCCGCACCCCTCTTGCCTCGTTCTGCACCCCTCTTCCCTCTTTCTGTACCCTTCTTGCCTCTTTCTGCACCTCTGTTCCTTCTTTCTGCACTTCTTCTGTTTCTTTCTGCAGCTCTCTTGCTTCTATCTGCACCCCTTGCCTCTTTCTCCACCCATCCACCCTGTTTCTGCATCCCTCATCCCTCTTTCTGCAACCCTGTTCTTTCTTTATGCACTTCTTGTGTTTCTTTCTGCACATCCCTTGCTTCTTTCTGCATCCAACGTGCCTCTTTCTGCACACTTCTTCCCTCTTTTTGCACCCCTCTTGCATCTTTCTGCACCTTTGTTGCTTCTTTCTGCACTCCTCTTGCTTCTTTCTGCACTCCTCGTGCCTCTTTCATACCCCTCTTGCCTCTTTCTGCACCTCTGTTCCTTCTTTCTGCACTTCTTTTGTTTCTTTTGTTTCTTTCTGCACCTCTCGCTTCTTTCTGCACCCATATTGCCTCTTTCTGCACCCCTCTTGCCTCTTTCTGCACCTCTGTTCCTTCATTCTGCACTTCTTTTGTTTCTTTCTGCAGCTCTCATGCTTCTTTATGCACCCCCTTGCCTCTTTCTCCACCCCTCTCCCCTCTTTCTGCACCCCTGTTGCCCCTTTCTGCACCTCTGTTCCGTCTTTTCTGCACTTCTTTTGTTTCTTTCTGCACGTCTCTTGCTTCTTTCTGCACCCCTCATGCCTCTTTCTACACTCCTCTTCCCTCTTTTTGCACCCCTTTAGCCTTTTTCTGCTCCTCTGTTGCTTCTATCTACACCTCTCTTGCTTCTTCCTGTACCACTCGCACTTCTTTCTGCACCCCTCTTCCCTCTTTCTGCACCCCTCTTGCCTCTTTCTGCACCTCTGTTCCTTCTTTCTGCACTTCTTTTGTTTCTTTCTCCACCCTCTTCCCTCTTTCTGCACCCCTGTTGCCCCTTTCTGCACCTCTGTTCCTTCTTTCTGCACTTCTTTTGTTTCTTTCTGCACATCTCTTGCTTCTTTCTGCACCCCTGTTGTCTCTTTCTACACCCACTTCCCTCTTTTTGCACCCCTCTTGCCTCTTTCTGCACCTCTGCTGTTTCTTTCTGCACCTCTCTTGTTTCTTTCTGTATCCCTCTTGCCTCTTTCTCCACCCCACTTCCCCCTTTCTGCACCCCTCTTGCCTCTTTCTGCACCTCTATCCCTTCTTTCTGCACTTCTTTTGTTTCTTTCTACACCTCTCTTGCTTCTGTCTGCACCCCTTGTGCCTCTTTCTACACCCCTCTTCCCTCTTTTTGCACCCCTCTTGCCTCTTTCTGCACTTCTTTTGTTTCTTTCTACACCTCTCTTGCTTCTGCACCACTCATGCTTCTTTCTGTACCCCCTCTTTGCTCTTTCTGTACCCCTCTTGCCACATTCTCCACCCCTGTTCCCCCTTTTTTGCATCTCTCTTGCTTCTTTATGCACTTCTCTTTCTCATCCCTCATCACTTTATCTGCACCTCTGTTGCTTCTTTCTGCACTTCTCTTGCTTCTTCTGCACCTCTGTCCCTTCTTTCTGCAACCCTTGTGCCTCTGTCTGCACCCCTCTTCCCTCTTTCTGCACCCCTCCTGCCTCTTTCTGCACCTCTGTTCCTTCTTTCTGCACTTCTTTTGTTTCTTTCTACAACTCTCTTTCTTCTTTCTGCAGGCCTCTTGCTTCTTTCTGCACCCCTCGTGCCTCTTTCACACCCCTCTTCCCTCTTTCTGCACCCCTCTTGCCTCTTTCTGCACTTCTTTTGTTTCTTTCTGCAGCACTTCTCTTGTTTCTTTCTGCAGCACTTCTCTTGTTTCTTTCTGCAGCACTTTTCTTGTTTCTTTCTGTATCCCTCTTGCCTCTTTCTCCACCCAACTTCCCCCTTTCTGCATCTCTGTTGCTTCTTTATGCATTTCTCTTGCTTCTTTCTGCACCCCTCGTGCCTTTTTCTGCACCCCTCATCCCTCTTTATGCACTCCTCGAGCCTTTTTCTGCACCTCTGTTGCTTCTTTCTGCTCTTCTTTTGTTTCTTTCTGCACCCATATTGCCTCTTTCTGCACCCCTCTTGCCTCTTTCTGCACCTCTGTTCCTTCATTCTGCACTTCTTTTGTTTCTTTCTGCAGCTCTCATGCTTCTTTATGCACCCCTTGCCTCTTTCTCCACCCCTCTCCCCTCTTTCTGCACCCCTGTTGCCCCTTTCTGCACCTCTGTTCCGTCTTTCTGCACTTCTTTTGTTTCTTTCTGCACGTCTCTTGCTTCTTTCTGCACCCCTCATGCCTCTTTCTACACCCCTCTTCCCTCTTTTTGCACCCCTTTAGCCTTTTTCTGCTCCTCTGTTGCTTCTATCTACACCTCTCTTGCTTCTTCCTGTACCACTCGCACTTCTTTCTGCACCCCTCTTCCCTCTTTCTGCACCCCTCTTGCCTCTTTCTGCACCTCTGTTCCTTCTTTCTGCACTTCTTTTGTTTCTTTCTCCACCCCTCTTCCCTCTTTCTGCACCCCTGTTGCCCCTTTCTGCACCTCTGTTCCTTCTTTCTGCACTTCTTTTGTTTCTTTCTGCACATCTCTTGCTTCTTTCTGCACCCCTGTTGTCTCTTTCTACACCCACTTCCCTCTTTTTGCACCCCTCTTGCCTCTTTCTGCACCTCTGCTGTTTCTTTCTGCACCTCTCTTGTTTCTTTCTGTATCCCTCTTGCCTCTTTCTCCACCCCACTTCCCCCTTTCTGCACCCCTCTTGCCTCTTTCTGCACCTCTATCCCTTCTTTCTGCACTTCTTTTGTTTCTTTCTACACCTCTCTTGCTTCTGTCTGCACCCCTTGTGCCTCTTTCTACACCCCTCTTCCCTCTTTGTGCACCCCTCTTGCCTCTTTCTGCACTTCTTTTGTTTCTTTCTACACCTCTCTTGCTTCTGCACCACTCATGCTTCTTTCTGTACCCCCTCTTTGCTCTTTCTGTACCCCTCTTGCCACATTCTCCACCCCTGTTCCCCCTTTTTGCATCTCTCTTGCTTCTTTATGCACTTCTCTTTCTCATCCCTCATCACTTTATCTGCACCTCTGTTGCTTCTTTCTGCACTTCTCTTGCTTCTTCTGCACCTCTGTCCCTTCTTTCTGCAACCCTTGTGCCTCTGTCTGCACCCCTCTTCCCTCTTTCTGCACCCCTCCTGCCTCTTTCTGCACCTCTGTTCCTTCTTTCTGCACTTCTTTTGTTTCTTTCTACAACTCTCTTTCTTCTTTCTGCAGGCCTCTTGCTTCTTTCTGCACCCCTCGTGCCTCTTTCACACCCCTCTTCCCTCTTTCTGCACCCCTCCTGCCTCTTTCTGCACTTCTTTTGTTTCTTTCTGCAGCACTTCTCTTGTTTCTTTCTGCAGCACTTCTCTTGTTTCTTTCTGCAGCACTTTTCTTGTATCTTTCTGTATCCCTCTTGCCTCTTTCTCCACCCAACTTCCCCCTTTCTGCATCTCTGTTGCTTCTTTATGCATTTCTCTTGCTTCTTTCTGCACCCCTCGTGCCTTTTTCTGCACCCCTCATCCCTCTTTATGCACTCCTCGAGCCTTTTTCTGCACCTCTGTTGCTTCTTTCTGCTCTTCTTTTGTTTCTTTCTGCACCCCTCTTGCCTCTTTCTGCACCTCTGTTCCTTCTTTCCGCACTTCTTTTGTTTCTTTCTGCACCTCTCGCTTCTTTCTGTATCCCTTTTGCCTCTTTTAGTGCCCCTCTTGCCTCTTTCTGCACCTCTGTTCCTTCTTTCTGCATTTCTTATGTTTCTTTCTGCACATCTCTTGCTTCTTTCTGCACCCCTCGTGCCTCTTTCTGCACCCCTCTTCCCTCTTTTTGCACCCCTCTTGCCTATTTCTGTACCTCTGTTACTTCTTTCAGCACTACTCTTGCTTCTTTCTGCACCTCTTTGCTTCTTTCTGCACCACTCGTGCTTCCTTCTGCACCCTTCTTCCCTCTTTCTGCACCTCTCTTGCCTCTTTCTGCATCTCTGTTCCTTCTTTTTGCTCTTCTTTTGTTTCTTTCTGTACCTCTCTTGCTTCTTTCTGCACCCCTCTTGCCACTTTCTCCACCCCTGTTCCCCCTTTTTGCATCTCTGTTGTTTCTTTCTGTACTTCTCTTGCCTCTTTCTCCACCCCTCATCCCTCTTTCTGCACCTCTGTTGCTTCTTTCTGCACTTCTCTAGCTTCTTCCTGCACCTCTGTCCCTTCTTTCTGCAACCCTTGTGACTCTTTCTGTATCACTCTTACCTCTTTCTGCACCTCTGTTCCTTCTTTCTGCACTTCTTGTGTTTCTTTCTGCAACTCCCTTGCTTCTTTCTGCTTCCCTCTTGCCTCTTTCTCCACCCCTCTTCCCCCTTTCTGTATCACTGTTGCTTCTTTTTATACTTCTCTTGTCTCTGTCTGCACCTCTTTTTCTGCACCTCTGTCGCTTCTTTCTGCACTTCTTTTGCTTCTTTCTGTACCCCTTGTGCCTCTTTCTGCACCCCTTTTCCCTCTTTCTGCACCTTTCTTGCCTCTCTCTGCACCTCTGTTCCTTCTTTCTGCACTTCTTTTGTTTCTTTCTGCACCTCTCTTGCTTCTTTCTGTACCCTCTTGCCTCTTTCTCCACCCCTCTTACCCCTTTCTGCATCTCTGTTGCTTGTTTCTGCACTTCTCTTGTCACTTTCTCCACCCCTGTTCCCACTTTCTGCACCTCTGTTGCTTCTTTCTGCACTTCTTTTGCCTCTTTCTCCACCCTCCTTCCCTCTTTCTGCACCTCTGTTGCTTCTTTCTGCACTTATCTTGCTTCTTTCTGAACCCCTCGTCCCTCTTTCTGTACCCCTTGTACCTCTTTCTGCACCCCTCTTCCCTCTTTCTGCACCTCTCTTGCCTCTTTGTGCACTTCTCTTGCCTCTTTCTGCGCCACTGTTACTTTTTCTGCACTTCTCTTGCCTCTTTCTGCACCTCTGTTGCTTCTTTCTGTACCCCTTTTGCCTCTTTCTGTACCCCCTTCCCTCTTTCTGCACATCTCTTCCCTCTTTCTGCACTTCTCTTCTCTCTTTCTGCACGCCTCTTGCCTCTGTCTGCACCTCACTTGCCTCTTTTTGCAACTCTCCTGCCTCTTTCTGCACCTGTATTCCCTCTTTCTGCACTTCTCTTCCATTTTTCTGCAACTTTCTTTTTCCTTCTGCAACTCTCTTGTCTGTTTCATCACTTCTCTTGCCTCTTTCTGCACCTCAGTTGCTTCTTTAAGCACTTCTCTTGCCTCTTTCTGTACTTCTTTTGCCTGTTTCTGCAACTCTCTTGTCTCTTTCATCACTTCTCTTGCTTCTTTCTGCACCTCTGTTGCTTCTTTCTGCTCCCCTATTGCATCTTTCTGTGCCCCTTCCCTCTTTCTGCACTTCTCTCTTCTCTTTCTGCACCCCTCTTGCCTCTGTCTGCACCTCACTTACCTCTTTTTGCAACTCTCCTGCCTCTTTCTGCACCTGTCTTCCCTCTTTCTGCACTTCTCTTCCTTTTTCTGCACCTTTCTTTTCTCCTTCTGCAACTCTCTTGTCTGTTTCATCACTTCTCTTGCCTCTTTCTGCACCTCAGTTGCTTCTTTAAGCACTTCTCTTGCCTCTTTCTGTACTTCTTTTGCCTGTTTCTACAACTCTCTTGTCTCTTTCATCACTTCTCTTGCTTCTTTCTGTATCTCTTTTGCCTCTTTCTGCACCCCTGTTCCCTCTGTCTGTACCTCTCTTGCCTGTTTCTGTACCTCTCTTGCCTCTTTCTGCACTTCTCTTGCCTCTTTCTGTACCCCTCTTCCCTCTTTCTGCACCTCTCTTGCCTCTTTCTGCACCCCTGTTCCCTCTTTCTGCAGTTCTCTTGCCTCTTTCTGCACCTCTGTTGCTTCTTTCTGCACTTCTCTTGACTCTTTCTGCACTCCTCTTGCCTCTTTCTACACCTCTGTTGGTTCTTTCTGCACTCCTCTTGCTTCTTTCAGCACCTCTCTTGCAAATTTCTGCACCCCTCTTGCCTATTTCTGCACCTCTCTTCCCTATTTCTGCACCTCTCTTGCCTCTGTCTGCACCCCTGCTCCATCTTTCTGCACCTTGTTTGCCTGTTTGTGGAACTTTCTTGCCTCCTTATGCACCTCAGTTGCTTCTTTGTGCACTTCTCTTGCCTCTTTATGTACCCTTCTTGCCTCTTTCTGCACCCACTTTGCTTCTTTCTGCACTTCTCTTGTTTCTTTCTGTACCTCTCTTGCTTCTTTCTACACCCCCCTTGCCTCTTTCTGCACCCCTCTTCTCTCTTTCTGCACCCCTCTTCCCTCTTTCTATACCTCTTTTGTCTCTTTCTGCACTTCTCTTGCCCCTTTCTGCACCACTGTTGTTTTTTCTGCACTTCTCCTGCCTCTTTCTGCACTTCTCTTGCTTCTTTCTGCACCCCTGTTCCCTCTGTCTGTACCTCTCTTGCCTCTTTCTGTACCCCCTTCCCTATTTCTGCATTTCTCTTCCCTCTTTCTGTACTTCTCTTCCCTCTGTCTGCACTTCTCTTCCCTCTTTCTGCACCCCTCTTGCCTCTTTCTGCATTTCTCTTCCTTTTTTCTGCACCTTTCTTGTTTCCTTCTGCAACTCTCTTGTATGTTTCTTCACTTCTCTTGCTTCATTCTGCACCTCTGTTGCTTCTTTAGGCACTTCTCATGCCTCTTTCTGCACTTCTTTTGCCTGTTTCTGCAACTCTCTTGTCTCTTTCATCACTTCTTTTGCTTCTTTCTGCACCTCTGTTGCTTCTTTCTGCACCCCTCTTACCTTTTTCTACACTCCTCTTGCCTCTTTCTGCACCCTGTTCCCTCTTTCTGCACCTCTCTTGCCTGTTTCTGTATCTCTCTTGCCTCTTTCTGTACCTCTTTTATCTCTTTCTGCACCTCTGTTGGTTTTTTCTGCACTTCTCTTGCCTCTTTCTGCACCCCTCTTGCCTCTGTCTGCACCTCACTTGCCTCTTCCTGCCCTTCACTTGCCTCTTTCCGCACTTGCCTTGCCTCTTTCTGCACTGCTCTTCCTTTTTTCTGCACCTTTCTTGTTTCCTTCTGCAACTCTCTTGTCTGTTTCATCACTTCTCTTGCTTCTTTCTGCACCTCTGTTGCTTCTATAAGCACTTCTCTTGCCTCTTTCTGCTCTTCTTTTGCCTGTTTCTGCAACTCTCTTTTATCTTTCATCACTTCTCTTGCTTCTTTCTGCACCTCTGTTGCTTCTTTCTGCACCCCTCTTACCTCTTTCTATACTCCTCTTCGCTCTTTCTGTACCTCTATTGCCTCTTTCTGCACCCCTGTTCCCTCTTTCTGCACCTCTCTTGCCTATTTCTGTACCTCTCTTGCCTCTTTCTGCACGTCTCTTGCCTCTTTCTGCACCTCTATTGGTTTTGCTGCACTTCTCTTGCCTCTTTCTGCACCCCTCTTGCCACTTTCCGCACCTCTGTTGCTTCTTTCTGCACTTCTCTTGCCTCTTTCTGCACATTTCTTACTCTTTCTGCATCTCTCTTGTTTTTTTCTACACTTCTCTTGCTTCTTTCTATACTTCTCTTGCCTGTTTCTATATTGAAATAGGAAGTGCAAGCTGTTAAGTTTAAAGGTCTGCGTCCTCTCGTGACTGAGGTATATGTCTACTTGTACATGTATTCTCACATGTGTTATGGATCTGAAGATGGTAGCTTAAAAAGCAGGTAGCTTCTCTTATAGGTGGTCAAATCTTGTTAGTTCTGCTATGTCATTCGGTTGCGCAGGCAGACATTTGTTATGTATATAGGTGTTATAGAGCCCCTCAAATGTACTATTGAGTATGCATGTGCCCTGTATTAGGAGCAGAAAGAAATACATGCACCTTCTTGTACACAAATTTACAGAGTATACTGTTTGAAACGCAAATATTTAGGTTTTTGTATGTTTATTTTTATGCAACATGTCACCAGATAAAAGCAGAGACACACGCATGCATACCTTCACAAACTTGGCAAGACTTACAACGGTGATATGATTAGGATTGCTGTTTTACATTTGGTAGGCCTAACATTCTGAACAGTCGATGAATAGTGAACCTTCAAGAGAAAAGTGAGGTTTAAGACATCTTGGGAAAAGGATTAGTGATTAGGCTACTTTGTATGAGTCTGTGGAAAGGTACAGTCGAAGTAGGCCTCTTTCTGCACCTCTGTTGCTTCTTTCTGCACTTCTCTTGCTTCTTCTTGCACCTTTCTTCCTCTTTCTCGACTTCTGTTGCCTCTTTCTGCACTTCTCTTGCTTCTTTCTGTGCCTTTCTTCCTCTTTCTGCACATGTCCTACCTATGTATGCATATTTTGAAATTAGCATTTAAAAAACCTTAGAAATTCACTGAAAAAAACAGAGGTTTCAGGGACGTTATAGTTAGGAATTAGCAGTTAAACAACCTTTGAAATTCACGGTAAAAAAACATAGGTTACAGGGTCGTTATAGTTCGAAATTTGCATTTAAAAAATATTAGAAATTCACTGAGAAAACCACAGGTTTTAGGGATGTTCTAGTTAGTTGGACATTTCACTCGTACAAAACCATAGAAATTCGGCCGATATAGTTAGTTGAGCTAACTATAACTCACGCCCCCGCAATGCACTGCTGATGATGTCACATATTACATCACTCATGACATGGTCAGTGACATCACTGATGACATATCAAATGACATCACAGATTACATCATCCACGTGATCATCTGATGCACCTCCTCACACCCTATTATAACCTTTGATACACCCACTCTAAAATAGACTACCATTCTCGAAACCATAGACATACCAATATCAGTTAGTGCATACCCAGTCACTGATTCCTAGGTCTACACACACATCCACTCACTCACCCATGCAGTCACTCATACATGGAGTCACTCATCAATACAGCCACTATCATAGGCACTCATACTCCCATACAGACACTCACACACCGCCACTCACCCATAGAGTTACTCACACACCTAGTCAGTCATGCAAAGAATCAATCACACTCCCATTTACTCACCTACACAGTTATACACACAACACCTCACTTATTCATACAGATACTAACACATACTTACTCTCTTATACAATCACTGACACAAGCACATACTCATCCATTCAGCCACTACAATCACTCACTCTCACATATAGTCACTTATATACTCCAACACTCACTTACACTCCTTTCACATATGTAGTTATTCACACATGCACCACTGAGACATCCATTCACTCACCAACACATCCATACACACACTCACCCACCCATACAGCCCCTCATAGTTGCACTCTTGAACCCATACACCCAGTGAATCACTCACTCACACATCCATGCAGGGAGTCACACCCCCCCACCCACACAGACACTCAGGCACCCATACAGGTACTCAGACAACCAATCAATAACCCATATAGACACTCATGTAGCTACTCACCAACCCATGCAGTCACTTACACACCAACTGACAGACTGCTACAGACATTCACACAGATTAGTTACTAACCCATACATTCAGTAAACCACGTTTAATCACTCACTTATACAGTCAGTCACGCACCTACTAAATCATCCATTCAGACACTCATACACCCACTCATTCTTCAATACACCTTGGCGTATATATATATATATATATATATATTATCTACTGGCGGTCGCCAGTAGATAGTTATAGTTAGGACCTATTTTCAATAGGAAATCCGCAACATTCTATTTGAAATAACGTTGGCGCCGGTTGACGAATCTTCGCGAAAGTTTCCAACTTGTTGGGGTGCTCCGGTCCGCTCCTATCCTGAAAGTCTCGGGGTGATTCATCAAGCGGGGCTGAGAAAAAGGGGGTCCCAAAACGTGTTTTCCCCATTCATTTTTCCATAGGAACCTTTAGTCGCAGCTACAGCCCGAACTGCTGAACGGAATTACACCAAATTTGGCAAAGAGGTAGCCCTTGGTTCAGACTCGTGCCCTTTGCTTAAATGGTGTAAATCCGTTCAGTAGTTCCTGAGAAAATCACAAGTAAACTCACATATATATCTATGGCCGAGTAGGGTCCTCGTACCCTCCCGATCACGAGCTGCATGCTAATTGGCTGTCAACACTCCAAATCAGGAAGTGTTGGCAGCCATTTTGTCCCTCGGTAGAACCGAGGCACAGAAACAAGTGCGCAAAACGCACAAAGGGGGCAGGGTAGAAACACCCTGACCCCCTAGGTCTGCTCAGGGGGTCCCACAAGGACCCCTGGGCAGAAAAAAGCATTTTTTTAAAAAAACAATTGGCGGGATGCGCTTAGGGTGCGCGGATCCTGCCGTGATTACAAAAACGAGGCACAGAAACATGTCGCAAAACGCTAAAAGGGGGCAGGGTAGAAACACCCTGACCCCCTAGATCTGCTCAGGCGGTCCCACAAGGACGCCCTGGGCAGAAAAAAGTTTTTTGTTTTTTTTTAAATCGGTTGGGCCAAGTCCTGGGGGCATGCGGGGTTGGGTTTATATTTAATGTGGGGGGCCTCTAAGGTCCCCCAAGCCCCGGGGACCGCCACCCCCCGGGGCTTTAATAATAAATGGTGCGGGAGGGCTCTTGGCCCTCCCGCAGCCCCGGGGACCGCCACCCCCGGGGCTTCTTTTTTTTATTTAAAAATTAACCTGTGTGGGGGCTCATGCCCCCCACACACCCCGAGACCGCCACCTCCCCGGGGCACTAAATATTTCAATATGGGGGTCCGTTACGGACCCCGAGCCCCGGGACCACCACCTCCCTGGGGCTGTGCAAAGGATGGGAGGGGCCGCGCGGCCCCCTCCTGGAGCCCTTGATGGCCCTGGGGACCGCCACCCCCAGGGCCGGCTCCTGCAGTGTCCCGGGGTGCCTACCCCCGGGACAGTGTAGTTTGCTATGACAGGACTGAGCCTCGCGGCTCCCGTCCTGTCATAGCAAACTGCTTTGGATATTGGAAGCGAGAGCAGGGAAACCTGCTCTCGCTCCAATATCCAAAGCACATTGCTTTTCCACACAGGGAGCTGCATGTTAGCAGCTCCCCATGTGGAAAAGCAATGCCGGCTCCCGCAGGAGGCGGGGAGCCGGCATGGTCTGTGGGGGAGTTGGGGTCCCCCCACGGACCCCAAAGGACGGGGCCAGCCCCTGGGGATGGGGTCCCCGGGGCAAGTAGTGGCCCGGGAGGGGGGCCACACAGCCCCCCTCCCCAAAATAATAAAAAAGAAAAAGAAAAAAAAGAAATAAAGGCCGGCCCCGGGGGATGGGGTCCCCGGGGCCTAAGGAGGCCTTAGGAGGGGGGCCACGCAGCCCCCCTCCATGAAAAAAATAAAAATAAAATAAGGTGGCAATGACCCGGGGGATGGGGTCCCCGGGTCGAAATTGGCCATGGGAGGGTGGCCCATGCGGTCCCCTTCCCGTACCTTTTTAAAAAAAATAATAATAATAGGGAGTCAGGCCCTGGGGGATGGGGTCCCCAGGGCCCAAAATAATTACAAAGAAGGGGGGCCACACAGCCCCCTTTTAAAAATATATATATTTTTTTAAATCCGCATCGCGCCATAGGCCACGCCCCTCCTTGTCAGCACTCTGCAAACGCGCCCCTGGCGCGTTTGCAGAGGGGGAACGAATTCCCTTGAATACTGGGGGTCCCTGGGGGCCAACTATCCCACCAGGAACCTCCAGTATGCGCCAGGGGCTGTGTTGCAGAGAGGTGTTCTGAGGCCCCGCCCCTTTTACACCTCTCTGCAACGCAGCTCTGTGGCGCTTAATGGAGGTAGCTGGTGGGCTAGTTGCACCCCAGGGACCCTCAGGATTCATGGGGAGTTAATCCCCGACTTAAAACGCGCCACGGGCGCGTTTGCACAGTGGTGAAGGGAGGGGGCGGGGCCTGAGGTGACATGTGTGCAAACAGGCCCCGTGGCACGTTTTAAGATGGGGAATTAAATCCCCTTCAATCCTGAGGGTCCCTTGGGGCAACTAGCCCACCAGGTACCTCCAGTAAGCGCCATGGAGCTGCGTTGCAGAGTGCTGTAAAAAGGGGCATGGCCTCTGAACACCTCTCTGCAACGCAGCTCTCTGGCGCATACTGGAGGTATCTGGTGGGCTAGTTGGCCCCTAGGGACCTCGGGATTGAGGAGGAATTAATTCTCCAACTTAAAACGCGCCACAGGGCGTGTTTGCAGACATGTCACCTCAGGCCCCACCCCCTTCCTTCACCATTGTGCAAATATTCCTCTAAAATCAGCCGAACTACGAATTCCGATTTACTCACCTGTTATCAGGAGAGACCTCAGTGCTGCATTTTTGAGCCTAGTACTGATCCTGAAAAGTAATTTTAACCGTACTTACCAGTAACTTGAATTTCCTTCCATAGGCTAACATTGACTGGTTTCACTTGGAAATTCTTCTAAGTGTGGAGTTTTGGAACTTTATAATATTCCTCGAAATTCAGCCGAAATACGAATTCCGATTTACTCACCTGTTATCAGGAGAGACCTCAGTGCTGCATCTTTCAGCCCAGTACTGATCCTGAAAAGTAATTTTAACCGTACTTACCAGTAACTTGAATTTCCTTCCATAGGATATCATTGCCTGCTTTTTGCTGAAAAAGTTTCTGTCGATTTTGAAACATACAAATATTCCTCTAAAATCAGCAGAACTACGAATTCCGATTTACTCACCTGTTATCAGGAGAGACCTCAGTGCTGCCTCTTTGAGCCCAGTACAGATCCTGAAAAGTAATTCTAACCGTACTTACCAGTAACTTGAATTTCCTTCCATAGGCTAACATTGACTGGTTTCACTTGGAAATTCTTCTAAGTGTGGAGTTTTGGAACTTTATAATATTCCTCTAAAATCAGCCGAACTACGAATTCTGATTTACTCACCTGTTATCAGGAGAGAACCCAGTGCTGCATCTTTTGTCCCAGCACTGACCCTGAAAAGTAATTCTAACCGTATTTACCAGTAACTTGTATTTCCTTCCATAGGAATCCATTGTCTGGTTTTCAGCAGAAAAGTTTCAAAGTCTCGAGTTTCACGAACTACAAGTATTCCTTAAAAATCGCCTGTATGACTTAAACGCATTCTTTCAACTGTTTACAGGAGATGCACCAGTGCTGGATCCAGGATCCACCACTGAGTAAGAAAATGTAACGATAACACTACTTACCTGCAAAGTGAATTTCCTCCCATAGGATAACATTGGTGATTCTATGTGAAAAAGTTTCTGTGTCAACTTTTAAAATACAATAATATTCCTTAAAAATCACTACTGTAACCAAAACGCTTTTAATCAACTGTTTACAGGAGATGTCCCAGGACTGAATCTAGGATCCAGTCCTGTGGTTAGAAAAGTAATCCATAAAGTAACTAATTGCATTTAACTAGAAATTCACATTGAGCTCAATGTTGCATTGTGTTTGAAATTGGGTTGCCCATTGCAACAACTGTAACTACTGTACTTAAAAGTCTATTGCCTATTTGCAAAGTATTTAAACTAAAGTAATTCATTCAGAGAAAGTATATTTTGTAATGTAATGTATAATGTAATTACAATGTAATTTAAAAAATAAAATATGTAAAAAATAAATAGTTTAAAAAATGTAGTAAATCAGTATCAAAAAAATAAATATAACAAATAATACATTTAAAAATTGTCATTTACAAAACCTTTGAAATTCACTGAAAAAAACCATAGGTTTCAGACATGTTATAGTTAGGAATTAGCATTTAAAAAACCTTTGAAATTCACTGAAAAAACCATAGGTTTCAGGCACGTTATAGTTAGAAATTACCATTTAAAAAACCTTACAAATTCCCTGAAAAAACCATATGTTTTAGGGACAGTTATAGTTAGTTGGACATTGCACTCGTACAAAACCCGTGAAATTCCGCCGTTATAGTTAGTTCAGCTAACTATAACTTGCGCCCGCAATGCACTGCTGATGACGTCACATATTACATCACTCATGACATGGTCAGTGACATCACCGATGACATCACTGATGACATCTCAAATGACATCACTGATGACATCACTGATGACATCATCCACGTGATAATCTGATGCACCTCCTCACACCCTAATATAATCTTTGATACACCCACTCTAAATTACAGACTGCCATTCGCAAAACCATAGACACTCCAACACAAATAACTACATACCCACTCACTGATTCTTAGGTCTACACACACATCCACTCACTCACCTGTACAGTCACTCATACTTACGGTCACTCAGTACAGGACTATCATATGCACTCATACTCCTATATAGACACTCAAACACCACCACTCATCCATAGAGGTACTCACACACCTAGTCAGTCATGCAAATAATTAAACACACTGCCATTTACTCACCTATACAGTTATACACACACCAGCTCACTTACTCATACAAATACTAGCACATTCTTACGCTCTTATACAATCACTGATACAAGCACACACTCATCCATACAGCCACTCTCACAATCACACACTCTCGCTTATAGCTATTTATATACTCCAACACACATATATACTGCCTTTCACATATGTAGTTACTCACACATGTACCACTGGGACATACATTCACTCACTAACACACCCATACACACACTCACCCACCCATACAATCCATCACAGATGCACTCTTGAAACCATGCACCCAGTGAATCACCCACTCACACATCTATGCACAGAGTCACACACCCCAACCACACAAACACTCAGGCACCCATACAGATACTCAGACAACCAATCAATAACTCATATAGACACTCATGTAGCTATTCACAAACCCATGCAGCCGCTTACACAGCAACAGACAGACGGATACAGACATTCACCCAGTTTAGTCACTAACCCATGCATTCAGTAAGATACGTTTAATCACTCACTTATAGAGTTAGTCACGCACCTACTAAATCATCCATACAGACACTTATACACCCACTCATTCTTCAATACGCCTTTCCCTATATATATTAAAAATATTTAAACTTTACAGAAACACACAGTCACTGGATGATGTCATCAGTGATGTCATTTGAGATGTCATCAGTGATGTCATCAGTGATGTCACTGACCATGTCATGAGTGATGTAATATGTGACGTCATCAGCAGTGCATTGCGGGGGCGCAAGTTATAGTTAGCTGAACTAACTATAACGGGGGAATTTCACAGGTTTTGTACGAGTGCAATGTCCAACTAACTATAACTGTCCCTAAAACCTATGGTTTTTTCAGTGAATTTGTAAGGTTTTTTAAATGCTAATTTCTAACTATAACGTGCCTGAAACCTATGGTTTTTTCAGTGAATATATATATATATATATTCCAAACCAAAGGTTTGCCTGCTGAGAGAGGACGCCACACAGGTGAGTTCTTTATCTTGACACCATTTATTCAATGAAGGCAGTCACAGTAGGCAGACATCGAGGCAACTTCGTATTCCCTCCCGACGCGTTTCGTGCCTTGAAGGGCACTTCTTCATGGGGTGCTGGGATTAAGATGAATGAAACCGGCAGTTTTCGCGCACTACCTTTAAACGATTGTTCCCCGCCCATGTGGGCATGGCCACCCCTGTGGCCTGATGGTTGAGGTAGTGCTGCTGTACTACTACCGTGAGTTGCCAAGTTCCAGACATACATATTTTCAAAATGGATCCCCAGTGGGTGTGCACACAGCATGCCAGCCTCTGCACTGCCGCTTACTTCACTGAATCGCACTCGCCTGTCCCTCAAGCTGAAATGCCGGTTGGCACCTCAGCAGGACTGCGCCAAGCGCAGTGGGGTCGCTCTCGCGGCTCAGGCGGGGCCGCAACAATTCCAAACCAAAGTTTGCCTGCTGAGAGGACGCCACACAGGTGAGTTCTTTATCTTGACACCATTTATTCAATGAAGGCAGTCACAGTAGGCAGACATCGCGGCAACTTCAAATTCCCTCCCAACGCGTTTCGTGCCTTGAAGGGCACTTCTTCTTGGGGTGCTGGGATTAAGATGAATGAAACCGGCGGTTTTCACGCACTACCTTTAAACGATTGCTCCCCGCCCATGTGGGCGTGGCCACCCCTGTGGCCTGATGGTCGAGGTAGTGCTGCTGTACTACTACCGTGATTTGCCAAGTTCCAGACATACATATTTTCAAAATCGATCCCCAGTGGGTGTGCACACAGCATGCCAGTCTCTGCACTGCCGCTTACTTCACTGAATCGCACTCGCCTGTCCCTCAAGCTGAAATGCCGGTTGGCACCTCAGCAGGACTGCGCCAAGCGCAGTGCGATGTCTGCCTACTGTGACTGCCTTCATTGAATAAATGGTGTCAAGATAAAGAACTCACCTGTGTGGCGTCCTCTCTCAGCAGGCAAACTTTTGGTTTGGAATTGTTGCGGCCCCGCCTGAGCCGCGAGAGCGACCCCACTGCGCTTGGCGCAGTCCTGCTGAGGTGCCAACTGGCATTTCAGCTTGAGGGACAGGCGAGTGCGATTCAGTGAAGTAAGCGGCAGTGCAGAGACTGGCATGCTGTGTGCACACCCACTGGGGATCCATTTTGAAAATATCTATGTCTGGAACTTGGCAACTCACGGTAGTAGTACAGCAGCACTACCTCGACCATCAGGCCACAGGGGTGGCCACGCCCACATGGGCGGGGAACAATCATTTAAAGGTAGTGCGCGAAAACTGCCGGTTTCATTCATCTTAATCCCAGCACCCCATGAAGAAGTGCCCTTCAAGGCACAAAACGCGTCGGGAGGGAATACGAAGTTGCCGCGATGTCTGCCTACTGTGACTGCCTTAGTTGAATAAATGGTGTCAAGATAAAGAACTCACCTGTGTGGCGTCCTCTCTCAGCAGGCAAACTTTTGGTTTGGAATATATATATATATATATATATATATATATATATATATAAAACATACTTAAACTTTTCAGAAACACACAGTCACTGGATGATGTCATTTGTGATGTCATTTGAGATGTCATCAGTGATGTCATCAGTGATGTCACTGACTATGTCATGATTGATGTAATATGTGACGTCATCAGCAGTGCTTTGCCGGGGTGCGAGCTATACTTAGCTCAACTAACTATAACGGCCAAATTTCTCTGTACGAGTGAAATGTCCAACTAACTATAACGTCCCTGAAACCTGTGGTTTTTTCAGTGAATATATATATATATATGCTCGAGGGACTATATGTCCCATAATGCAATGTGGTACTACGGCACTCAGCGAGGCCCACGAGGGGGCCAAGAAATCAATAAAAGCATAGCAATCAAAGAGAGCACTCACCGCGCCATTTCACTACAGCAAGCAGCCTTTGAAAATGAGGTTTACAGCAAGCAGCCTTTGAAAAAGAGGTTCATACCTCGAAACGCGTCAGGCTAACAGAACGAACCAGAACATTGAGGCAAGTTGACCCGAAGTCCCGGATGGGAGGTGAGCCATCGAGTGCTCCTCTAAGCTCTTGGGCACTTTGTTTGATAACATTTTGCACACGGCAGCCCTGCCGTGAGGGGAGCACCATCTTGTGATTAAGGAGAGGCTGTGATGAGGAACTATTCCGTAATCTGTCAGCACGGCGAACCAGATGGGAGCAACTTGCACCAATCCTACTTAGGACTTGTAAATAGCTATAAAATATTGATTTTGTTGCTTGGGACCCACTTAGGGAAATAATTGTATGCTCGACGGACTATATGTCCCATAATGCAATGTGGTACTACGGCACTCAGCAAGGCCCACGAGGGGGCCAAGAAATCAATAAAAGCATAGCAATCAAAGAGAGCACTCACCGCGCCATTTCACTACAGCAAGCAGCCTTTGAAAATTAGGTTTACAGCAAGCAGCCTTTGAAAAAGAGGTTCATACCTCGAAACGCGTCAGGCTAACAGAACGAACCAGAACATTGAGGCAAGTTGACCCGAAGACCCGGATGGGAGGCGAACCGTTGAGTGCTCCTCTAAGCTCTTGGGCACTTTGTTTGCTAACATTTTGCATATGGCAGCCCTGCCGTGAGGGGAGCACCATCTTGTGATTAAGGAGAGGCTGTGATGAGGAACTATTCCGTAATCTGTCAGCACGGCGAACCAGATGGGAGCAACCTGCACCAATCCTACTTAAGGACTTGTAAATAGCTGTAACATATTGATTTTGGCACTTGGGACCCACTTAGGGAAATAATTGTATGCTCGAGGGACTATATGTCCCATAATGCAATGTGGTACTACGCCACTCAGCGAGGCCCACGAGGGGGCCCAGATATCAATAAAAGCATAGCAATCAAAGAGAGCACTCACCGAGCCATTTCACTACAGCAAGCAGCCTTTGAAAATGAGGTTTACAGCAAGCAGCCTTTGAAAAAGAGGTTCATACCTCGAAATGCGTCAGGCTAACAGAACGAACCAGAACATTGAGGCAAGTTGACCCGAAGTCCTGGATGGGAGGCGAGCCGTCGAGTGCTCCTCTAAGCTCTTGGGCACTTTGTTTGATAAAAAAAAAAAAATATATATATATATATATATATATATATATATATATATATATATATATATATATATCACTGTAGCACAAAAAGTGAGGCCCAATACTGCAGATGACGTTTATTTTTCAGGTACAGCAGCACCACAAGGAGTACATGAAGACACTGTTCCAACTCACCTGACTAAGTCAAGGATTTCCCACAATAACATCAGTGCCTGTGTTCAGAGGGAAAGTACCATCAAGGTAAAGAATATCGGAGGATTTCCAGTGGAACTGTGAATAACAAACACAATGCACTATGGGACTTGTAGTAGGCAAAATCCAGTCACGTGACTTACCTTTGAAAAAGCGCGCCCCAGCACACCTGCGTGTTATTTAATTCCATCTGTGAGCAAGGCAGAGAGCCGAAACGTTAGAATATGGAATGTGGTGCTGCTGTACCTGAAAAATAAACGTCATCTGCAGTATTGGGCCTCACTTTTTGTGCTACAGTGATGTAAGGATGGGCTACTCCGTGCCCATTGCGTGAGGCCGCTCTGTAGGATCCAGGGCTCCAGAACGGGGGACTCTTTGTGTGTATTCATTGAGGAGCCTGATCCACTCGCGCTCCCAACCTACTAAGGAGAAGCTAATAAAGTGAAAAGGACGGCGCGAGGAAGAGTTTCAGGCAGGATGATTTCCTGCCATGATCGTGCTGCGAGATGGTGTTTACTTTCAAGTCTGTATTTCAAGGAGTACATGAAGACACTTTTCCAACTCACCTGACTGAGTCAAGGATTTCCCACAATAACATCAGTGCCTGTGTTCAGAGGGAAAGTACCATCAAGGTAAAGAATATTGGAGGATTTCCAGTGGAACTGTGAATAACAAACACAATGCACTATGGGACTTGTAGTAGGCAAAATCCAGTCACGTGACTTACCTTTGAAAAAGCGCGCCCCAGCACACCTGCGTGTTATTTAATTCCATCTGTGAGCAAGGCAGAGAGCCAAAACGTTAGAATATGGAATGTGGTGCTGCTGTACCTGAAAAATAAACGTCATCTGCAGTATTGGGCCTCACTTTTTGTGCTACAGTGATGTAAGGATGGGCTGCTCCGTGCCCATTGCGTGAGGCCGCTCTGTAGGATTTGGGGCTCCAGAACGGGGTACTCTTTGTGTGTATTCATTGAGGAGCCTGATCCACTCGCGCTCCCAACCTACTAAGGAGAAGCTAATAAAGTGAAAAGGACGGCGCGAGGAAGAGTTTCAGGCAGGATGATTTCCTGCCATGATCGTGCTGCGAGATGGTATTTACTTTCAAGTCTGTATTTAAAGGAGTACATGAAGACACTGTTCTGAGTCAAGGATTTCCCACAATAACATCAGTGCCTGTGTTCAGAGGGAAAGTACCATCAAGGTAAAGAATATCGGAGGATTTCCAGTGGAACTGTGAATAACAAACACAAAGCACTATGGGACTTGTAGTAGGCAAAATCCAGTCACGTGACTTACCTTTGAAAAAGCGCGCCCCAGCACACCTGCGTGTTATTTAATTCCATCTGTGAGCAAGGCAGAGAGCCGAAACGTTAGAATATGGAATGTGGTGCTGCTGTACCTGAAAAATAAACGTCATCTGCAGTATTGGGCCTCACTGTTTGTGCTACAGTGATGTAAGGATGGGCTGCTCCGTGCCCATTGCGTGCCCATTGCGTGAGGCCGCTCTGTAGGATCCGGGGATCCAGAACGGGGGACTCTTTGTGTATATATATGACCAAGAGCTGGATAGCTCGAAACGCGTCTTTTTGCCTTGAAATAATAAACATCATTTTGTCAAACTTGGATCGGTGTGGCTCGTGCTTACACAAATCAGTAAGCTATTTGGTGGATATATATATATATATATATATATATATATATATATATATATATATATATCCACTCCAATTTGGTTCACCTTTGCCCGATTCCCCCGGCGCTTCAATCAGGTACGAACCCTTGTGGTCGAACCAAACCACTAAACATATATCACACCCTTCAATTATGAAAGAAAGGTCGCACTCTCGCAGGATCCTTTTCGGCAGCTTTGTGTTTATTTCACATCCATTTCATAGGGACAGCAGGCTTTGCCTGCTGTCCCTATGAAATGGATGTGAAATAAACACAAAGCTGCCGAAAAGGATCCTGCGAGAGTGCGACCCTTTCTTTCATAATTGAAGGGTGTGATATATATATATATATATTTATATATATATATAGATATATATAACCTTCTGGTGGTCATTGATTTGCCAAAATCTTTGGCGCCGTTTGACGAATCTTTGCAAAATTTTCAAAACTAATGTCCCGCTCCGGTCAGCTCCTGTGTTGAAAGTTTAGGGGTGATTCGTCAAGAGGGGGCCGAGAAAAAAGGGGGGGTCCCAAAACGCGTTTTCTTCATGTTAATTTCCATAGGAACGTTTGTCGCGGCTACAGCCCGAACTGCTGAACGGAATTACACCAAATTTGGAAGAGAGATAGCTCTTGGTCCAGAGTGCACTCTTTGCTTTAAATGGTGTAAATCCGTTCAGTAGTTCCTGAGAAATTTGAAAATAAAAAATACTGATAGCTGGTGACTGAGGAGGATCCGCGAACCCTCCCGACCACGAGCTTCATTCTGATTGGCTGCCAACACCTCAAACCAGGAAGTGTTGGCAGCCATCTTGTGACTCGGTAAAACTGAGTCACAAGAAAAAAGGTGAAAAAAAAGATAAGGGAGCAGGGTAGAAACACCCTGACCCCATCGGCCTGGTCAGGGGGTCCCTCTGCCCAAAAAGGTATTTTTTTTAAAAATAAATTCGGCGGGTTTTGCGAATCCTGCCGGAAAAAAACGAAGCGCGTCCTCCGGCGCTTTGTTTAAAAGAGCCCTTGGGTGAGCCAGGTCCCGGGGGCAATATGCAACTATATGCAGGGGCCGGTGGGCCCCCCGCAGCCAGCGGGGACCACCACCTCGCCGGGGCTTTATTCTTAAATAAAAAATTGCATGGGGGGCTCCTGCCCCCACCACGCAGCCCCGGGGACCACCATCTCCCTGGGCGATAAGTATTAAATGCGATGCGGGGGGCACACAGACCCCCGCAGCCCCGGGGACCGCCCCGGGGCTTGCTGTAAAATTATAGTGTGGGGGGCTCGAGTCCCCCACACTGCCCTGGGGACCACCACCTCCCCGGGGCACTAATTATTTAAATATGGAGGTCCGTAGCAGACCCCCAGCCCCGGGGACCACCACCTCCCCGGGGCTTTAAATAAGATGGAGGGAGGCTGCGCGGCACCGCTCGTGGAGCCCTAGATGGCCCTGGAGACCACCACCCCCCAGGGCCGGCTCCAGCAATGTCCCGGGGTGCCCACCCCCGGGACATTGCAGTTTGCAATGGCAGAGTGGGAGCACTGCTCCCACCCTGTCATTGCAAAGCTCTGCTTTGGTTCATGGAAGCGACAAGGGGAGCTGCATTGGGCCTCCCACCACAGTCCCCAACAAAGCGGCCAAGCCCTGGGGGATGGGGTCCCGGGGCCAAAAATGGCCTGGGTGAGGGGGGCTACACGGCCCCCCTTCCTTAAAAAAATAATTTTAAAAATTACCTAGCCCCGGGGACAGGCCCTGGGGGATGGGGTCCCCAGGGCCCAAAAAGGATCAAGGGAAGGGGAGCCACACAGCCCCCCTTCCTAAAATAGGGAAAGAAAATGAGGCAACTCCCCGAGGCCCCGCCCCCTCTCTGCACGACTCTGCAAACACGCCTCCTGGCGCAATCTGGGTAGGGGGATGAAGTCCCCATTGATGGTGAGGGTCCTTAGGGGCCAACTAGTCCATCTGTTACCTCCAGTAAGCCCCACACAGTGGGATTGCTGAGAGGGGGTACGAGGCCATGCCCCTTTTTGCCCCACTCTGCAAACGGGCCTCTTGGTGCACTGCTGGTGGGGCAATGAGGTCCCCTTGTGTCCTGAGGGCGTCAGGAGTAAAGTAGACTTCATCCCTCAAGCAGCAGTGCGCCAGGAGCTTCATTTGCGGAATGGTGTAAAAACAGGGGCGTGGCCTTGGACCACCTCTCAGCAATCCCACTGTGTGGGGCTTACTAGAGATAACAGGAGGGCTAGTTGGCCCCCAGGGACCCTCAGGAGGCAAGGGGACTTCATCCCCAACCAAGAGTGCGCCAGGAGGTGTGTTTGCAGAGTGGTGGAGAAAGGGGGCATGGCCTGTGTCCACCTCTCAGCAATCCCACTGTTTGGGGCTTATTGGAGGTAATAGGTAGGCTAGTTGGCCCCTAAGGGCCCCCAGCAGCAAAGGGGACTTCATCCCCCAACCAAGAGCGTGCCAGGAGGCATGTTTGCAGAGAGATGGACAAAGGGGGCATGGCCTGGTATCAGAACTCAGCAACCCTGCTGTGTGTGACTTACTGGAGGTAACAGAAGAGGTAGTTGGCCCCAAGGATGTCCTTGGGGGCCAACTACCCCTCATGTTACCTCCAGTAAGTCCCATACAGTGGGGTTGTTAAGAAGTCTTTGGAGGCCACGCCCCCCCTTTCTCCACCACTCTGCAAACGCACCTCCTGGCACACTACTGATTGGGGGATGAAGTCCACTTTACTCCTGAGGGACTTTGGGGGCCAAGAAGCCTTCCTGGTACCTCCTGTAAGTCCTATGCAGCGGAATTCCTGAGCGCTGGTCAGAGGCCCAGCCCTCTTTCTCCACTACAAGTTACGGGTATTGGCGTTGTAAATGTAAAAGTTTTTTACTAATGTTTTTGGGAGTGGAGTGGATGTACGTTGTGTGTAGTGGAATTATGTGGTATGCTGTGCAGTGAAATTATGTGGACAGAAAGTATGTGGTATTAAGTGTATAGGAATTATGTAGAGTGAGATTATGTGTTATGAAGAGTAATTATGTGGTATGGTAGTCTGCGTTGTGGAGTGGTAACCTCAGGTTTAGTCTTCCTCGTCTCTATAGAAGCTAAACTATAAACTCAATGAGACAAAAAAAGAAGGAACCACTGAGGAGCATTTCTGGACCTAGTCAGAGGTATGAGAAGGGGAACTGGAATTATGCGACTGTTCGGATGCACTGATTTTGCATAATTAGACATTTTCCACATTTACCACATAATCCATCATCTGCTGCATAATCTGCAGATTTGAACAAAAAAAAAACTTGTTTCTAGCTCAAACGGCTCAAACGTTACCAAAAATGCAGCGACAAGTGTTACAGTGTGGTGGAAGGCCCTTTGCAAACCTGGAATGGTCACCTATTACTTATTGCTAAATTTGGGTGTTAAATTGGTACTAATGGTACGCAAATCATTGTTGCTTCTTTCTGCGCCTCTCTTGCCGCTTTCTGCACATCTCTTCCACTTTCTGTACCTCCCTTCTTTCTGCATCTGTCTTGCTTCTTTCTGCACCTCTCTTCCTTCTTTCTTCTGCACCTCTCTTGCCTCTTTCTGCACCTCTGTTGCTTCTTTCCCCACTCCTCTTACCTCTTTCTGCACCCCTCTTCCGCCTTTCTGTACCTCTCTTGCCTCTTTCTGCACCCCTGTTCCCTCATTCTGCACCTCTCCTGTCTGCTTCTGCACCTCTGTTGGTTATGTCTGCACCCCTCTTGCCTCTTTCTGCACCTGTGTTGCTTCTTTCTGAACCCCTGTTCCCTCTTTCTGCACCTCTCCTGCCTGTTTCTGCACCTCTCTTGCCTCTTTCTGTACTTCTCCTGCATCTTTCTGCACCCCTGTTCCCTCTTTCTGCATGTCTCTTCCCTCTTTCTGTACTTCTCTTTCCTCTTTCTGCACCCCTCTTGCCTCTTTCTGCACCTCACTTGTCTCTTTATGCACATCACTTGCCTTTTTCTGCACCTCTCTTTCCTCTTTTTGCAATTCTCTTGCCTCTTTCTGCACCTCACTTGCCTCTTTCTGCACCTGTCTTGCCTCTTTCTGCATCTCACTTGCCTCTTTTTGCACTTCTCTTCCTTTTTTCTGCACCTTTCCTGTCTCTTTCTGCAACTCCCTTGTCTGTTTCATCACTCCTATTGCTTCTTTCTGCACCTCTGTTGCTTCTCTCAGCACTTCTCTTGCCTCTTTCTGCACTTATTTTGCCTGTTTCTGCAGCTCTCTTGTCTCTTTCATCACTTCTCTTGTTTCTTTCTGCACCTCTGTTGCTTCTTTCTGCACCCCTCTTGTCTCTTTCTGCACCCCTCTTCCATCTTTCTGTACCTCTCTTGCCTCTTTCTGCATCCCTGTGCCCTCTTTCTGCACCTCTCCTGGCTGTTTCTGCACCTCTCTTGCCTCTTTCTGCACTTCACTTGCCTCTTTGTGCACCTCTGTTGCTTCTTTCTGCACTTATGTTGCCTCTTTCTGCACCGCTCTTGCCTATTTCTGCACCTCTGTTGCTTCTTTCTGCACTTCTCTTGCTTCTTTCTGCACCTGTTTTGCTTCTTTCTGCACCCCTCTTGCCTCTTCATGTACCCCTGCTCCCTCTTTCTGCACGTATCTTCCCTCTTTCTGCAATTCTCTTCCCTCTTTCTGCACTTCTCTTCCCTCTTTCTGCACCCCTTTGCCTCTTTCTGCACCTCACTTGCCTCCTTCTGCACTTCTCTTGCCTTTTTCTGCACGTGTCTTGCCTCTTTCTGAATCTCACTTGACTCTATCTGCACTTCTCTTCCTTTTTTCTGCACCTTTCTTGTTTCTTTCTGCAACTCTCCTGCTTGTTTCATCACTTCACTTGCTTCTTTCTGCACCTCTGTTGCTTCTTTCAGCACTTCTCTTGCCTCTTTCTGCACTTCTTTTGCCTGTTTCTGCAACAGTCTTGTCTCTTTCATCGCTTCTCTTGTTTCTTTCTGCACCTCTGTTGCTTCTTTCAGCACCCCTCTTGCCTCTTTCTGCACCCCTCTTGCCTCTTTCTGTACCTCTCTTGCCTCTTTCTACACCTGTCTTGCCTCTTTCTGCATCTCACTTGCCTCTTTCTGCACCTCTCTTGCCTCTTTCTACACCTGCCTTGCCTCTTTCTGCATCTCACTTGCCTCTTTCTGCACTTCTCTTCCTTTTTTCTGCACCTTTCTTGTTTCTTTTGGCAAATCTCTTGTCTGTTTCATCACTTCTCTTGCTTCTTTCTGCACCTCTGTTGCTTTTTTCTGCACCCCTCTTGTCTCTTTCTGCACCCCTCTTCCATCTTTCTTTACCTGTCTTGCCTATTTCTGCACCCCTGTTCCCTCTTTCTGCACCTCTCCTGCCTGTTTCTGCACCTCTCTTGCCTCTTTCTGCACCTCTGTTGCTTCTTTCTGCACTTCTCTTGCCTCTAACTGCACTGCTCTTGCATCTTTCTGCACCTCCGTTGCTTCTATATGCACTTCTCTTGCTTCTTTCTGCACCTGTCTTGCTTCTTTCTGCACCCCTCTTGCCTCTTTGTGTACCCCTGTTCCCTCTTTCTGTACGTCTCTTCCCTCTTTCTGCATTTCTCCTCCCTCTTTCTGCACTCCCTTTGCCTCTTTCTGCACCTCACATGCCTCTTTCTGCACCTCTCTTGCCTCTTTCTGCACCTGTCTTGCCTCTTTCTGCATCTCACTTGCCTCTTTCTGCACCTTTCTTGTTTCTTTCAGCAACTCTCTTGTCTGTTTCATCACTTCTCTCGCTTCTTTCTGCACCTCTGTTGCTTCTTTCAGCACTTCTCTTGCCTCTTTCTGCACTTCTTTTGCTTGTTTCTGCAACTCTCTCATCTCTTTCATCACTTCTCTTGCTTCTTTCTGCACCTCTGTTGCTTTTTTCTGTACCCCACTTGTCTTTCTGTACCCCTCTTCCATCTTTCTTTACCTGTCTTGCCTCTTTCTGCACTTCTGTTCCCTCTTTCTGCACCTCTCCTGCCTGTTTCTGCACCTCTCTTGCCTCTTTCTGCACCTCTGTTGCTTCTTTCAGCACTTCTCTTTCCTCTTTCTGCACTTCTTTTGCTTGTTTCTACAACTCTCTCACCTCTTTCATCACTTCTCTTGCTTCTTTCTGCACCTCTGTTGCTTTTTTCTGCACCCCTCTTGTCTCTTTCTGCACCCCTCTTCCATCTTTCTTTACCTCTATTGCCTCTTTCTGCACCCCTGTTCCATCTTTCTGCACCTCTCCTGCCTGTTTCTGCACTTCTCTTGCTTCTTTCTGCACCTGTCTTGCTTCTTTCTGCACTTCTCTTCCCTCTTTCTGCAACCCTCTTGCCTTTTTCTGCACCTCACTTGCCTTTTTCTGCACCTCACTTGCCTCTTTCTGCACCTCTCTTTCCTGTTTCTGCAACTCTCTTTCCTCTTTCTGTACCTCTCTTGCCTCTTTCTGCACCTGTCTTGCCTCTTTCTGCATATCACTGCCCTCTTTCTGCACTTCTCTTCCTTTTTGTAGGCACCTTTCTTGCTTCTTTCTGCAACTCTCTTGTCTGTTTCATCACTTCTCTCGCTTCTTTCTGCACCTCTGTTGCTTCTTTCAGCACTTCTCTTGCCTCTTTCTGCACTTCTTTTGCTTGTTTCTGCAACTCTCTCATCTCTTTCATCACTTCTCTTGCTTCTTTCTGCACCTCTGTTGCTTTTTTCTGTACCCCACTTGTCTTTCTGTACCCCTCTTCCGTCTTTCTTTACCTGTCTTTCCTCTTTCTGCACCCCTGTTCCCTCTTTCTGCTCCTCTCCTGCCTGTTTCTGCACCTCTTTTGCCTCTTTCTGCACCTCTCTTGCTTCTTTCTGCACCTCTCTTGCTTCTTTCTGCACTTCTCTTGCCTCTTTCTACACCGCTCTTGCATCGTTCTGCACCACTGTTGCTTCTATATGCACTTCTTTTCTGTACCCCTGTTCCCTCTTTCAGCACTTCTCTTGCCTCTTTCTGCACTTCTTTTGCTTGTTTCTGCAACTCTCTCGTCTCTTTAATCACTTCTCTTGTTTCTTTCTGCACCTCTGTTGCTTTTTTCTGCACCCCCCCTGTCTCTTTCTGCACCCCTCTTCTGTCTTTCTTTACCTGTCTTGCCTCTTTCTGCACCCCTGTTCCATCTTTCTGCACCTCTCCTGCCTGTTTCTGCACTTCTGTTGCTTCTTTCTGCACCTGTCTTGCTTCTTTCTGCACTTCTCTTCCCTCTTTCTGCAACCCTCTTGCCTTTTTCTGCACCTCACTTGCCTTTTTCTGCACCTCACTTGCCTCTTTCTGCACCTCTCTTTCCTGTTTCTGCAACTCTCTTGCCTCTTTCTGTACCTCTCTGCCTCTTTCTGCACCTGTCTTGCCTCTTTCTGCATATCACTGCCCTCTTTCTGCACTTCTCTTCCTTTTTTGGGCACCTTTCTTGCTTCTTTCTGCAACTCTCTTGTCTGTTTCATCACTTCTCTCGCTTCTTTCTGCACCTCTGTTGCTTCTTTCAGCACTTCTCTTGCCTCTTTCTGCACTTCTTTTGCTTGTTTCTGCAACTCTCTCATCTCTTTCATCACTTCTCTTGCTTCTTTCTGCACCTCTGTTGCTTTTTTCTGTACCCCACTTGTCTTTCTGTACCCCTCTTCCGTCTTTCTTTACCTGTCTTGCCTCTTTCTGCACCCCTGTTCACTTTTTCTGCACCTCTCCTGCCTGTTTCTGCACCTCTTTTGCCTCTTTCTGCACCTCTCTTGCTTCTTTCTGCACCTCTCTTGCTTCTTTCTGCACTTCTCTTGCCTCTTTCTACACCGCTCTTGCATCGTTCTGCACCGCTGTTGCTTCTATATGCTCTTCTCTTGCTTCTTTCTGCGCCTGTCTTGCTTCTTTCTGCACCCCTCTTGCCTCTTTCTGTACCCCTGTTCCCTCTTTCTGCAAGTCTCTTCCCTCTTTCTGCATTTCTCCTCCCTCTTTCTGCACTCCCTACGCCTCTTTCTGTACCTCACTAGCCTCTTTCTGCACCTCTCTTGCCTCTTTCTGCACCTGTCTTGCCTCTTTCTGCATCTCACTTGCCTCTTTCTGCACTTCTCTTCCTTTCTTCTGCACCTTTCTTGTTTCTTTCGGCAAATCTCTTGTCTGTTTCATCACTTCTCTCACTTCTTTCTGCACCTCTGTTGCTTCTTTCAGCACTTCTCTTGCCTCTTTCTGCACTTCTTTTGCTTGTTTCTGCAACTCTCTCATCTCTTTCATCACTTCTCTTGCTTCTTTCTGCACCTCTGTTGCTTTTTTCTGTACCCCACTTATCTTTCTGTACCCCTCTTCCGTCTTTCTTTACCTGTCTTGCCTCTTTCTGCACCCCTGTTCCCTCTTTCTGCACCTCTCCTGCCTGTTTATGTACCTCTCTTGCCGCTTTATGCACCTCTGTTGCTTCTTTCAGCACTTCTCTTGCCTCTTTCTGCACTTCTTTTGCTTGTTTCTGCAACTCTCTCATCTCTATCATCACTTCTCTTGCTTCTTTCTGCACCTCTGTTTCTTTTTTCTGCACCCCTCTTGTCTCTTTCTGCACCCCTCTTCCATCTTTCTTTACCTCTCTTGCCTCTTTCTGCACCCCTGTTCTATCTTTCTGCACCTCTCCTGCCTGTTTCTGCACTTCTCTTGCCTCTTTCTGCACCTCTGTTGCTTCTTTCTGCACTTCTCTTGCCTCTTTCTGTACCGCTCTTGCATCTTTCTGCACCTCTGTTGCTTCTATATGCACGTCTCTTGCTTCTTTCTGCACCTGTCTTGCTTCTTTCTGCACTTCTCTTCCCTCTTTCTGCACCCCTCTTGCCTCTTTCTGCACCTCACTTGCCTTTTTCTGCACCTCACTTGCCTCTTTCTGCACCTCTCTTTCCTGTTTCTGCAACTCTCTTGCCTCTTTCTGTACCTCTCTTGCCTCTTTCTGCACCTGTCTTGCCTCTTTCTGCATATTACTGCCCTCTTTCTGCACTTCTGTTCCTTTTTTGGGCACCTTTCTTGCTTCTTTCTGCAACTCTCTTGTCTGTTTCATCTCTTCTCTTGCTTCTTTCTGCACCTCTGTTGCTTCTTTCAGCTCTTCTTTTGCCTCTTTCTGCACTTCTTTTGCTTGTTTCTGCAACTCTCTCATCTCTTTCATCACTTCTCTTGTTTCTTTCTGCACCTCTGTTGCTTTTTTCTGCACCCCCCTTGTCTCTTTCTGCACCCCTCTTCCGTCTTTCTTTACCTGTCTTGGAGAGGTGTGGTGCAGCGGCCAGGGCAGCTGACGTCGGAGCACGAGGCTCACGTTTCGATCCCGGCTCCAGCGGCAGCTCAGCTCAGCACCATGTGACTCTGGGCAATAGCTCACTTAATTTCCACGACTGCCCCCAGCGCCTTGACACCCGTAAGGGTGAGTAGTTAGCGCTTTACAAATACGGATTTACATTTTTATTTTTTACATTTCTTGCCTCTTTCTGCACCCCTGTTCCCTCTTTCTGCACCTCTCCTGCCTGTTTCTGAACCTCTTTTGCCTCTTTCTGCACCTCTCTTGCTTCTTTCTGCACCTCTCTTGCTTCTTTCTGCACTTCTCTTGCCTCTTTCTACACCGCTCTTGCATCGTTCTGCACTGCTGTTGCTTCTATATGCACTTCTCTTGCTTCTTTCTGCACCTGTCTTGCTTCTTTCTGCACCACTCTTGCCTCTTTCTGTACCCCTGTTCCCTCTTTCTGCAAGTCTCTTCCCTCTTTCTGCATTTCTCCTCCCTCTTTCTGCACTCCCTATGCCTCTTTCTGTACCTCACTAGCCTCTTTCTGCACCTCTCTTGCCTCTTTCTGCACCTGTCTTGCCTCTTTCTGCATCTCACTTGCCTCTTTCTGCACTTCTCTTCCTTTCTTCTGCACCTTTCTTGTTTCTTTCGGCAAATCTCTTGTCTGTTTCATCACTTCTCTTGCTTCTTTCTGCACCTCTGTTGCTTTTTTCTGCACCCCTCTTGTCTCTTTCTGCACCCCTCTTCCATCTTTATTTACCTGTCTTGCCTCTTTCTGCACCCCTGTTCCCTCTTTCTGCACCCCTCCTGCCTGTTTCTGCACCTCTCTTGCCTCTTTCTGCACTTCTGTTGCTTGTTTCTGCACTTCTCTTGCCTCTAACTGCACCGCTCTTGCATCTTTCTGCACCTCTGTTGCTTCTATATGCACTTCTCTTGCTTCTTTCTGCACCTGTCTTGCTTCTTTCTGCACCCCTCTTACCTCTTTCTGTACCCCTGTTCCCTCTTTCTGTACGTCTCTTCCCTCTTTCTGCACTTCTCCTCCCTCTTTCTGCACTCCCTTTGCATCTTTCTGCACCTCACATGCCTCTTTCTGCACCTCTCTTGCCTCTTTCTGCACCTGTCTTGCCTCTTTCTGCATCTCACTTGCGTCTTTCTGCACTTCTCTTCCTTTTTTCTGCACCTTTCTTGTTTCTTTCAGCAACTCTCTTGTCTGTTTCATCACTTCTCTCGCTTCTTTCTGCACCTCTGTTGCTTCTTTCAGCACTTCTCTTGCCTCTTTCTGCACTTCTTTTGCTTGTTTCTGCAATTCTCTCATCTCTTTCATCACTTCTCTTGCTTCTTTCTGCACCTCTGTTGCTTTTTTCTGCACCCTCTTGTCTCCTTCTGCACCCCTCTTCCATCTTTCTTTACCTCTCTTGCCTCTTTCTGCACCCCTGTTCCATCTTTCTGCACCTCTCCTGCCTGTTTCTGCACTTCTCTTGCCTCTTTCTGCACCTCTGTTGCTTCTTTCTGCACTTCTCTTGCCTCTTTCTGCACCGCTCTTGCATCTTTCTGCACCTGTGTTGCTTCTATATGCACTTCTCTTGCTTCTTTCTGCACCTGTCTTGCTTCTTTCTGCACCCCTCTTGCCTCTTTCTGTACCCCTGTTCCCTCTTTCTGCAATTCTCTTCCCTCTTTCTGCACTTCTCTTCCCTCTTTCTGCACCCCCTTTGCCTCTTTCTGCACCTCACTTGCCGCCTTCTGCACTTCTCTTGCCTCTTTCTGCACCTGTCTTGCCTATTTCTGCATCTCAATTGCCTCTTTCTGCACTTCTCTTCCTTTTTTCTGCACCTTTCTTGTTTCTTTCAGCAACTCTCTTGTCTGTTTCATCACTTCTCTTGCTTCTTTCTGCAGCTCTGTTGCTTCTTTCAGCACTTCTCTTGCCTCTTTCTGCACTTCTTTTGCTTGTTTCTGCTACTCTCTCATCTCTCATCACTTCTCTTGCTTCTTTCTGCACCTCTGTTGCTGTTTTCTGCACCCCACTTATCTTTCTGTACCCCTCTTCTGTCTTTCTTTACCTGTCTTGCCTCTTTCTGTACCCCTGTTCCCTCTTTCTGCACCTCTCCTGCCTGTTTCTGCACCTTTCTTGCCTCTTTGTGCACCTCTGTTGTTTCTTTCTGCACTGCTATTGCCTCTTTCTGCACCGCTCTTGCATCTTTCTGCACCTCTGTTGCTTCTATATGCACATCTCTTGCTTCTTTCTGCACCTGTATTGCTTCTTTCTGCTCCCCTCTTGCCTCTTTATGTACCCCTGTTCCCTCTTTCTGCATGTCTCTTCCCTCTTTCTGCACTTCTCCTCCCTCTTTCTGCACCTCACTTACCTCTTTCTGCACCTCTCTTGCCTCTTTCTGCACCTGTCTTGCCTCTTTCTGCATCTCACTTGCCTCTTTCTGCACTTCTCTTCCTTTTTTCTGCAACTTTTTTGTTTCTTTCGGCAGCTCCCTTGTCTGTTTCATCGCTTCTCTTTCTTCTTTCTGCACCTCTGTTGCTTCTTTTAGCACTTCTCTTGCCTCTTTCTGTACTTCTTTTGCCTGTTACTGCAACACTCTTGTCTCTTTCATCACTTCTCTTGCTTCTTTCTGCACCTCTGTTGCTTCTTTCAGCACCCCTTTTGCCTCTTTTTGCACCCCTCTTCCTTCTTTCTGCACCTCTCCTGCCTGTTTCATCACTTCTCTTTCTTCTTTCATTACCTGTGTTGCTTCTTTCTGCACCCCTGTTCCCTCTTTCTGCACCTCTCCTGCCTGTTTCTGCACCTATATTGCCTCTTTCTGTACTTCTCTTGCCTCTTTCTGCACCTCTGTTGCTTCTTTCTGCACCCCTCTTATCTGTTTCTGTACTCCTGTTCCCTCTATCTGCATGTCTCTTCCTTCTTTCTGCACTTCTCTTCCCTCTTTCTGCACCCATCTTGCCTCTTTCTGCACCTCACTTGCCTCTTTCTTCACCTCTATTTCCTCTTTCCCCAACTCTCTTGCCTCTTTCTGCACCTCACTTGCCTCTTTCAGCACTTCTCTTGTCTCTTTCTGCTCCAGTCTTGCCTCTTTCTGCATCTCACTTGCCTCTTTCTGCACTTCTCTTCCTTTTTTCTGCACCTTTCTTGTTTCCTTCGGCAAATCTCTTGTCTGTTTCATCCCTTCTCTTGCTTCTTTCTGCACCTCTGTTGCTTTTTTCTGCACCCCTCTTGTCTCTTTCTGCACCCCTCTTCCATCTTTCTTTACCTATCTTGCCTCTTTCTGCACCCCTGTTCCCTCTTTCTGCACCTCTCCTGCCTGTTTCTGCACCTCTCTTGCCTCTATCTGCACCTCTGTTGCTTCTTTCTGCACTTCTCTTGCCTCTAACTGCACCGCTCTTTCATCTTTCTGCACCTCAGTTGCTTCTATATGCACTTCTCTTGCTTCTTTCTGCACCTGTCTTGCTTCTTTCTGCATCCCTCTTGCCTTTTTCTGTACCCCTGTTCCCTCTTTCTGTACGTCTCTTCCCTCTTTCTGCACTTCTCCTCCCTCTTTCTGCACTCTCTTTGCCTCTTTCTGCACCTCACATGCCTCTTTCTGCACCTCTCTTGACTCTTTCTGCACCTGTATTGCCTCTTTCTGCATCTCACTTGCCTCTTTCTGCACTTCTCTTCCTTTTTTTTGCACCTTTCTTGTTTCTTTCAGCAATTCTCTTGTCTGTTTCATCACTTCTCTCGCTTCTTTCTGCACCTCTGTTGCTTCTTTCAGCACTTCTCTTGCCTCTTCCTGCACTTCTTTTGCTTGTTTCTGCAACTCTCTCATCTCTTTCATCACTTCTCTTGCTTCTTTCTGCACCTCCGTTGCTTTTTTCTGTACCCCACTTGTCTTTCTGTACCCCTCTTCCGTCTTTCTTTACCTGTCTTGCCTCTTTCTGCACCCCTGTTCCCTCTTTCTGCACCTCTCCTGCCTGTTTCTGCACCCATCTTGCCTCTTTCTGCACCTCACTTGCCTCTTTCTTCACCTCTATTTCCTCTTTCCCCAACTCTCTTGCCTCTTTCTGCACCTCACTTGCCTCTTTCAGCACTTCTCTTGTCTCTTTCTGCTCCTGTCTTGCCTCTTTCTGCATCTCACTTGCCTCTTTCTGCACTTCTCTTCCTTTTTCTGCACCTTTCTTGTTTCTTTCGGCAAATCTCTTGTCTGTTTCATCCCTTCTCTTGCTTCTTTCTGCACCTCTGTTGCTTTTTTCTGCACCCCTCTTGTCTCTTTCTGCACCCCTCTTCCATCTTTCTTTACCTATCTTGCCTCTTTCTGCACCCCTGTTCCCTCTTTCTGCACCTCTCCTGCCTGTTTCTGCACCTCTCTTGCCTCTATCTGCACCTCTGTTGCTTCTTTCTGCACTTCTCTTGCTCTCTAACTGCACCGCTCTTTCATCTTTCTGCACCTCAGTTGCTTCTATATGCACTTCTCTTGCTTCTTTCTGCACCTGTCTTGCTTCTTTCTGCACCCCTCTTGCCTTTTTCTGTACCCCTGTTCCCTCTTTCTGTACGTCTCTTCCCTCTTTCTGCACTTCTCCTCCCTCTTTCTGCACTCCCTTTGCCTCTTTCTGCACCTCACATGCCTCTTTCTGCACCTCTCTTGCCTCTTTCTGCACCTGTATTGCCTCTTTCTGCATCTCACTTGCCTCTTTCTGCACTTCTCTTCCTTTTTTTTGCACCTTTCTTGTTTCTTTCAGCAATTCTCTTGTCTGTTTCATCACTTCTCTCGCTTCTTTCTGCACCTCTGTTGCTTCTTTCAGCACTTCTCTTGCCTCTTCCTGCACTTCTTTTGCTTGTTTCTGCAACTCTCTCATCTCTTTCATCACTTCTCTTGCTTCTTTCTGCACCTCCGTTGCTTTTTCTGTACCCCACTTGTCTTTCTGTACCCCTCTTCCGTCTTTCTTTACCTGTCTTGCCTCTTTCTGCACCCCTGTTCCCTCTTTCTGCACCTCTCCTGCCTGTTTCTGCACCTCTCTTGCCTCTTTATGCACCTCAGTTGCTTCTTTCAGCACTTCTCTGTCCTCTTTCTGCACTTCTTTTGCTTGTTTCTGCAACTCTCTCATCTCTTTCATCACTTCTCTTGCTTCTTTCTGCACCTCTGTTGCTTTTTTCTGCACCTCTCTTGTCTCTTTCTGCACCCCTCTTACATCTTTCTTTACCTCTCTTGCCTCTTTCTGCACCCCTGTTCCATCTTTCTGCACCTCTCCTGCCTGTTTCTGCACTTCTCTTGCCTCTTTCTGCACCTCTGTTGCTTATTTCTGCACTTCTCTTGCCTCTTTCTGCAACGCTCTTGCATCTTTCTGCACCTCTGTTGCTTCTATATGCACTTCTCTTGCGTCTTTCTGCCCCTGTCTTGCTTCTTTCTGCACCCTTCTTGCCTCATTCTGTACCCCTGTTCCCTCTTTCTGTACGTCTCTTCCCTCTTTCTGCACTTCTCCTCCCTCTTTCTGCACTCCCTTTGCCTCTTTCTGAACCTCACATGCCTCTTTCTGCACCTCTCTTGCCTCTTTCTGCACCTGTCTTGCCTCTTTCTGCATCTCACTTGCCTCTTTCTGAACTTCTCTTCCTTTTTTCTGCACCTTTCTTGTTTCTTTCAGCAACTCTCTTGTCTGTTTCATCACTTCTCTCGCTTCTTTCTGCACCTCTGTTGCTTCTTTCAGCACTTCTCTTGTGTCTTTCTGCACTTCTTTTGCTTGTTTCTGCAAATCTCTCATCTCTTTCATCACTTCTCTTGCTTCTTTCTGCACCTCTGTTGCTTTTTTCTGTACCCCACTTGTCTTTCTGTACCCCTCTTCCGTCTTTCTTTACCTGTCTTGCCTCTTTCTGCACCTCTCTTGCCTCTTTATGCACCTGTCTTGCTTCTTTCTGCACCCCTCTTGCCTCTTTTTGTACCCCTGTTCCCTCTTTCTGCAAGTCTCTTCCCTCTTTCTGCATTTCTCCTCCCTCTTTCTGCACTCCCTACACCTCTTTCTGTACCTCACTAGCCTCTTTCTGCACCTCTCTTGCCTCTTTCTACACCTGTCTTGCCTCTTTCTGCATCTCACTTGCCTCTTTCTGCACTTCTCTTCCTTTTTTCTGCATCTTTCTTGTTTCTTTTGGCAAATCTCTTGTCTGTTTCATCACTTCTCTTGCTTCTTTCTGCACCTCTGTTGCTTTTTTCTGCACCACTCTTGTCTCTTTCTGCACCCCTCTTCCATCTTTCTTTACCTGTCTTGCCTCTTTCTGCACCCCTGTTCCCTCTTTCTGCACCTCTCCTGCCTGTTTCTGCACCTCTCTTGCCTCTTTCTGCACCTCTGTTGCTTCTTTCTGCACTTCTCTTGCCTCTAACTGCACCGCTCTTGCATCTTTCTGCACCTCTGTTGCTTCTATATGCACTTCTCTTGCTTCTTTCTGCACCTGTCTTGCTTCTTTCTGCACCCCTCTTGCCTCTTTCTGTACCCCTGTTCCCTCTTTCTGTACGTCTTTTCCCTCTTTCTGCACTTCTCCTCCCTCTTTCTGCACTCCCTTTGCCTCTTTCTGCACCTCACATGCCTCTTTCTGCACCTCTCTTGCCTCTTTCTGCACCTGTCTTGCCTCTTTCTGCATCTCACTTGCCTCTTTCTGCACTTCTCTTCCTTTTTTCTGCACCTTTCTTGTTTCTTTCAGCAACTCTCTTGTCTGTTTCATCACTTCTCTCGCTTCTTTCTGCACCTCTGTTGCTTCTTTCAGCACTTCTCTTGCCTCTTTCTGCACTTCTTTTGCTTGTTTCTGCAACTCTCTCATCTCTTTCATCACTTCTCTTGCTTCTTTCTGCACCTCTGTTGCTTTTTTCTGCACCCCTCTTGTCTCCTTCTGCACCCCTCTTCCATCTTTCTTTACCTCTCTTGCCTCTTTCTGCACCCCTGTTCCATCTTTCTGCACCTCTCCTGCCTGTTTCTGCACTTCTCTTGCCTCTTTCTGCACCTCTGTTGCTTCTTTCTGCACTTCTCTTGCCTCTTTCTGCACCGCTCTTGCATCTTTCTGCACCTGTGTTGCTTCTATATGCACTTCTCTTGCTTCTTTCTGCACCTGTCTTGCTTCTTTCTGCACCCCTCTTGCCTCTTTCTGTACCCCTGTTCCCTCTTTCTGCAATTCTCTTCCCTCTTTCTGCACTTCTCTTCCCTCTTTCTGCACCCCCTTTGCCTCTTTCTGCACCTCACTTGCCGCCTTCTGCACTTCTCTTGCCTCTTTCTGCACCTGTCTTGCCTCTTTCTGCATCTCACTTGCCTCTTTCTGCACTTCTCTTCCTTTTTTCTGCACCTTTCTTGTTTCTTTCAGCAACTCTCTTGTCTGTTTCATCACTTCTCTCGCTTCTTTCTGCACCTCTGTTGCTTCTCTCAGCACTTCTCTTGCCTCTTTCTGCACTTCTTTTGCTTGTTTCTGCAACTCTCTCATCTCTTTCATCACTTCTCTTGCTTCTTTCTGCACCTCTGTTGCTTTTTTCTGCACCCCTCTTGTCTCCTTCTGCACCCTCTTCCATCTTTCTTTACCTCTCTTGCCTCTTTCTGCACCCCTGTTCCATCTTTCTGCACCTCTCCTGCCTGTTTCTGCACTTCTCTTGCCTCTTTCTGCACCTCTGTTGCTTCTTTCTGCACTTCTCTTGCCTCTTTCTGCACCGCTCTTGCATCTTTCTGCACCTGTGTTGCTTCTATATGCACTTCTCTTGCTTCTTTCTGCACCTGTCTTGCTTCTTTCTGCACCCCTCTTGCCTCTTTCTGTACCCCTGTTCCCTCTTTCTGCAATTCTCTTCCCTCTTTCTGCACTTCTCTTCCTCTTTCTGCACCCCCTTTGCCTCTTTCTGCACCTCACTTGCCGCCTTCTGCACTTCTCTTGCCTCTTTCTGCACCTGTCTTGCCTCTTTCTGCATCTCACTTGCCTCTTTCTGCACTTCTCTTCCTTTTTTCTGCACCTTTCTTGTTTCTTTCAGCAACTCTCTTGTCTGTTTCATCACTTCTCTTGCTTCTTTCTGCAGCTCTGTTGCTTCTTTCAGCACTTCTCTTGCCTCTTTCTGCACTTCTTTTGCTTGTTTCTGCTACTCTCTCATCTCTCATCACTTCTCTTGCTTCTTTCTGCACCTCTGTTGCTGTTTTCTGCACCCCACTTGTCTTTCTGTACCCCTCTTCTATCTTTCTTTACCTGTCTTGCCTCTTTCTGTACCCCTGTTCCCTCTTTCTGCACCTCTCCTGCCTGTTTCTGCACCTTTCTTGCCTCTTTGTGCACCTCTGTTGTTTCTTTCTGCACTGCTATTGCCTCTTTCTGCACCGCTCTTGCATCTTTCTGCACCTCTGTTGCTTCTATATGCACATCTCTTGCTTCTTTCTGCACCTGTATTGCTTCTTTCTGCTCCCCTCTTGCCTCTTTATGTACCCCTGTTCCCTCTTTCTGCATGTCTCTTCCCTCTTTCTGCACTTCTCCTCCCTCTTTCTGCACTCCCTACGCCTCTTTCTCTACCTCACTTGCCGCCTTCTGCACTTCTCTTGCCTCTTTCTGCACCTGTCTTGCCTCTTTCTGCATCTCACTTGCCTCTTTCTGCACTTCTCTTCCTTTTTTCTGCACCTTTCTTGTTTCTTTCAGCAACTCTCTTGTCTGTTTCATCACTTCTCTCGCTTCTTTCTGCACCTCTGTTGCTTCTTTCTGCACTTCTCTTGCCTCTTTCTGCACCGCTCTTCCATCTTTCTGCACCTGTGTTGCTTCTATATGCACTTCTCTTGCTTCTTTCTGCACCTGTCTTGCTTCTTTCTGCACCCCTCTTGCCTCTTTCTGTACCCCTGTTCCCTCTTTCTGCAATTCTCTTCCCTCTTTCTGCACTTCTCTTCCATCTTTCTGCACCCCCTTTGCCTCTTTCTGCACCTCACTTGCCGCCTTCTGCACTTCTCTTGCCTCTTTCTGCACCTGTCTTGCCTCTTTCTGCATATCACTTGCCTCTTTCTGCACTTCTCTTCCTTTTTTCTGCACCTTTCTTGTTTCTTTCAGCAACTCTCTTGTCTGTTTCATCACTTCTCTCGCTTCTTTCTGCACCTCTGTTGCTTCTTTCAGCACTTCTCTTGCCTCTTCCTGCACTTCTTTTGCTTGTTTCTGCAACTCTCTCATCTCTTTCATCACTTCTCTTGCTTCTTTCTGCACCTCTGTTGCTTTTTTCTGTACCCCACTTGTCTTTCTGTACCCCTCTTCCGTCTTTCTTTACCTGTCTTGCCTCTTTCTGCACCCCTGTTCCCTCTTTCTGCACCTCTCCTGCCTGTTTCTGCACCTCTCTTGCCTCTTTATGCACCTCAGTTGCTTCTTTCAGCACTTCTCTGTCCTCTTTCTGCACTTCTTTTGCTTGTTTCTGCAACTCTCTCATCTCTTTCATCACTTCTCTTGCTTCTTTCTGCACCTCTGTTGCTTTTTTCTGCACCTCTCTTGTCTCTTTCTGCACCCCTCTTACATCTTTCTTTACCTCTCTTGCCTCTTTCTGCACCCCTGTTCCCTCTTTCTGCACCTCTCCTGCCTGTTTCTGCACCTCTCTTGCCTCTTTCTGCACCTCTGTTGCTTCTTTCTGCACTTCTCTTGCCTCTTTCTGCAACGCTCTTGCATCTTTCTGCACCTCTGTTGCTTCTATATGCACTTCTCTTGCGTCTTTCTGCCCCTGTCTTGCTTCTTTCTGCACCCCTCTTGCCTCATTCTGTACCCCTGTTCCCTCTTTCTGTACGTCTCTTCCCTCTTTCTGCACTTCTCCTCCCTCTTTCTGCGCTCCCTTTGCCTCTTTCTGCACCTCACATGCCTCTTTCTGCACCTCTCTTGCCTCTTTCTGCACCTGTCTTGCCTCTTTCTGCATCTCACTTGCCTCTTTCTGAACTTCTCTTCCTTTTTTCTGCACCTTTCTTGTTTCTTTCAGCAACTCTCTTGTCTGTTTCATCACTTCTCTCGCTTCTTTCTGCACCTCTGTTGCTTCTTTCAGCACTTCTCTTGTGTCTTTCTGCACTTCTTTTGCTTGTTTCTGCAAATCTCTCATCTCTTTCATCACTTCTCTTGCTTCTTTCTGCAACTCTGTTGCTTTTTTCTGTACCCCACTTGCCTCTTTTTGCACCCCTCTTCCTTCTTTCTGCACCTCTCCTGCCTGTTTCATCACTTCTCTTTCTTCTTTCATTACCTGTGTTGCTTCTTTCTGCACCCCGTTCCCTCTTTCTGCACCTCTCCTGCCTGTTTCTGCACCTATATTGCCTCTTTCTGTACTTCTCTTGCCTCTTTCTGCACCTCTGTTGCTTCTTTCTGCACCCCTCTTATCTGTTTCTGTACTCCTGTTCCCTCTATCTGCATGTCTCTTCCTTCTTTCTGCACTTCTCTTCCCTCTTTCTGCACCCATCTTGCCTCTTTCTGCACCTCACTTGCCTCTTTCTTCACCTCTATTTCCTCTTTCCCCAACTCTCTTGCCTCTTTCTGCACCTCACTTGCCTCTTTCAGCACTTCTCTTGTCTCTTTCTGCTCCTGTCTTGCCTCTTTCTGCATCTCACTTGCCTCTTTCTGCACTTCTCTTCCTTTTTTCTGCACCTTTCTTGTTTCTTTTTGCAACTCTCTTGTCTGCTTCATCACTTCTCTTGCTTCTTTCTGCACCTCTGTTGCTTCTTTCAGCACTTCTCTTGCCTCTTTCTGCACTTCTTTTGCCTGTTACTGCAACACTCTTGTCTCTTTCATCACTTCTCTTGCTTCTTTCTGCACCTCTGTTGCTTCTTTCAGCACCCCTTTTGCCTCTTTTTGCACCCCTCTTCCTTCTTTCTGCACCTCTCCTGCCTGTTTCATCACTTCTCTTTCTTCTTTCATCACCTGTGTTGCTTCTTTCTGCACCCCTGTTCCCTCTTTCTGCACCTCTCCTGCCTGTTTCTGCACCTATATTGCCTCTTTCTGTACTTCTCTTGCCTCTTTCTGCACCTCTGTTGCTTCTTTCTGCACCCCTCTTATCTGTTTCTGTACTCCTGTTCCCTCTATCTGCATGTCTCTTCCTTCTTTCTGCACTTCTCTTCCCTCTTTCTGCACCCATCTTGCCTCTTTCTGCACCTCACTTGCCTCTTTCTTCACCTCTATTTCCTCTTGCCCCAACTCTCTTGCCTCTTTCTGCACCTCACTTGCCTCTTTCAGCACTTCTCTTGTCTCTTTCTGCTCCTGTCTTGCCTCTTTCTGCATCTCACTTGCCTCTTTCTGCACTTCTCTTCCTTTTTTCTGCACCTTTCTTGTTTCTTTTTGCAACTCTCTTGTCTGCTTCATCACTTCTCTTGCTTCTTTCTGCACCTCTGTTGCTTCTTTCAGCACTTCTCTTGCCTCTTTCTGCACTTCTTTTGCCTGTTTCTGCAACGCTCTTGTCTCTTTCATCACTTCTCTTGCTTCTTTCTGCACCTCTGTTGCTTCTTTTTGCATCCATCTTGCCTTTTTCTGCATCCCTCTTCTGTCTTTCTGTACCTCTCTTGCCTCTTTCTGCACCCCTGTTCCCTATTTCTGCACCTCTCCTGCCTATTTCTGCACCTTTTTTTTATTTTTTAGTCCTCATTTTACCATGGCTACTGCACTCTGGGTTGGTTACAAACACCCTCGATCCGTCTGTGGTCCATGCAGTTTCAGACTCCTAGCCTCCACGGCGCTGGTCTTTTTATAAGGGGGGGTGGGAACCACCTCCACCCAGTCCATGGCCTGGTGTAATCATTGGACCAGATATCAAAGTAAGTGACCCTCCAGGAGCATTTGTCATAGAGCCCTAACCTGACCACTTCAAATAATCCCCTCAAAGCTCTTCTGACGGTCGTGAGTTACATTTGATATCTATATTACATGTCCATTTTACTACACTTAACCAGGCTGTAGGGTGTGGAGGGAGGGGGTCCAACCAGTATTTACAAATCTCTCACCTGGCCAGGAGCAGCAAATAAAATACTAAAGCCCTTTGCTTATTATTTAAGATAAATTTAGAGACACTATCCACCCCAAGAAGCACCAATGTTTCTGTCAAAACTATATTCTCTCCTAGAATGGCCCTAATGGTGACTTCAACAGTCTTCCAAAATTCTTTAATCACTGGACATGTAAAAAAAACATGAACATCATTAGCCCTTAAAAGACTGCACCTCTTACAGCAGGGAACCGGTTGTAGCACGAACTTGGCCAATCTTTGCGGGGTCCAGTACAGCCTGTGGATGGCAAAAAAATGATGACGTTTAAAATTAGCAGGTGTTACTGCAGCGTAAAGTAATTTCAAGGAATCTATCCACAGGGATTGTATATTGCCTTCCTGCAGAGTATTTGTCCAAATCTCGGAAGGAGCCTTCAATTTCTCTTCTTCTGCCTCCAAGAACTGTCCATACCATTTTGCCACTTCTTTGGCACTCAGACTAGTATCCTGGAGTGAGGCCTCAAAGTCCCCTGTACCCCCTACACCCCCTACTTCCTCTACGACGGTCGAAGACCATGAAGTGAGCTGCATGTACTTGAACCTGGAGAGCTTATTACCTGTCCTGATATTTAATACCTCCCAAGGAATCATTCTTCCTGATGTTAACAGGTCTCCCCATTTTGTTATCCCCGCCTGCTTTAAAGGCAGACTCAAGGCGTCTTTCAAGCACTCCGGTGTTCCTGGGGATTCCCAAATTGGGGAAAATTCTGAGAAATAACCGATCTTAAGTGACCGTCTCACTATAAGCCACAGTCTTAGTGCAGATTTTAAAACCTTTAACCTGACTTTTTAAAAGAATTTTTGAGCTCCGAATTTATATAAAAAAGCTTCAGAGCCCACATCTTTAGTCATTTCTCCCAGTATTAAACCCCAGGTGGTACTGATGGGCTCCCCTGCCAGCATACGAATGTTTTTAAATTGGAAGGCCATGCAGTAGAGTCTAAGGTCTGGCAATGCTAACCCGCCCTTCTTAAGGCTACTCCGTAGTTTTTTCCAAGAGAGACGAACCCCCCGGGATGCCCAGATGAAACTCAATATTTTCCCCTGTATTTTGTTAATTTCATCTTTAGGGAAGCTGAGTGGTATGCAGTTGAAGAGGTATGTTAGCTTCGGGAGAACAGACATTTTTACCAGGTTAACCCTCCCATAAATGGACAGGGGTAAGTTCTTCCACCTAGCTAGTTGCCTATCTACCTCCTTCATCACTCTCTTCAAATTACGGGAAGGAATCTCATCAATTTTATCTGTGATAACTATCCCCAAATATTTCATCTCTGTGCACACTCTGCCGCCCCATTCTTCCATATTCCACACATCACTTCTGTCTTTGATAAATTTACTGAATACCCAGAAAACACCCCGTATTCAGTTGTCAGTTGTTCCATCCTAATTAGTGTTTGAGCCAGATCAGAAGTGTAAATTATCAAATCGTCGGCATAAAGTGCGATTTTACTGCGTGTAGGAAGCTGGTGTATGGGGATAATCTGATCATCTGTTCTTAGAATGTACGCCAGAGGTTCGATGTATATATCGAAAAGGAGGGGAGACAGGGGACAACACTGTCTTGTCCCTCTATGAATATTAAAACTCCTTGTCAAGGAGCCATTCAAGAGGATTTTGGCCGGTGGGTGCTCGTATAGTTTTTGCATTGCCCTGATAAACTCAGTACTAAAACCCATTGTGCCTAAAACGGCCCAAAGAAATGCCCAGCTGACACGATCAAAAGCCTTGGCGGCGTCTATAGTGATCACCGCCAACGGGATCGATCGAGAAACTGCTAGGTCTATTGTTCCTATTAGTGACAGCGTGAGTTCTTGTATTTGTCTCGTCGGGACAAAACCTTTCTGGTCTATATGTATCAGCTGGGGGGCCACCTTGGCCAATCTCCCGGCCAAAATGCCCGTATAAATTTTAAGATCTACATTCAGTAGGGAGATTGGCCGATATGAATCAGCCCTCCTCGGGTCCTTAGCAGGTTTTAAAATCAAGGTTATTATGGCCTCTCTCCAAGAGATCGGGGTCAGCCCTTCCTCCTTATAGACTGAATTAAATAGAGCTTTCATTTCTGGCACTATCTCATCAACTATCAACTTATAAACCTCAGCCGGTACGGAGTCGGGGCCTGCCCCCTTTCCGTTCTTCATATGTTGAAGCTGCTCTCTTATTTCCCCCTCTGTGATGGGGGCATCAACCTTATTTCTACCCTCCATCGTTAGGGCCGGGAGGCCTACGTCATTTAACCAACGCTTCAAGGCCTCTTCATCTGGGCTCTCTGATTCTGCATATAACTCTGAAAATAGTGAAACCAAACTTTCCTGTATTTCCTCCTCCTTGTTCGTAATATCCCCCTCGGAGTTAATAACCAGCTCCTCAATGTGATTTCTCGCCCTCTCAGCCCTTGACTTCCAGGCTAGTAGCGCTCCAGCTTTTTCACCGTACTCAAAATGTTGCATAAGTCCCGTGGCCCACCTTTCTCTACATTTTATATCTAATTTAATCTTATAATTCAATCTGGCTTCCTCCAACTTTTTCAAAATCTCCTCCCTGTATTGTACATTTAGTACCTCCTGCAGCTTTCTTCCTTCCAGTGTCCCGATCTCTTCCTCCAACTTCTTTAACTCAGCCCTGAGGTGGGTGGAATTTGCGTAGTCGCGCTACGCAAAGCTCTGCGAAACGGTAAAAAATCTCCGCGAGCACGCAAAAGTTCCACGAACATGCGGAATTGCTTGTTCCGCCCGTTCGCGATGCTTTTTTCCTGTTCGCGAATGCTGTTTGCATGCTCGGGGAGAAATATCTTGCGAACACGCATTTTGAAAGCGCGAACAAGCAAAAAATTCCGCTAAGCCGCGGAATTTTTGGCAATTCCGCGTTCTCCGCGGAACGCGAAATTACCCAAATTCCGCAACTTCCGCGAGCGGAACGGAATTTACTGCCCAGGCCTACTTTCCATCTTATTCTTAAACAAGACCTGACTTTCTAAAACTCCCCGAACATAAGCTTTAAAAGTGTCCCAAGTGACACCAATTGGAGCCGAATGGGCGTTGATCTGAAAAAACTCTAGAGTAGTTTTTTTCAGGAGGACGGCCACATCTGGATCTAATAAAATAGATCTTTTCAACGTCCATCTCGCATTGTTCCTCATATTGACTCCCTTCAATAAAATACTGACCATAGCATGGTCGGAAATATGTCCTGGGAGTATAAGAATCTCTTTTAATTTCCCAGCCCACTCTCTATCTACTAACAGGTAGTCCAGTGGTGAAAAATGGTGATATTTTTTGCTATGAAAGGTGTAACCTCTCTTCCCTTGCATTAGATATCTCCAAGAGTCGACCAAACCCAATTCATATAGCATATGCTTAAGGGCCTATCTTGTCTTTGGAGCTTGGGATTGGGCCCCCCTCCTACTCGTAGACCTATCTAGGGTTGGGTCTAAAAGAGTGTTAAAATCGCCCCCTATAATTATAGGGGCTGTTGCCTCAGCTAGCATGAATTGGAAGTCTACTATGTACTGGGGGTCGTCCACATTTGGACCATAAAAACCAGCACACACAAATTCGGAACCCTAACATTTGAGAGTAGCCGTTATCCATCTACCTGAACTGTCAGTTTTAGATGAGATCATCTCAACTCCTGACCCTTTCCTGATTATTATTGCAACTCCCTTAGAGTATTCTGATTGGTCTGAAGCAACATAACTCCCTACCCATCTTTGTTTTAAATATAGCCCCCTGCTCTCACTCGCCGTTAGGTGCGTCTCTTGTATAATGATTACATGGGCTTTGGATTCTTCCAAATACCTCATTACCAATCTCTGTCTATTTTTTGTTCTTAGGCCAATTACATTCCAAGTTACAATTTATAAGTTATTATCCAACCCGGCCATTTGTCTTGAAGTGCACCAGCTTTCTTGGACCGGAGGATCTCTGATTCTCTATTTTAAGAATAAACCCTAATGACATGTCAAATGAGGACTGATTTTTTATTTTCTCCCGCTGCTCCCCACCCTGTGCCCTACCCTGCCACCTTTTGCCCTTAACCCCCCCCCCATAGGAACGCTCCCAGAACTATCAGGCATGAAGCCTGTTGGAACCACCGGAGGAAGGAGCTTGTCGCGTAGAAACTCAATAGTTGAACCAAGCCACCCCCTCGTCCCACCCCTCGATCTCCACCTGGTATGTGTGACTATATATACATTTATTTATTTATTTTTATGTTTTTTATATGTGCTTCCTACATTTTATTTCGCTCTTTAACTCATCCTTGAACTAGCTTAATGACTTAGTTACTCAGGAACCCCCACCTTTCCTTATACTGTCTATCAGACTGTCTGCCTCTTCTATGTACCATATGTTGCGCATTTGATTGTTCCACATAACACGAAGCATAGCTGGAAATTTTAACTGGGCCGTAGCACCCAGATTGTTTAGCTCCCCCATTCTTTTGCTCAGTTCCCATTGTTTCTGGTCCATTGCGTGACATATATCCGATCTTATGGTAAACGTAAAGCTCTGGTTTGTGTAAGGACCATTTCTCAGTGCGGCCAGCAAGATGGTTTCTTTAACAGTATATTTTAGAAAATTTATCAAAATTTTTCTTGGCTTCTGCCGCTGTGGATTCCTCTTGATTGGGTCCCTGTGTACCCGCTGTATTTCCTGATCTAGGTTGATATCCGGTCTATCCTTCAGGACCATCTCCATTAGCTGTTTAATCACTAAGGCTTTAAGATTGGCCCCCTCCTCTGCTTCTGGAATATTTAGAATCCGGAGATTGTTTCTTCGAGAGTGGTTTTCTAATCTTTCCAGATCTTCCCTAAGGCTAGAATTTTCTTTAACCAATGCCTCTACACCCTTGGTGTTTTTGGAGATGTCCTTCCGCATCAGGCTTGCTTCCTCTTCTAGCTTCCCTGTCCGGGCAACCACATCATCTAGCTTTTGTGCAAGTACTGTGCAGGAAGCTTGTATGTCTGCTTGGTTCGCCTCTGATGTTTTAAACCGACTTTTAAGCTCTTCTTTAAGATCCAGAAGAATAGAAGCCAGTGTGACATCTGGGACATCTGGGGTTTCGAACATGGACCGGGGCGCCACTGAATTCTCAGATTGTACTAACAGACTCGATGGGGCTAACAGATTTTCTGTTTGTACATTGGGGCCCTTTCCACCATTGACTTGCTGTGGCCCCTCCTCAATTGCTTCTTCATCCTGAAGAGTCAAAACATTAAACATATTCTGCGTTGTAACCGTAAAACGAGACTCTTCAACTCCATAGTTCTTTCCTATTTCTTGGCCCCTTTGTACCTCTTTTCCTGTGCTGGTATCAGGCATAATAGAGTTGACCACCCTTCTCTCAGACTCCATCGGTGCATTTAAAGGCTCCCCTGTCGTTTTACCTCCGGTATCTCCTGACGCCATTACGTGCGTCAGAACTTTATAGTATGTTTTTAAAGATGGGGTAACATTAACTTGCAAGGGAGAGATTTTTTCCCCCTTCCGTGTGGACTTTTCCCTGGCTGTCTAGTGGGTTTTCCTGCCCTCACAACCTTTGGGAGAATGGTACCAGCGGTGATATCCCCGGGGGCCGCCTTAGCTGGGAGTAGTTTAAAATTGTGACTTACCCCAGTAGATTTCCCCAAAATGCTGAGGGCCCTGGTGCACAGAGTGTACCTTGAAATCCTATCCGGAATTACACCAGAGGTCTCACCAGCCTTCTCTGCAGACGTCGCACTCGCCTTCTCCATAAGGGGAAAGTACCGTGTTGGATCGTCACTCAAGCCCTTCCAGCCCTCACCATCCTGCTGGGGCCCCACGAGGCAGTGTAATTGAATGGGGGCGAGTCTCCTCTCCAAACAAACCGGGGATGCTGTGTATGCCTTGCAGAGACTTGTGCTGACTCTGCCCCTTAGCACGCGTGCAACTCTGAGACGCCGCAACAATCCCGCTGCCCTCAGCCACGTCAGCGTTCTCCTCGCATCGCTGCAGCTGGAGACAGGGCCGCACTCCTGTATCGCCTGGCTTGGAATCATTCGGTTTGGTTCGGTGCACGAAAGGAAAAAGAAGACATTTATTCAGGTTTCATTAGCCTTTAGCTTTTAGCCTGCTCAGAATATTATGCTGCGGTGGGTGAGGGGGGGCGGGGGCACTCCAAAACCCCATTGCGAGCGCCTCCTTCTCCCGGTGATCCGCGACCGGTTACCTCACGGCCGCCATGTTCCTCTGTACCTATTTCTGCACCTTGCCTCTTTCTGCACTTCTCTTTCCTCTTTCTCCACCCCTCATCCCTCTTTCTGCACCTCTGTTGCTTCTATCTGCACTTCTCTTGCTTCTTCCTGCACCTCTGTACCTTCTTTACACAACCCTTGTGCCTCTTTCTGCATCCCTCTTACCGCTTTCTGCACCCCTCTTGCCTCTTTCTGCACCTCTGTTCCTTCTTTTTGCACTTCTCTTGCATCTTTCTGCACCCCTCTTCCCTCTTTCTGCACCTCTGTTGCTTCTTTCTGCACTTCTCTTGCTTCTTTCTGTACCCCTCGTGCCTCTTTCTGCACTTCTTTTGCCTGTTTCTGCAACACTCTTGTCTCTTTCATCACTTCTCTTGTTTCTTTCTGCACCTCTGTTGCTTCTTTCAGCACCCCTCTTGCCTCTTTCTGAACCCTTCTTCTGTCTTTCTGTACCTCTCTTGCCTCTTTCTGCTGCCCTGTTCCCTCTTTCTGTACCTCTCTTGCCTCTTTCTGCACCTCTCCTGCCTCTTTTTGCATCTCACTTGCCTCTTTCTGCACTTCTTTTCCTTTTTTCTGCACATTTCTTGTTTGTTTCTGCAACTCTCTTGTCTCTTTTATAACTTCTCTTGCTTCTTTCTGCACCTCTGTTGCTTCTTTCAGCACTTCTCTTGCCTCTTTCTGCACTTCTTTTGCCTGTTTCTGCAACTCTCTTGTCTCTTTCATCACTTCTCTTGCTTCATTCTGCACCTCTGTTGCTTCTTTCTGCACCCCTCGTGCCTCTTTCTGCAGTCCTCTTCCCTCTTTCTATACCTCTCTTGCCTCTTTCTGCACCCTTGTTCCCTCTGTCTGCACCTCTCTTGCCTGTTTCTGTTCCTCTCTTGCCTTTTTCTGCACCTCTCTTGCCTCTTTCTGCACCTCTGTTGGTTCTTTCTGCACTTCTCTGGCCTCTTTCTGCACCCCTCTTGCCTCCTTCTGCACCTCTGGTGGTTCTTTCTACACTTCTTTTGCTAATTTCTACACCTCTCTTGCTTTTTTCTGCACCCCTCTTGCCTCTTTCTGCACCCCTTCCCTCTTTCCGCACCTCTACTGCCTGTTTCTGCACCTCTCTTGCCTCTTTCTGTACTTCTCTTGCCTCTTTCTGCACCTCTGTTGCTTCTTTCTGCACCCCTCTTGCCTCTTTCTGTAACCCTGTTTCCTCTTTCTGCACGTCTCTTCCCTCTTTCTGCACTTCTCTTCAATCTTTCTGCATCCCTCTTGCCTCTTTCTGCACCTCACTTGCCTCTTTCTGCACCTCTCTTGCCTCTTTTTGCACCTGTGTTGCCTCTTTCTGCATCTCACTTGCCTCTTTCTGCACTTTTCGTCCTTTTTTCTGCACATGTCTTGTTTCTTTCTGCAACTCTCTTGTCTCTTTCATCACTTCTCTTGCTTCTTTCTGTACCTCTCTTGCTTCTTTCTACACCCCTGTCCCCTCTTTCTGCACATCTCTTGCCTCTTTCTGCACTTACCTTGCCTCTTTCTGCACCCTTGTTGCTTCTTTCTGCACTTCTATTGCCTCTTTCTGCACCCCTCTTGCCTCTTTCTGTACCCCTGTACCCTCTTTCTGCACATCTCTTCCCTCTTTCTGCACTTCTCTTCCCTCTTACTGCACCCCTTTGCCTCTTTCTGCACCTCAATTGCCTCTTTCTGCACTTCTCTTGCCTCTTTCTCCACCTGTCTTGCCTTTTTATGCATCTCACTTGCTTCTTTCTTCACCCCTCGTGCCTCTTTCTGCACCCTTCTTCCCGCTTTCTGCACTCCTATTGCCTCTTTCTGCACTACTGTTGCTTCTTTCTGCACTTCTTTTGTTTCTTTCTGCACCTCTCTTGCTTCTTTCTGCACCCCTCGTGCCTCTTTCTCCAACCTTATCCTCCCCCTTTCTGCACCCCTCTTCCCTCTTTCTGCTCCCCTCTTGTCTCTTTCTGCACCTCTGTTGCTTCTTTCTGCACTTCTTTTGTTTATTTCTGCACCTTTCTTGCTTCTTTCTACACCCCTTGTGCCTCATCTGCACCTCGCTTCCCTCTTTCTGCACTCCTCTTGCCTCCTGCTGTACCTCTGTTCCTTCTTTCTGCACTTCTTTTGTTTCTTTTTTCACCTCTCTTGGTTCTTTCTGCACCCCCTTGCCTCTTTCTCCACCACTCTTCCCTCTTTCTTCACCCCTGTTGCCTCTTTCTGCACCTCTGTTGCTTCTTTCTGCACCCCTCTTGCCTCTTTCTGCACTTTTCGTCCTTTTTTCTGCACATTTCTTGTTTCTTTCTGCAACTCTCTTGTCTCTTTCATCACTTCTCTTGCTTCTTTCTGCACCTCTGTTGCTTCTTTCTACACCCCTCTTGCCTCTTTCTGCACCCCTCTTCCGTCTTTCTGTAACTCTCTTGCTTCTTTCTACACCCCTGTCCCCTCTTTCTGCACATCTCTTGCCTCTTTCTGCACTTATCTTGCCTCTTTCTGCACCCTTGTTGCTTCTTTCTGCACTTCTATTGCCTCTTTCTGCACCCCTCTTGCCTCTTTCTGTACCCCTGTACACTCTTTCTGCACATCTCTTCCCTCTTTCTGCACTTCTCTTCCCTCTTACTGCACCCCTTTGCCTCTTTCTGCACCTCAATTGCTTCTTTCTGCACCTCTCTTGCCTCTTTCTCCACCTGTCTTGCCTCTTTATGCATCTCACTTGCTTCTTTCTTCACCCCTCCTGCCTCTTTCTGCACCCTTCTTCCCACTTTCTGCACTCCTATTGCCTCTTTCTGCACTACTGTTGCTTCTTTCTGCACTTCTTTTGTTTCTTTCTGCACCTTTCTTGCTTCTTTCTACACCCCTTGTGCCTCTTTCTGCACCTCGCTTCCCTCTTTCTGCACTCCTCTTGCCTCTTTCTGCACCTCTGTACCTTCTTTCTGCACTTCTTTTGTTTCTTTCTGAACCTCTCTTGCTTCTTTCTGCACCCCTCTTGCTTCTTTCTGCACCCCTCGTGCCTCTTTCACCCCCTCTTGCCTCCTGCTGCACCTCTGTTCCTTCTTTCTGCACTTCTTTTGTTTCTTTTTGCACCTCTCTTGCTTCTTTCTGCACCCCCTTGCCTCTTTCTCCACCACTCTTCCCTCCTTCTTCACCCCTGTTGCCTCTTTCTGCACCTCTGTTGCTTGTTTCTGCACTTCTCTTGCCTCTTTCTCCACCTCTCATCCCTCTTTCTGCACCTCTGTTGCTTCTTTCTGTACTTCTCTTGCTTCTTTCTGCACTTCTCCTGCTTATTTCTACACTTCTCTTGCCTCTTTCTCCACCCCTCCTCCCCCTTTCTGCATCTCTGTTGCTTCTTTTTGCACTTCTCTTGTCTCTTTCTGCACCCCTCTTGCCTCTTTCTGCACCTCTGTTGCTTCTTTCTGCACTTATCTTGCTTCTTTATATACCCCTTGTGCCTCTTTCTGCACTCCTTTTCCCTCTTTCTGCACCTTTCTTGCCTCTCTCTGCACCTCTGTTCCTTCTTTCTGCACTTCTTTTGTTTCTTTCTGCACCTCTCTTGTTTCTTTCTGTATCCAATTTTCTCCACCCTACTTCCCCCTTTCTGTATCTCTGTTGCTCCTTTATGCATTTCTCTTGCTTCTTTCTGCATCTCTCTTGCTTCTTTCTGCACCCCTCGTGCCTGTTTCTGCACCCCTCATCCCTCTTTCTGCACTCCTCTTGCCTCTTTCTGTACCTCTGTTGCTTCTCTTGTCACTTCTTTTGTTTCTTTCTGCACCCCTCTTGCCTCTTTCTGCACCTCTGTTCCTTCTATCTGCACTTCTTTTGTTTCTTTCTGCACCTCTTGCTTCTTTCTGCACCAGTTTTGCCTCTTTTTGCACCCCTCTTGCCTCTTTCTGCACCTCTGTTCCTTCTCTCTGCACTTCTTTTGTTTCTTTCTGCAGCTCTCTTTCTTCTTTCTGCACGCCTTTTGCCTCTTTCCACACCCCTCTTTCTGCACCTCTGTCCTTTCTTTCTGCACTTCTTTTGTTTCTTTCTGCACATCTCTTGCTTCTTTCTGCACTCCTCGTGCCTCTTTCTGCACCCCTCTTCCCTCTTTTTGCACTCCTCTTGCCTCTTTCTGCACTTCTGTTCCATCTTTCTGCACTTCTTTTGTTTCTTTCTGCACCTCTCTTGCTTCTTTCAGCACCCCTCTTGCTTCTTTCTGCACCCCTCGTGCCTCTTTCACACCCCTCTTGCCTCCTTCTGCACCTCTGTTCCTTCTTTCTGCACATCTTTTGTTTCTTTTTGGACCTCTCTTGCTTCTTTCTGTACCCTCTTGCCTCTTTCTCCACCACTCTTCCCTCTTTCTTCACCCCTGTTGCCTCTTTCTGCACCTCTGTTGCTTGTTTCTGTACTTCTCTTGCCTCTTTCTCCACCTCTCATCCCTCTTTCTGCACCTCTGTTTCTTCTTTCTGCACCTCTCTTGCTTCTTTCTGCACTTCTCTTGCTTATTTCTATACTTCTCTTGCCTCTTTCTCCACCCCTCGTCCCCCTTTCGGCATCCCTGTTGATTCTTTTTGCACTTCTCTTGTCTCTTTCTGCACCCTCTTGCCTCTTTCTGCATTTCTGCTGCTTCTTTCTGCACTTATCTTGCTTCTTTCTACACCCCTCGTGCCTCTTTCTGCACTCCTTTTCCCTCTTTCTGCACCTTTCTTGCCCCTCTATGCACCTCTGTTCCTTCTTTCTGCACTTCTTTTGCTTCTTTCTGCACCTCTCTTGTTTCTTTCTGTATCCCACTTTCTCCACCCTACTTTCCCCTTTCTGTATCTCTGTTGCTCCTTTATGCATTTCTCTTGCTTCTTTCTGCATCTCTCTTGCTTCTTTCTGCACCCCTCGTGCCTCTTACTGCACCCCTCATCCCTCTTTCTGCACTCCTCTTGCCTCTTTCTGCACCTCTGTTGCTTCTTTCGTCACTTCTTTTGTTTCTTTCTGCACCCCTTGTAGGAGAGTAGGATCTGCTTCACATGGGTACCCCCACTTTTTGCTGATGCTTCACTGTTTTTCGACTTTAGTCTGGCTGGGGCCCTGCTAATCAGGACCCCAGCCTAGCTTCTTCCTCTCTAAAATGGTTTCCATGTGCCTTAGGCACATCTCTGATTGGAATCTGGAGTGCCCTTATAAGTCCCTAGTATATGGTATACTATGTACCCAGGGCATAGGTACCTCAGAGGCCTGCCAGGGGCTGAAGCATGTATTATGCCACCCCTGGAAGGCCAGCCAAAATGGCACCACAGGCCTGCTACTGCAGCCTGAGTAAGGTGGTGCATGCACCCCTTACAGTGGTATAGGCTACCTATATCACTACCATTGCACACACCTATAAACCTATAAGTCACTCCTATGGCAAGCCTTGACAATCCTGAAGGCAGAGTGCTTGGTTTTTATGTGAGAGGGTGCCCCTGCATGAGCAGAGCCCCTCTGCAGCATTCGGAGTACCTCCTCTGATGCTGTTTGCAGTGCAGCCTGACCATATACTCTTAAGTGCATTATATCCTCGCGGTAGAATGCTAACTTTGGACTGACTGCACCAAAACATGTCGAGTTTGGTGTCAAACATCTTGGAATACTACCCCCCGCCAGTTCTGGCGGCGGGGGTAGCATTCCACCCTTCTAGAGGGAGAGACATGTACCCACCGGCCTACCCGGTAACTTCTTTCCAGAGCCCTGGCATCACAAAATGGATGCCGCTGCCACAGACACGAGTCTGGCCTCCTGCTGCTGACCGAAACTCCGGCAGGGGAGGCCTGGACAATAGGTTTCCTGTCCCAGGGAGGTGTAACCACCTCCCCAGACAGGATAGTGTGTATTGGGGCTGGGCGGGAGCACTCTCTGGTGCATTGAAGTCCTGCACTGGGGGCACATTTGGTGTCCCTGTGCATACCCCAGTTCAAACCGGCTCAGGGGCTTCCAGCCCCTGCTCTGGCGCAAAACTGGACAAAGGGAAAGGGGTGTAACCACCCCTCTGCCCTGACCCTCCCATAGGTGGGTCCCCAGAGTATGTCCAACCCCCTAACTTGGTATAAGTATGGGACCCTAGTCCTTAGGACTTTAGATTTACCTGGATGAAACTCTGACACAGAATCCTGGACCTTCAATGCTCTACTTTAAGATTAGAGGACTGAAGAATCTCCCTTGGGGTCAAGGAGTGACTCCCCTGCTTGGCAGGCACCAACAAAGCAATTGTCTGGTCTGCATCGCTGAAGCTCCCGCCGGACGCCGAAGTCTTTGCATCACCAGAGGTGGATTTCCAGACTTCCCCGAGGCTGCCCTGAGTCCCCAGCAAAGCTGATGCCCGTAGCTGTCGTGGGTAATGTGGAACCGTGACCCCTGGACACCGATTGCATTTGCAAGTGCATCCTCTTCTGGGTGTCCCACGAAGTAGTGCTTTGGGCTCCGAGTAGCCCCAGCCTCCAGCACCGACTGCACCGAAGATCACTGGCTTCCACTCCACGAGTGTCCCGTGAGCCAGCTCTAAGTGTGTCCACTCGAGGCTCCTTTGCGGTTGCTAGTCCGTTGGCTAGTAGGCCCTCCCTAAGGCCAATATTCTTCTGCTTGGGCTTTTCTGATTGCTCCAGGCGTGCCCTGACTTACCCTCACTGGGTGAGTCCCTCAGACCTTGCTGGTCTGCACCACCGTCCTTCTTCTATTTCCACAAGACTTGCCGTTGCCAAGGCTTGTTGGGTCCAATCCGGTTGCCGACACCTCAGCAATCGACAGAAATCACGGGACAGCTCGAATCCAACTCTTGGTCATCGTCGACGCCTCCTGGACCTCGTGGCTGAAGAGTCAAGACGACCGTCAACCTACCTGAAGCACTTGACATCGGTGGGCATCTGCTCATCGCCTTCCTGCTCACTGGCTAGTGACCCAGACTCTGTCCCCTCTGCTTTCAGGTTCTTCAGATCTTCGATCCACCTTTGGATCCACCCGAACACTTTCGACTTGGCCGCCAGCAGCACTTTGCAGCAGATCGCCATTGAAAACGACGACGAAACCCGACCCCGAAAGACACCAATGCACCCGGGTTCCCTGGGTGAGGTAACTTGAGTACTCCGGTGCTCCCGTGGGTATAGACTCTAGAACAACCCAGTTCTAAAGGGGTTTGCTCCAAGTCCTCCTCTAAGTGTCCCTTTTCTTTAAAATTCCAACCGTGACTTTCCCCATAGAAGTCAACGGCGATTCGCGGCGGTGGTTCCTTGTGGTCCAAGCACTTCTACAGGCTCTAGGCCTTGTGTCTAGCTCAGTCGTGGTTCTTATACCACTTTATTGGTATATGGTTTGGTACGCCCCTAGGGCTCAAACGTGTATTTGTGCTATTACTGTTGATAACTAACTTATAACTTATGTACTTCGAACTCTAGCCTCATAAAGAGACTAGAGGGGTGTGTTTAGCAATAAATACATATATTTTGAATATATACCTGTTGTGGTCCTCTTTCATTTGGTCACTCAAGAGATTATAGACTGGTAAAACAAGCTACATTCCTTCAAGACTTAGCCTGAAGGCTGCTCTCCATAGCTACCACTAGGATAGCTTTCAATAAAGGTTGTCTTTAACCTATCTCCAATAAGGGGTTGTTTGGACTGGTGCAAGGTGCCCACTATAATTAGTGGCCAGCATATACCAGGCCAACTTCTCACACCCCTCTTGCCTCTTTCTGCACCTCTGTTCCTTCTCTCTGCACTTCTTTTGTTTCTTTCTGCAGCTCTCTTTCTTCTTTCTGCACGCCTTTTGCCTCTTTCCACACCCCTCTTTCTGCACCTCTGTCCTTTCTTTCTGCACTTCTTTTGTTTCTTTCTGCACATCTCTTGCTTCTTTCTGCACTCCTCGTGCCTCTTTCTGCACCCCTCTTCCCTCTTTTTGCACTCCTCTTGCCTCTTTCTGCACTTCTGTTCCATCTTTCTGCACTTCTTTTGTTTCTTTCTGCACCTCTCTTGCTTCTTTCAGCACCCCTCTTGCTTCTTTCTGCACCCCTCGTGCCTCTTTCACACCCCTCTTGCCTCCTTCTGCACCTCTGTTCCTTCTTTCTGCACATCTTTTGTTTCTTTTTGGACCTCTCTTGCTTCTTTCTGTACCCTCTTGCCTCTTTCTCCACCACTCTTCCCTCTTTCTTCACCCCTGTTGCCTCTTTCTGCACCTCTGTTGCTTGTTTCTGTACTTCTCTTGCCTCTTTCTCCACCTCTCATCCCTCTTTCTGCACCTCTGTTTCTTCTTTCTGCACCTCTCTTGCTTCTTTCTGCACTTCTCTTGCTTATTTCTATACTTCTCTTGCCTCTTTCTCCACCCCTCGTCCCCCTTTCGGCATCCCTGTTGATTCTTTTTGCACTTCTCTTGTCTCTTTCTGCACCCCTCTTGCCTCTTTCTGCATTTCTGCTGCTTCTTTCTGCACTTATCTTGCTTCTTTCTACACCCCTCGTGCCTCTTTCTGCACTCCTTTTCCCTCTTTCTGCACCTTTCTTGCCCCTCTATGCACCTCTGTTCCTTCTTTCTGCACTTCTTTTGCTTCTTTCTGCACCTCTCTTGTTTCTTTCTGTATCCCACTTTCTCCACCCTACTTTCCCCTTTCTGTATCTCTGTTGCTCCTTTATGCATTTCTCTTGCTTCTTTCTGCATCTCTCTTGCTTCTTTCTGCACCCCTCGTGCCTCTTACTGCACCCCTCATCCCTCTTTCTGCACTCCTCTTGCCTCTTTCTGCACCTCTGTTGCTTCTTTCGTCACTTCTTTTGTTTCTTTCTGCACCCCTTGTAGGAGAGTAGGATCTGCTTCACATGGGTACCCCCACTTTTGCTGATGCTTCACTGTTTTTCGACTTTAGTCTGGCTGGGGCCCTGCTAATCAGGACCCCAGCCTAGCTTCTTCCTCTCTAAAATGGTTTCCATGTGCCTTAGGCACATCTCTGATTGGAATCTGGAGTGCCCTTATAAGTCCCTAGTATATGGTATACTATGTACCCAGGGCATAGGTACCTCAGAGGCCTGCCAGGGGCTGAAGCATGTATTATGCCACCCCTGGAAGGCCAGCCAAAATGGCACCACAGGCCTGCTACTGCAGCCTGAGTAAGGTGGTGCATGCACCCCTTACAGTGGTATAGGCTACCTATATCACTACCATTGCACACACCTATAAACCTATAAGTCACTCCTATGGCAAGCCTTGACAATCCTGAAGGCAGAGTGCTTGGTTTTTATGTGAGAGGGTGCCCCTGCATGAGCAGAGCCCCTCTGCAGCATTCGGAGTACCTCCTCTGATGCTGTTTGCAGTGCAGCCTGACCATATACTCTTAAGTGCATTATATCCTCGCGGTAGAATGCTAACTTTGGACTGACTGCACCAAAACATGTCGAGTTTGGTGTCAAACATCTTGGAATACTACCCCCCGCCAGTTCTGGCGGCGGGGGTAGCATTCCACCCTTCTAGAGGGAGAGACATGTACCCACCGGCCTACCCGGTAACTTCTTTCCAGAGCCCTGGCATCACAAAATGGATGCCGCTGCCACAGACACGAGTCTGGCCTCCTGCTGCTGACCGAAACTCCGGCAGGGGAGGCCTGGACAATAGGTTTCCTGTCCCAGGGAGGTGTAACCACCTCCCCAGACAGGATAGTGTGTATTGGGGCTGGGCGGGAGCACTCTCTGGTGCATTGAAGTCCTGCACTGGGGGCACATTTGGTGTCCCTGTGCATACCCCAGTTCAAACCGGCTCAGGGGCTTCCAGCCCCTGCTCTGGCGCAAAACTGGACAAAGGGAAAGGGGTGTAACCACCCCTCTGCCCTGACCCTCCCATAGGTGGGTCCCCAGAGTATGTCCAACCCCCTAACTTGGTATAAGTATGGGACCCTAGTCCTTAGGACTTTAGATTTACCTGGATGAAACTCTGACACAGAATCCTGGACCTTCAATGCTCTACTTTAAGATTAGAGGACTGAAGAATCTCCCTTGGGGTCAAGGAGTGACTCCCTGCTTGGCAGGCACCAACAAAGCAATTGTCTGGTCTGCATCGCTGAAGCTCCCGCCGGACGCCGAAGTCTTTGCATCACCAGAGGTGGATTTCCAGACTTCCCCGAGGCTGCCCTGAGTCCCCAGCAAAGCTGATGCCCGTAGCTGTCGTGGGTAATGTGGAACCGTGACCCCTGGACACCGATTGCATTTGCAAGTGCATCCTCTTCTGGGTGTCCCACGAAGTAGTGCTTTGGGCTCCAAGTAGCCCCAGCCTCCAGCACCGACTGCACCGAAGATCACTGGCTTCCACTCCACGAGTGTCCCGTGAGCCAGCTCTAAGTGTGTCCACTCGAGGCTCCTTTGCGGTTGCTAGTCCGTTGGCTAGTAGGCCCTCCCTAAGGCCAATATTCTTCTGCTTGGGCTTTTCTGATTGCTCCAGGCGTGCCCTGACTTACCCTCACTGGGTGAGTCCCTCAGACCTTGCTGGTCTGCACCACCGTCCTTCTTCTATTTCCACAAGACTTGCCGTTGCCAAGGCTTGTTGGGTCCAATCCGGTTGCCGACACCTCAGCAATCGACAGAAATCACGGGACAGCTCGAATCCAACTCTTGGTCATCGTCGACGCCTCCTGGACCTCGTGGCTGAAGAGTCAAGACGACCGTCAACCTACCTGAAGCACTTGACATCGGTGGGCATCTGCTCATCGCCTTCCTGCTCACTGGCTAGTGACCCAGACTCTGTCCCCTCTGCTTTCAGGTTCTTCAGATCTTCGATCCACCTTTGGATCCACCCGAACACTTTCGACTTGGCCGCCAGCAGCACTTTGCAGCAGATCGCCATTGAAAACGACGACGAAACCCGACCCCGAAAGACACCAATGCACCCGGGTTCCCTGGGTGAGGTAACTTGAGTACTCCGGTGCTCCCGTGGGTATAGACTCTAGAACAACCCAGTTCTAAAGGGGTTTGCTCCAAGTCCTCCTCTAAGTGTCCCTTTTCTTTAAAATTCCAACCGTGACTTTCCCCATAGAAGTCAACGGCGATTCGCGGCGGTGGTTCCTTGTGGTCCAAGCACTTCTACAGGCTCTAGGCCTTGTGTCTAGCTCAGTCGTGGTTCTTATACCACTTTATTGGTATATGGTTTGGTACGCCCCTAGGGCTCAAACGTGTATTTGTGCTATTACTGTTGATAACTAACTTATAACTTATGTACTTCGAACTCTAGCCTCATAAAGAGACTAGAGGGGTGTGTTTAGCAATAAATACATATATTTTGAATATATACCTGTTGTGGTCCTCTTTCATTTGGTCACTCAAGAGATTATAGACTGGTAAAACAAGCTACATTCCTTCAAGACTTAGCCTGAAGGCTGCTCTCCATAGCTACCACTAGGATAGCTTTCAATAAAGGTTGTCTTTAACCTATCTCCAATAAGGGGTTGTTTGGACTGGTGCAAGGTGCCCACTATAATTAGTGGCCAGCATATACCAGGCCAACTTCTCACACCCCTCTTGCCTCTTTCTGCACCTCTGATCCTTCTATCTGCACTTCTTTTGTTTATTTCTGTACATCTCTTGCTTCTTTCTGCACTCCTCGTGCCTCTTTCTGCACCCCTCTTTTTCCACCCCTCTTGCCTCTTTCTGCACCTCTGTTGCTTCTTTGTGCACTACTCTTGCTTCTTTCTGCACCTCTTTGCTTCTTTCTGCACCCTTCTTCCCTCTTTCTGCAGCTCTCTTGCCTCTATCTGCACCTCTGTTCCTTCTTTCTGCTCTTCTTTTATTTCTTTCTGCACCTCTCTTGCTTCTTTCTGCACCCCTCTTGCCACTTCCTCCACCTTTGTTCCCCCTTTTTGCATCTCTGTTGCTTCTTTCTGCACTTCTCTTGCCTCTTTCTCCACCCGTCATCCCTCTTTCTGCACCTCTGTTGCTTCTTTCTGCACTTCTTTTGCTTCTTCCTGCACCTCTGTCCCTTCTTTCTGCAAGCCGTGTGACTCTTTCTGCACCCCTCTTCCCTCTTTCTGCACCCCTCTTGCCTCTTTCTGCACCTCTGTTCCTTCTTTCTGCACTTTTTTTGTTTCTTTCTGCAACTCTCTTGCTTCTTTCTTCTTCCCTCTTGCCTCTTTCTCCACCTGTCTCCCACCTTTCTGCATCTCTGTTGCTTCTTTTTGCACATCTCTTGTCTCTTTCTGCACCCCTCTTCCCTCTTCCTGCACCTCTGTCGCTTCTTTCTGCACTTCTCTGGCTTCTTTCTGTACTCCTTGTGCCTCTTTCTGCACCCCTTTTCCCTCTTTCTACACCTTTCTTGCCTCTCTCTGGACCTCTGTTCCTTCTTTCTGCACTTCTTTTGTTTCTCTCTGCACCTCTCTTGCTTCTATCTGCACCCCTCTTGCCTCTTTTTCCACCCCTATTACCCCTTTCTGCATCTCTGTTGCTTGTTTCTGCACTTCTCTTGTCTCTTTCTCCACCCCTGTTCCCTCTTTCTGCACCTCTGTTGCTTTTTTCTGCCCTTCTCTTGAGTTTTCTCCACGCTCCTTCCCTCTTTCTGTACCTCTGTTGCTTCTTTCTGCACTTATATTGCTTCCTTCTGCACCCTTCATCCCTCTTTCTGCACCCCTTGTACCTCTTTCTGCACCCCTCTTCCCTCTTTATGCACCTCTCTTGGCTCTTTCTGCACTTCTCTTGCCTCTTTCTGCACCACTGTTGTTTGTTCCTGGACTTCTCTTGCCTCTTTCTGCACCTCTGTTGCTTCTTTCTGCACCCGTTTTGCCTCATTCTTGTGAGAAGTTGGACTGGTATATGCTGTCCACTAGTTATAGTGGGCACCTTGCACCAGTCCAATCGACCTTTATTGATGATAGGTTTAAAGACAACCTTTATTGAAAGCTATCCTAGTGGTAGCTAAGGAGAGCAGCCTTCAGGCTAAGTCTTGAAGGAGTGTTAAGCTATTGTTTTACCAGTTATGTTTTACCATGAATGACCAAATGAAAGGAGAACCACACCAGGTATATATATAAAATATATGTATTTATTACTAAACACAACCCAATAGTCTCTTTATGAGGCTAGAGGTGAAAGTACACAATTTACAAGTCGAATAGCACAGTAAAATAGCACAATATACGATTAGCTCTAGGGGCGTACCAAACCATATATTAAGAAAGTGGTATAAGAACCACGACTTAACTAGACACAAGGCCTAGAGCCTGTAGAATCTCTGGGACCCCAAGGAACCACCCAAGGTAGTGACACAGGGGACCCACGGGGGCTGTGTGCAGTGTGCGAACACAGCCGCGAGCTCCGTTAAAGTCTATGGGAATGTCTTGGTTGTCGTTTTAGAGTTTAGGGACACTTAGAAATGGACTAGGACCAAACCCTCTTGGACTTAGACAGTTCTAGGGTCAACGCCCACGGGAGCACCGGAGTACTCGAGTTATCTCACCCAGGGAAGCCGGGTGCATAGGTGTCAAATGGTGTCGGGTCGCGTCGTCGTTTTCAATGGCAGCCTGCCACGAAGTGCTGCTGCCGGGAAGATGCGAAGTGTCCGAAGAGATCCAAGCCTGGATCGGAGATGAGAAGAACCTGAAAGCAGAGGGAACAGAGTCTGGGTCACTAGCCAGTGACCAGGGGCACGATAGTCGAATGCCCACCGATGTCGGGTGCTTCAGGTGAAAGAGGTGAAGTTTGACTTTTCAGCCACGAGGACCAGGAGGCATCGACGACAACCAGGAGCTGGATTTGAGCTGTCCTACAAAGGATGTCGAGTGCTGCAGCATTGGTGTCTGGATTGAACACAACAAGTCTTGGCAACAGCAACCCATGCAGAAAAGAGAAAGATGCTTCGGAGCAGACCAGCAAGGACTGAGGGACTCCCCACTTGGTGGGGAGTTAGGGCACATCTGGAGCAACCAGAAACGCCCAATGAAAATCAGAGTTGCCTTCACAGGGACCCACCAGTTGATGGACCAGGGATCGCAAAAGAGCCTCAAGCGGAAATGCCAGAAGCGGGCCCACGGAACACTCATGGAGTGTAGGTTCACAATCTTTGGTGCAAATGGTGCTCGGGGCCTGGGTTACGAGTAACCCAAAGTAGGACATCAAGAGTTGTCGAGAAGTCAATGCACTAGCAAATGTGCACGGTCACCAGGAGTTCCGGTTCCATGCTACTCACGAGGGCTGTGGGTCTCAGCTTTGCTGGGGACTCGAGTTTGCCTCTGCGATGTATGCAAATCCTCTTCCTGGGCTGCAAGTACTTCGGAGTCCGGCTGGAGCTTCGGAGATGCAGACCAGCAAATACTTCATTGGTGCCTGCCAAGCAGGGGAGTCACTCCTTGACCCCAAGGGAGATTTCTTCAGTCCTCTAGTCTTGAGTAGAGCGTCGAAGTTCCAGGATTCAGCTTCAGAGTTTCGTCCAGGGATATCTAAAGTCCTGTTGCCAGGGTTCCCTTACTTATACTAAAGAAAGGGGTTGGACTAACTCTGGGGACCCACCTATGGGAGGGTTTGGAAAGAGGGGTGGCTACACCCATTTCCTTTGTCCAGTTTCACACCAGAGCAGGGGCTGGTAGCCCCTGCAACTGGTTTGAACTGGGGTATGCACGAGGACACCAAATGTGCCCCCAGTGCAGGACTTCAAAGCACTCAGAGAGTGCACCCACCCAGCCCCAATCCACTAAGGCCTGTCTGGGAGGTGGTCACACCTCCCTGTGACAGGAAACCTATTGTCCAGGCCTCCCCTGCCGGAGTTTCAGTCAGCAGCAGGAGGCCAGACTCGTGTCTGTGGCTGCAGCATCCATTTTGTGATGCCAGGGCTCTTTAAGGTTTCTACCGGGTATACCGGTGGGGACATGTCTCTCCCTCTAGAAGGGTGGAATTCTACCCCCGCCGCCAGGACTGGCGGGGGGGGTAGGATTCCAAGGTGTTTGACACCAAACACGACATGTTTCCGTGCAGCCAGTCCAAAGTTAGCATTTTACCGCGAGGTTATAATGCACTTAAGAGTATATGGTCAGGCTGCACCACAGACAGCTCCGGGTAAGGGATTCCGAAAGCTGCAGAGGGGCTCAGCTCATGCCAGAGCACCCTCTCACATAAAACCAAGCAGCCTGCCTTCAGGATTGATAAGGCCTGCCATAGGGGTGACTGATAGGTTTCTATGTGTAGTGATAGGGGAGATATAGTGAACCTATATCTCTGTAAGGGGTGCATGCGCCACCTCACTCAGGCTGCAGTAGCAGTCCTGTGGTGTCATTTTGGATGGCCTTCCAGGGGTGGCACAATACTTGCGTCAGCCCCTGGTAGGCCTCTGGGGTACCTATGCCCTGGGTACATAGTATACCATATACTAGGGACTTATAAGGGCACTCCAGAATCCAATCTGGGATGTACCTAAAGTATATGGAATCAATTTAGAGAGGAAGCAGCTAGTCTGGGGTCCTGGTTTGCAGGGCCCCAGCCAGACTAAAGTTGAAAAACAGTGAGACATCAGCAAAAAGTGGGGGTAACCATAAGAGGCAGATCCTACTCTCCTACAATTCTGTACCCCCTTCCCTCTTTCTGCACATCTCTTCCCTCTTTCTTCACTTCTCTTCCCTCTTTCTGCACTTCTTTTCTCTCTTTCTGCACCCCTCTTGCCTCTGTCTGCACCTCACTTGCCTCTTTCTGCACCTCTCTTGCCTCTTTCTGCACCTGTCTTGCCTATTTCTGCACCTCTCTTCCTTTTTTCTGCACCTTTCTTGTTTCTTTCTGCAACTCTCTTGTCTGTTTTATCACTTCAATTGCTTCTTTCTGCACCTCTGTTGCTTCTTTCAGCACTTCTCTTGCCTCTTTCTGCACTTCTTTTGCCTGTTTCTGCAACTCTCTTGTCTCTTTCATCACTTCTCTTGCTTCTTTCTGCACCTCTGTTGCTTCTTTCTGCACCCCTCATGCCTCTTTCTGCACTCCTCTTCCCTCTTTCTGTACCTCTCTTGCCTCTTTCTGCACCCCTGTTCCCTCTGTCTTCACCTCTCTTGCCTGTTTCTGTTCATCTCTTGCCTCTTTCTGCACCTCTCTTGCCTCTTTCTGCACCTCTGTTGGTTCTTTCTTCACTTCTCTTGCCCCTTTCTGCACCCCTCTTGCCTCTTTCTGAACCTCTGGTGGTTCTTTCTGCACTTCTCTTGCTAACTTCAACATCTCTCTTGCTTTTTTCTGCACCCCTCTTGCCTCTTTCTGCACCCCTCTTCCCTCTTTTTACACCTCTCCTGCCTGTTTGTGCACCCCTCTTGCCTCTTTCTGTACTTCTCTTGCTTTTTTCTGTACCTCTGTTGCTTCATTCTGCACCCCTCTTTCCTCTTTCAGTACCCCTGTTTCCTCTTTCTGCATGACTTGTCCCTATTTCTGCACTTCTCTTCAATCTTCCTGCATCCCTCTTGCCTCTTTCTGCGCCTAACTTGCCTCTTTCTAGATCTCACTTGCCTCTTTCTGCACATTTCGTCCTTTTTTCTGCATCTTTCTTGTTTCTTTCTGCAACTCTCTTGTCTCTTTTATCACTTCACTTGCTTCTTTATGCACCTCTGTTGCTTCTTCAGCACTTCTCTTGCCTCTTTCTGCACTTCTTTTGCCTGTTTCTGCAACTCTCTTGTCTCTTTCATCACTTCTCTTGCTTCTTTCTGCACCTCTGTTGCTTCTTTCTGCACCCCTCATGCCTCTTTCTGCACTCCTCTTCCCGTACCTCTCTTGCCTCTTTCTGCACCCCTGTTCCCTCTGTCTTCACCTCTCTTGCCTGTTTCTGTTCATCTCGTGCCTCTTTCTGCACCTCTCTTGCCTCTTTCTGCACCTCTGTTGGTTCTTTCTGCACTTCTCTTGCCCCTTTCTGCACCCCTCTTGCCTCTTTCTGAACCTCTGGTGGTTCTTTCTGCACTTCTCTTGCTAACTTCAACACCTCTCTTGCTTTTTTCTGCACCCCTCTTGCCTCTTTCTGCACCCCTCTTCCCTCTTTTTACACCTCTCCTGCCAGTTTGTGCACCCTCTTGCCTCTTTCTGTACTTCTCTTGCTTTTTTCTGTACCTCTGTTGCTTCGTTCTGCACCCCTCTTTCCTCTTTAAGTACCCCTGTTCCCTCTTTCTGCATGACTCGTCCCTCTTTCTGCACTTCTCTTCAATCTTTCTGCACCTCTCTTCCTTCTTTATGCACCTGTCTTGCCTCTTTCTACATCTCACTTGCCTCTTTCTGCACATTTCGTCCTTTTTTCTGCATCTTTCTTGTTTTTTTCTGCAACTCTCTTGTCTGTTTTATCACTTCACTTGCTTCTTTATGCACCTCTGTTGCTTCTTTCTGCACCCCTCTTTCCTCTTTCAGTACCCCTGATCCCTCTTTCTGCACAGCTCTTCCATCTTTCTGCACTTCTCTTCAATCTTTCTGCATCCCTCTTGCCTCTTTCTGCACCTCACTTGCCTCTTTCTGCACCTCTCTTGCCTATTTATGCACCTGTCTTGCCTCTTTCTGCATCTCCCTTGCCTCTTTCTGCACTTTTCGTCCTTTTTTCTGCACCTTTCTTGTTTCTTTCTGCAACTCTCTTGTCTGTTTCATCACTTCTCTTGCTTCTTTCTGCACCTCTGTTGCTCCTTTCTGCACCCCTCTTGCCTCTTTCTATAGCCCTCTTCCAAATTTCTGTACCTCTCTTGCTTCTTTCTACACCCCTGTTTCCTCTTTCTGCACCTCTGCTGCCTGTTTCTGCACATCTCTTGCCTCTTTCTTCACTTTTCTTGCCTCTTTCTGCACCCCTGTTGCTTCTTTCTGTACTTCTCTTGCCTCATTCTGCACCACTCTTGCCTCTTTCTGTACCTCTGTTGCTTCTTTCTGCACTTCTCTTGCTTCTTTCTGCACCTTTCTTGCTTTTTTCTGCACCCCTCTTGCCTCTTTCTGTATCCCTGTTCCCTCTGTCTGCACATCTCTTCCCTCTTTCTGCACTTTTCTTCCCTCTTTCTGCACCCCTTTTCCTCTTTCTGCACCTCACTTGCTTCTTTCTGCACCTGTCTTGCCTCTTTCTGCATCTCACTTGCCTCTTTCTGCACCCCTCATGCCTCTTTCTGCACCCCTCTTCCCTCTTTCTGCACTCCTCTTGCCTCTTTCTGCACCTCTGTTGCTTCTTTCTGCACTTCTTTTGTTTCTTTCTGCACCTCTCTTGCTTCTTTCTCCACCCCTCTTGCCTCTTTCTCCACCCCTCCCCCTTTCTGTACCCCTCTTCCTGCTCCCCTCTTGTCTCTTTCTGCACCTCTGTTGCTTCTTTCTGCACTTCTTTTGTTTATTTCTGCACCTTTCTTGCTTCTTTCTGTACCACTCGTGCCTCTCTCTGCACCCCTCTTCCCTCTTTCTGCACTCCTCTTGCCTCTTTCTGCACCTCTGTTCCTTCTTTCTGCAATTCTTTTGTTTCTTTCTGCACCTATCTTGCTTCTTTCGGCACCCCTCTTGCCTCTATCTGTACCCCATGTGCCTCTTTCACACCCCTCTTGCCTCTTTCTGCACCTCTCTTCCTTTTTTCTGCACCTTTCTTCTTTCTTTCTGCAACTCTCTTGTCTGTTTTATCACTTCACTTGCTTCTTTCTGCACCTTTGTTGCTTCTTTCAGCACCCCTCATGCCTCTTTCTGCACTCCTCTTCCCTATCTCTGTACCTCTCTTGCGTCTTTCTGCTCCCCTGTTCCCTATGTCTGCACTTCTTTTGCCTGTTTCTGCAACTCTCTTGTCTCTTTCATCACTTCTTTTGCTTCTTTCTGCACCTCTGTTGCTTCTTTCTGCACCCCTCATGCCTCTTTCTGCACTCCTCTTCCCTATTTCTGTACCTCTCTTGCATCTTTCTGCACCCCTGTTCCCTCTGTCTGTACCTCTCTTGCCTGTTTATGTTCCTCTCTTGCCTCTTTCTGCACTTCTCTTGCCCCTTTCTGCACCCCTCTTGCCTTGTTCTGCACCTCTGGTGGTTCTTTCTGCACTTCTCTTGCTAATTTCAACACCTCTCTTGCCTTTTTCTGCACCCTTCTTGACTCTTTCTGCACCCCTCTTCCCTCTTTCTGCACCTCTCCTGCCTGTTTCTGCACCTCTCTTGCCTCTTTCTGTACTTCTCTTGCTTTTTTCTGCACCTCTGTTGCTTTTTTCTGCACCCCTCTGTCCTCTTTCAGTACCCCTGTTCCCTCTTTCTGCACGTCGCTTCCCTCTTTCTGCACTTCTCTTCAATCTTTCTGCATCCCTCTTGCCTCTTTCTGCACCTCACTTGCCTCTTTCTGTACCTCTCTTGCCTCTTTATGCACCTGTCTTGCCTCTTTCTGCATCTCACTTACCTCTATCTGCACTTTTTGTCCTTTTTTCTGCACCTTTCTTGTTTCTTTCTGCAACTCTCTTGTCGTTTTCATCACTTCTCTTGCTTCTTTCTGCACCTCTGTTGCTTCTTTCAGCACTTCTCTTGCCTCTTTCTGCACCCCTCTTGCCTCGTTCTGCACCTCTGGTGGTTCTTTCTGTACTTCTCTTGCTAATTTCAACACCTCTCTTGCCTTTTTCTGCACCCTTCTTGACTCTTTCTGCACCCCTCTTCCCTCTTTCTGCACCTCTCCTGCCTGTTGCTGCACCCCTCTTGCCTCTTTCTGTACTTCTCTTGCTTTTTTCTGCACCTCTGTTGCTTCTTTCTGCACCCCTCTTTCCTCTTTCAGTACCCCTGTTCCCTCTTTCTGCACGTCTCTTCCCTCTTTCTGCACTTCTCTTCAATCTTTCTGCATCCCTCTTGCCTCTTTCTGCGCCTCACTTGCCTCTTTCTGCATCTCACTTGCCTCTTTCTGCACTTTTCGTCCTTTTTTCTGTACCTTTCTTGTTTCTTTCTGCAACTCTCTTGTCTGTTTCATCACTTCTCTTCCTTCTTTCTGCCCCTCTGTTGCTCCTTTATGCACACCTTTTTGCTTCTTTCTGTAGCCCTCTTCCATCTTTCTGTACCTCTCTTGCTTCTTTCTACAACCCTGTTCCCTCTTTCTGCACCTCTGCTGCCTGTTTCTGCACATCTCTTGCCTCTTTCTGCACTTTGCTTGCCTCTTTCTGCACCCCTGTTGCTTCTTTCTGCACTTCTCTTGCCTCTTTCTGCACCACTCTTGCCTCTTTCTGTACCTCTGTTGCTTCTTTCTGCACATCTCTTGCTTCTTTCTGCATCTTTCTTGCTTTTTCTGCACCCCTCTTGCCTCTTTCTGTATCCCTGTTCCCTCTGTCTGCACATCTCTTCCCTCTTTCTGCACTTCTCTTCCCTCTTTATGTACCCCTTTGCCTCTTTCTGCACCTCACTTGCCTCTTTCTGCACCTTTCTTGCCTCTTTCTGCACCTGTATTGCCTCTGTGAGAAGTTGGCCTGGTATATGCTGTCCACTAATGATAGTGGGCACCTTGCACCAGTCCAAACAACCCCTTATTGGAGATAGGTTAAAGACAACCTTTATTGAAAGCTATCCTAGTGGTAGCTATGGAGAGCAGCCTTCAGGCTAAGTCTTGAAGGAATGTAAAGCAGCTTGTTTTACCAGTCTATAATCTCTTGAGTGACCAAATGAAAGAGACCACACCAGGTATATATTCAAAATATATGTATTTATTGCTAAACACACCCCTCTAGTCTCTTTATGAGGCTAGAGTTTGAAGTACATAAGTTATAAGTTAGTTATCAACAGTAATAGCACAAATACACGTTTGAGCCCTAGGGGCGTACCAAACCATAAACCAATAAAGTGGTATAAGAACCACGACTGAGCTAGACACAAGGCCTAGAGCCTGTAGAAGTGCTTGGACCACAAGGAACCACCCAAGGTAGTGACACAAGGTAGTGACACGGGGGACGCGTGCAGTGTGAGAACACAGCCGCGAATCGCCGTTGACTTCTATGGGGAAAGTCGCGGTTGGAATTTTAAAGAAAAGGGACACTTAGAGGAGGACTTGGAGCAAACCCCTTTAGAACTGGGTTGTTCTAGAGTCGATACCCACGGGAGCACCAGAGTACTCGAGTTACCTCACCCAGGGAAGCCGGGTGCATAGGTGTCTTTCGGGGTCGGGTTTCGTCGTCGTTTCCAATGGCGATCTGCTGCAAAGTGCTGCTGGCGGCCAAGTCGAAAGTGTTCGGGTGGATCCAAAGGTGGATCGAAGATCTGAAGAACCTGAAAGCAGAGGGGACAGAGTCTGGGTCACTAGCCAGTGACCAGGAAGGCGATGAGCAGATGCCCACCGATGTCGGGTGCTTCAGGTAGGTTGACGGTCATCTTGACTCTTCAGCCACGAGGTCCAGGAGGCGTCAACGTTGACCAGGAGCTGGATTCCAGCTGTTCCATGATGTCTGTCGATTTCAGGGGTGTCAGCGACCGGATTAGACCCAACAAGCCTTGGCAACCGCAAGTCTTGTGGAAATAGAAGAAGGACAGTGGTGCAGACCAGCAAGGTCTGAGGGACTCACCCAGCGAAGGTAAGTCAGGGCACACTTGGAGCAACCAGGGAGCCCAAGCAGAAGAATATTGGCCTTCGGGAGGGCCTACTAGCCAACGGACTAGCAACCACAAAGGAGCCTCAAGTGGACGCACTTAGAGCTAACTCATGGGACACTCGTGGAGTGGAGGCCAGTGATCTTCGGTGCAGTCGGTGCTGGAGGCTGGGGCTACTCGGAGCCCAAAGCACAACTTCGTGGAACACCCAGAAGAGGATGCACTTGCAAATGCAATTGGTGTCCAGGGGTCATGGTTCCACGTTACCCACGACAGCTACGGGCCTCAGCTTTGCTGGGGACTCAGGGCAGCCTCGGGAAAGTCTGGAAATCCACCTCTGGTGATGCAAAGACTTCGGCGTCCGGCGGGAGCTTCAGCGATGCAGACCGGACAATTGCTTTGTTGGTGCCTGCCAAGCAGGGGAGTCACTCCTTGACCCCAAGGGAGATTCTTCAGTCCTCTAATCTTAAAGTAGAGCGTCGAAGGTCCAGGATTCTGTGTCAGAGTTTCGTCCAGGTAAATCTAAAGTCCTAAGGACTGGGGTCCCATACTTATACCAAGTTAGGGGGTTGGACATACTCTGGGGACCCACCTATGGGAGGGTCAGGGCAGAGGGGTGGTTACACCCCTTTCCCTTTGTCCAGTTTCTCGCCAGAGCAGGGGCTGGAAGCCCCTGAGCCGGTTTGAACTGGGGTATGCACAGGGACACCAAATGTGCCCCCAGTGCAGGACTTCAAAGGACCAGAGAGTGCTCCCACTCAGCCCCAATACACACTATCCTGTCTGGGGAGGTGGTTACACCTCCCTGGGACAGGAAACCTATTGTCCAGGCCTCCCTGCCGGAGTTTCGGTCAGCAGCAGGAGGCCAGACTCGTGTCTGTGGCAGCGGCATCCATTTTGTGATGCCAGGGCTCTGGAAAGAAGTTACCGGGTAGGCCGGGGGTACATGTCTCTCCCTCTAGAAGGGTGGAATGCTACCCCGCCACCAGAACTGGCGGGGGTAGTATTCCAAGATGTTTGACACCAAACTCGACATGTTTTGGTGCAGCCAGTCCAAAGTTAGCATTCTACCGCGAGGATATAATGCACTTAAGAGTATATGGTCAGGCTGCACTGCAAACAGCATCAGAGGAGGTACTCCGAATGCTGCAGAGGGGCTCTGCTCATGCAGGGGCACCCTCTCACATAAAAACCAAGCACTCTGCCTTCAGGATTGTCAAGGCCTGCCATAGGAGTGACTTATAGGTTTATAGGTGTGTGCAATGGTAGTGATATAGGTAGCCTATACCACTGTAAGGGGTGCATGCACCACCTTACTCAGGCTGCAGTAGCAGGCCTGTGGTGTCATTTTGGCTGGCCTTCCAGGGGTGGCATAATACATGCTTCAGCCCCTGGCAGGCCTCTGAGGTACCTATGCCCTGGGTACATAGTATACCATATACTAGGGACTTATAAGGGCACTCCAGATTCCAATCAGAGATGTGCCTAAGGCACATGGAAACCATTTTAGAGCGGAAGCAGCTAGGCTGGGGTTCTGATTAGCAGGGCCCCAGCCAGACTAAAGTCGAAAAACAGTGAAGCATCAGCAAAAGTGGGGGTACCCATGTGAAGCAGATCCTACTCTCCTACACAACCCCCCCAAACGTAGGGACATTAAACTAACCTTGCCCAGTTAAGTCTTCATGTTCTAAGTGGAAGTACCTAGAGAGTCCATCTGCATTGGCATGGTTACTCCCAGGTCTATGTTCCACTGTGAAGTCCATCCCCTGTAGGGAAATGGACCACCTAAACAGTTTGGGGTTTTCACCCTTCATTTGTTTTAGCCATAAGAGGGGCTTATGGTCTGTTTGAACAAGGAAGTGAGTACCAAACAAGTATGGCCTCAACTTCTTCAGAGCCCAGACCACAGCAAAGGCCTCCCTCTCAATGGCTGACCAACGTTTCTCTCTAGGGGTCAGCCTTCTGCTAATAAAAGCTACTGGCTGAACCTGACCTTCATCATTCAATTGTGAGAGTACAGCCCCTACCCCCAATTCAGATGAATCTGTTTGGACAATGAACTTCTTGGAGTAATCAGGACTCTGTAGAATGGGAGCAGTGCACATGGCCTGCTTTAGGTCATCAAATGCCTTTAGACAGCTAACTGTCCACTGAACCTTTTGGGCATTTTCTTGGAAGTTATGTCATTCAGGGGTGTCACTATTGATCCATACCCCTTGACAAATCTCCTATAGTACCCAGTCAGGCCTAAAAAGGCTCTCACCTGAGTCTGGGTAGTGGGAGCAGTCCAGTCCATGATGGTCTGGATCTTGCTCTGCAAGGGTTGAACCTGGCCTCCACCCACAAGGTGGCCCAGGTACACAACCTGACTCTGCCCTGTCTGGCACTTGGTGGCCTTGATAGTCAGGCCGGCTTTCTGCAGGGCCTGTAAAACATTTCTGAGGTGGACCAGGTGATCCTCCCAGGTGGAGCTAAAGACCAATCAATCAATCACGGCATTTATAGAGCGCGCTACTCACCCGGGAGGGTCTCAAGGCGCTGGGGGAGGGGGTAAGTTACTGCTCGAACAGCCAGGTCTTGAGCTGCTTCCTGAAGGAGAGATGGTCCTGGGTTCGCCGAAGGTGAGTGGGGAGGGAGTTCCAGGTCTTGGCTGCCAGGTAGGAGAAGGATCTTCCTCCGGCGGTGGTTCTGCGGATGCGTGGTACGGTGGCGAGGGCGTGGCTGGTTGTTTGTAGCTGGCGTGTGGGCGTGTAGAAGGTCATGCGGTCGTTGAGGTACTTTGGGCCCAGGTCGTGGAGTGCCTTGTGTGCGTGGGTGAGGAGTCTGAACGTGATTCTCTTGCTGACGGGGAGCCAGTGCAGGTCTTTCAGGTGTCCGGTGATGTGGCTGTGTCGGGGGATGTCCAGGATGAGTCGTGCGGAGGCGTTCTGGATGCGCTGGAGTCTTTTTTGAAGTTTGGCTGTGGTTCCGGCGTAGAGGGTGTTCCCATAGTCCAGTCGGCTGGTGACGAGTGCCTGGGTGACGGTCTTCCTGGTTTCAGTGGGGATCTGGACAGCAATATCATCTAGATATGCTGCACTATAGGATTCCAGACCTGTAAGGACTGTATTCACCAACCTCTGAAAAGTGGCAGGTGCATTCTTCAGACCAAAGGGCATCACCACAAATTGATAATGCCACTAGGGGTTGAGAATGCTGTTTTTGGCTTTGCATCATCAGCTAGTCTGATCTGCCAGTAGCCAGCTGTCAGGTCAAATGTGCTTAGATACTTGGCTGAGGCCAAAGTGTCTATTAGCTCATCTGCCCTAGGTATTGGATGGGCATCAGTCCTAGTGACTGCATTGAGACCCCTTGTAGGAAGGTGGAATCTGACTACATGGTTGCCCCCACTTTTTTCCTGGTGTTTTGTTGGTTTTTGACTTAGTTTGGCTGGGAACCTGCTATTCAGGTCCCCAGCCTATCTGCTTTCTCTTTAAACGATTTGGAGTGCACTCTAGGTGCACTAGTGATTGGATACTGTGGTACCTTATGAGTCCCTAGTATATGGTACCTTAGGTACCAAGGGCATAGGTACTTCACAGGCCGACCAGGGGCTGCCGCATGTATTATGCCACCCCTGGGAAGCAGACTAAATCTGACACCACAGGCCTGCTACTGCAGCCTGAGTGAGGAAGTGCTAGCACTCCTCACTGAGATATAGGTTCCCTATATCTCTCCTACACACACATATAACCCTATCAGTCACCCCTAAGGCAGGCCCTATCAATCCTGAGGGCAGGGTGCTTGGCTTCTATGTGAGGGGGTGCCTCTGCCTGAGCAGGGCCCCTCTGCAGCTCTCAGAGTCCATTCTCTGGTGCTGTTTGTGGATGCGGTTAAACCATATACTTTTAAGTGCATTATATCCTCGCGGTAAAATGCTAACTTTGGAATGGCTGCATCGAAACATGTTGTGTTTGGTGTCAAACACCTTGGAATACTACCCCCTGCCAGTCCTGGCGGCGGGGGTAGCATTCCACCCTTCTAGAGGGATAGACATGTACCTACTGTGGAAACGCGGTAGAATCCGACAGAGCCCTGGCATCACAAAATGGATGCCACCAGTCACAGACACTGGGCTGCCCTCCTGCTGATGACCAACACTCGCAGTGGAGGGAGCCCAACAATAGATATCCTGTCCCAAGGGGGTGTGACCACCTCCCAGACAGGGTTTAGTGTATTGGGGCTGGGTGGGTGCACTCTTAGAGTGCTTTGAAGTCCTGCACTGGGGGAGCAGAAGGCTCCTCTGTGCATATGCCAGTTCAAACCGGCTCAGGGGCTACCTGTCCCTGCTCTGGCGCGAAACTGGACAAAGGGAAGTGGGTGTAGCCACCCACTCCCCTGACCCTCCCATAGGTAGGGTCATAGAGCTAGTCCCTCCCCTCCTTTTAGTATAAGAGGGGGAACCTGTGCATTGCACCCTAGATTTCCCTGGACTACGCTCTACAAGAATAATCCCAGACCTTCGACGTTCCACTACCTTTGGAAGACTGAAGAATCTCCCTTGGAGTCAAGGAGTGACTCCCCTGCTTGGCAGGCACCAAAAACTACAAATGACGGTTGCAAACTACGCCGCTCCCGCCGGAGTCCGAAGTCTCTGCAGCCCAAGAGGTAGATTTCCTGACTTCTCAAAGGCCATCGTGAGTCCCCTGCGAAGCTGAGGCCAGTGGACTCCAAGAGTAACGAGGAACCGGGACCCCTGTGTACCGTGCACTATTGTCGAGTGCAACCCCTCACAACGTTCCACAAACTTGTGCTTTGGACCACGTATGGTCCCAGTCTCCAGCAGGAATCCCTTCTAAGATCAGCAGCCTACCACGTCCAGAGTGACCGTGGGCCCCTGTGAGAGAATCCTCCCAAGGCGTCTTCGCAACCCCTTGCCAGCCGGCTTGTGGGTCCCCAGAAGACTTTCCAAAGAAACCAAAGGGCTCCCCTAGTTGCTCCAGGCCTGCCCTGACTTACCCTTGCTGGGTGAGTTCCACAGACCTTGCTGGTCTGCGCCATTGCCTCTTCACACTTTCCCCGAGACTTGTTGTTACCAAGGCTTGTTGGCTTCGATCGAGTCGCCGACACCGCAGTATGCCGCAGACATCGTGGGACATGCCGAATCCAGCTCCTGGTTATCGTTGATGCCTCTTGGACCTCGTGGCTGAAGAGTCAAGGCAACCATGAACGACCTGAACCCTGCAACGACGGTGGGCATTCATCTTCCTTGCCCCGAGTCACTGCCAAGTGACTTTGAACACTGTCCCCTCTGCTTTCAGGTCATCCTTCCACCGAATCCAGGCTTGGATTCCACCGGACACTTCTTCACACCATCACAAGCAGCAAGTCTTCTTTGTTCGCCATTGAAAACGACGCCGCGACCCGACACCAAAGGACACCTGTGCACCCGGCTTCCCTGGGTGAGGTAACTCCAGCACTCCGGTGCTCCTGTGGGTGTGGGCCCTCAAACTACTTACCCTGTAAGTGACTTGCTTGTAGGTTCACCAGAAGTATCCTAAAACTCTTACTTTCCCCGTGCGATTCTCGCACTGACTCATACCCGGTTCGCGTCTGTGTTAGACACACCGCGTCCGACTCCCTTGCAAATCCTATCTGTAGACCGAATCCTCCGACTCGTACTGAGTCCGATCGATGTGTTCGCCTCGAACACGCAAGGGACCTTGAACATTGATATCTCAATCGCGTCTGAGTGCATAGACTCGTACAGGATTCGCATCGGTGCCAGGTCACCGCGTCCGTCCCCTGTGGGTCTCCTACAACTACCTGGGGTGGTTATTGGGGGTCCCTCAATTCTAGATGCCCTAGACCTAGGTCTAGCAAACTAAGATTGTAATATTCAATTGTTCTAAACTTATCCTGATAATATTTGACTTGTACATATGTTCCTATCCTCTAATCTCATAAAGAGATTAGTAGAGAGTGTTTATTAATAAATACATATATATTTGATATATATACCTGTGTGGTGTCTTTTCATTTGGTGATTCAAGAGATTGTGTGGTAAAACAAGCTGCTTTACATTCCTTCAAGACTTAGCCTGAAGGCTGCTCTCCACAGCTACCACTAGGATAGCTTTCTATAAAGGTTGTCTTAAACCTATCTACCATAAGAGTCGAATTGTTCTGGTGCAAGGTGTCCACTTTAATTAGTGAACAGCATATGCCAGGCCAACTTCTCACATTGGTGGGCAGCGTGTGGGATTCCAGCTTGCTATTGTTTTACCAGAAAATCTCTATTTGAATTACTAACTGAAAACCACTATAGGTACTTAAGGTACATATAAAGTCAAGCTTAGTATCGATAAGTTCTACTGAACTTAGAGCTGTGTGCCAAGGGATAGCACACCCTTTCTACAGCTCTAGCTAGTATTAGTAGGCCACAAACTAGTGTAGGTAGTACAACACTGCACAACACTAGAATGTCCTTAAAGGGTGGAACCAGTGGATCCACTCAGCCTCAGTATAAGGACATGGCTTTCTCTGACTTGAGAGCCATGTGTGTTGAAAGACACCTGAGACTAGGACAGAGTCCCTCAACCCTGCACCTGATAGATCTGCTGACAGCAGATGATCTTAGATTGGCTCTAGGAGCTAATGGGTCTGAATCAGTGGGTGGGTCAATTACAGTATCTGGGTCAGACGATGAAAATCCGAATGACCAGGACTCTGTGATTGAAGGGCCAGGCCTCAAGGGGCCTGAAAAGGACAGAGGAATTCTCCCTAAGAGAACTGACAGAGTGGATGAGAGGCATAGATCCCCTTCCAGGGAATCTGAGCACTCTTATCACTCTGGCAGAGAATTTGTCCACCAGAGGAACTCATACTTTCCCATAAGAGAGACCTCCTCTGAAAGAATGTGCAAACTGCTGCAGTATGAGGAAGCAAGAGTTGCCCTCAGAACCAAGCAGTTGGCACTGGATAGAGAAGCCCTGGAGATCCAGAGAGCTTCTCGACGAGAGGGGTTAGAACCCCTTGGTGGCAGCACCAGTGTCCCTAGAGGCAGAGAATATATTCCAGACCATAGGAACCTGAGCAAGTTTGTTCCTCCCTACCAGAGTGGGGATGATATCCACAAGTGGATAACTGCAATGGAGAGGGTCTGTAGAGTCCAACAGGTCCCCCAAAGGCAGTGGGCAGCAATCTTGTGGCTCTCCTTTTCAGATAAAGGTAGAGACAAGCTCCTCACTGTTAGAGAAGAGGATGCTGATAACTATGAAGTCCTGAAGAGTGCACTGATAGATGGGTTTGGCTTAACCACTGAGCAGTACAGGTTGAAGTTCAGAGACACCCAGAAGGCACAGACTCAGGACTAGACTGACTTTGTAGATTGTGCAACCAAGGCTCTGGAGGGTTGGCTGATTGGCAGTAGGGTTACTGATCTCAAAGGATTGTACAATTTGATTATGAGGGAGCAGATCCTTAATAACTGTCAAAACCAGCTTTTGCACCAGTACCTGGTGGACTCTGATCTGACCTCTCCCCAAGAATTGGGAAAGAAGGCAGACAAATGGGTCGGAACCAGGGTAAGGCCTAAGAATCAGGGTGGTGACCAGAAGAAAGATTCTACCAAGTCCCAAGAGAAAGGTGGGGATAAATCTAAGGATAAGTCCCCTACAGGGCCCCAAAAGTCCTCTTCTGGGGGTGGGTCCCAAACTCCTTCCTCTCCTGAAAAGAAACCCTATTGCCATGTCTGTAAAAAGCCTGGGCACTGGAAATCTGATCCCAGTTGTCCCAGGATTGGCAATAAGGAAAATGTTCCTCCAACAACTACTACCACCCCTCCTGGTACTACCAGTAGTAATCCTCCAGTTGGGAGTAGTGCACCCAAAAAGTTAGGTGCTTTTGCAAGAGGAACCGAGGTGGGCCCTAGTTTAGACAGGTCCCCCTCAACAGACTCCTCAGACTCTGATGGTGGTATAGGATTTGCCACCTTTACCATGGGTCCCATTGCATTGGGCAGGTACAGACTGGAGCCAATAATTAATGGTCAGAAGGCTGTGGCATTCAGGGACACAGGGGCTAGTGTCACCATGGTGGCAGGGAAACTAGTCCCCCTCACCAGCTTTTACCTGAGTTTAAGTACCAGGTGACCAACATTGATGGTGTCAGGACAGATCACCCCATGGCCATAGTCAATCTCAGCTGGGAGGGGGTCACAGGCCCAAAAAGAGTGGCAGTGTCCCCCAACTTGCCTGTAGATTGCCTGATGGGCAATGATCTGGAAATTTCAGCCTGGGCTGAAGTTGAACACCAAACCCATCTGAAGATGCTAGGCGTCCCTGAAAAAGCTAATGGGGCTGTGATGGCCACAGCCCCAGCCCAGGGAAATTCTGGAGAGATGGAGCCTGGAAGAATGGCCCACTCTCCCCCAAAAGAGAGCACAGGGGTTGAAGAAAAGTCTCCTTCCCCCAGACAGCAGGTAAGGGTCAGCCTCCTCAGGGAACTGATCCTACCCCTAGTGAAGGAACTGCCCCAGAGGTAGTCAGGCCTGGCCTGGCCCCACCCTTGATGGCAGAGGACCCTTCCAAGGTGGTACCCAGTCTGGAGCAGGTAACCTGCCCCTCTCTACCCTGCCTCAGTCAGCCCAGGGCTGCAGAGGTCAGGGAGGTCAGTGGACCCCACAGGGCCCCCTGTCCAGAGGAACCCCCCCATCAGCAGATTAGGGGCACCCAGTCTAGTAGCCCTAGCCAGGTGAAAATTCCTCCACACACTGAGGGATCCCCCATACCTTTGTGTAGGGACCTTCCCCAGAAGGACTCTGTTAGGCAAGGGCAGACCTGGAACCAAAAGGTTCCAAACCTGCCATGTCCCTCCAGTGTTCCACCCAAAGGGACCCAACCACCAGCTGTAGGCAGCCAAAGGTTGACCGTTAGAGCAAAGTGCAGCTCAGTCATGGAAAGGCAGGCATACATGGTGACCAGTGATCTGAGGAAACTGAGACCAACTTCCCTAGGGTCTCACTTCCCTGCTCGGACCCCTCATCAGCCTTGTCCTTTACCAAAACACCCCACAGGTAGTAATTCCCCATGGTGGAGACCCTCTCATACCCTTAGGATGAGGGATAACTTAATGGACCATAAGACCGGGGGTAACCATGCTAGTGCAGGTACTTCCTTATATGGCCACTCAGTAAATACAGGCTCACCTGGACAAGGTTAGCCTCATCTCCTTTCGTTTGGGGGGGGTTATGTAGAAGGTGGAATCTGACTACATGGTTGCCCCCACTTTTTTCCTGGTGTTTTGTTGGTTTTTGACTTAGTTTGGCTGGGAACCTGCTATTCAGGTCCCCAGCCTATCTGCTTTCTCTTTAAATGATTTGGAGTGCACTCTAGGTGCACTAGTGATTGGATACTGTGGTACCTTATGAGTCCCTAGTATGTGGACCTTAGGTACCAAGGGCATAGGTACTTCACAGGCCTACCAGGGGCTGCCGCATGTATTATGCCACCCCTGGGAAGCAGACTAAATCTGACACCACAGGCCTGCTACTGCAGCCTGAGTGAGGAAGTGCTAGCACCCCTCACTGAGATATAGGTTCCCTATATCTCTCCTACACACACATATAACCCTATCAGTCACCCCTAAGGCAGGCCCTATCAATCCTGAGGGCAGGGTGCTTGGCTTCTATGTGAGGGGTGCCTCTGCCTGAGCAGGGCCCCTCTGCAGCTCTCAGAGTCCATTCTCTGGTGCTGTTTGTAGATGCGGTTAAACCATATACTTTTAAGTGCATTATATCCTCGCGGTAAAATGCTAACTTTGGAATGGCTGCATCGAAACATGTCGTGTTTGGTGTCAAACACCTTGGAATACTACTCCCCCGCCAGTCCTGCCGGCGGGGGTAGCATTCCACCCTTCTAGAGGGATAGACATGTACCTACTGTGGAAACGCGGTAGAATCCGACAGAGCCCTGGCATCACAAAATGGATGCCACCAGTCACAGACACTGGGCTGCCCTCCTGCTGATGACCAACACTCGCAGTGGAGGGAGCCCAACAATAGATATCCTGTCCCAAGGGGTGTGACCACCTCCCAGACAGGGTTTAGTGTATTGGGGCTGGGTGGGTGCACTCTTAGAGTGCTTTGAAGTCCTGCACTGGGGGAGCAGAAGGCTCCTCTGTGCATATGCCAGTTCAAACCGGCTCAGGGGCTACCTGTCCCTGCTCTGGCGCGAAACTGGACAAAGGGAAGTGGGTGTAGCCACCCACTCCCCTGACCCTCCCATAGGTAGGGTCATAGAGCTAGTCCCTCCCCTCCTTTTAGTATAAGAGGGGAACCTGTGCATTGCACCCTAGATTTCCCTGGACGACGCTCTACAAGAAGAATCCCGGACCTTCGACGTTCCACTACCTTTGGAAGACTGAAGAATCTCCCTTGGAGTCAAGGAGTGACTCCCCTGCTTGGCAGGCACCAAAAACTACAAACGACGGTCGCAAACTACACCGCTCCCGCCGGAGTCCGAAGTCCCTGCAGCCCAAGAAGTGGATTTCCTGACTTCTCAAAGGCCATCGTGAGTCCCCAGCGAAGCTGAGGCCAGTGGACCCCAAGAGTAACGAGGAACCGCGACCCCTGGGTACCGTGCACTATTGTCGAGTGCAACCCCTCACAACGTTCCACAAACTTGTGCTTTGGACTCCAGCAGGAATCCCTCCTAAGATCAGCGGCCTACCACGTCCCAAGTGACCGTGGGCCCCTGTGAGAGAATCCTCCCGAGGCGTCTTTGTGACCCCTTGCCAGCTGGCTTGTGGGTCCCCAGAAGACTTTCTAAAGAAACCAAAGGGCTCCCCTGGTTGCTCCAGGCCTGCCCTGACTTACCCTTGCTGGGTGAGTTCCACAGACCTTGCTGGTCTGCGCCATTGCCTCTTCACACTTTCCCCGAGACTTGCTGTTACCAAGGCTTGTTGGCTCCGATCGAGTCGCCGACACCGCAGTAAGCCGCAAACATCATGGGACACGCCGAATCCAGCTCCTGGTTGTCGTCGACGCCTCCTGGACCTCGTGGCTGAAGAGTCATCGCAACCGTGAATGACCTGAACCCTGCGCCGACGGTGGGCATTCATCTTCCTTGCCCCGAGTCACTGCCAAGTGACTTTGAACACTGTCCCCTCTGCTTTGAGGTCATCCTTCCACCGAATCCAGGCTTGGATTCCACCGGACACTTCTTCACACCATCACAAGCAGCAAGTCTTCTTTGTTCGCCATTGAAAACGACGCCGCGACCCGACACCAAAGGACACCTGTGCACCCGGCTTCCCTGGGTGAGGTAACTCCAGCACTCCGGTGCTCCTGTGGGTGTGGGCCCTCGAACTACTTACCCTGTAAGTGACTTGCTAGTAGGTTCACCAGAAGTATCCTAAAACTCTTACTTTCCCCGTGCGATTCTCGCACTGACTCGTACCCGGTTCGCGTCTGTGTTAGACACACTGCGTCCGACTCCCTTGCAAATCCTATCTGTAGACCGAATCCTTCGACTCGTACTGAGTCCGATCGGTGTGTTCGCCTCGAACACACAAGGGACCTTGAACATTGATATCTCAATCGCGTCTGAGTGCATAGACTCGTACAGGATTCGCATCGGTGCCAGGTCACCGCGTCCGTCCCCTGTGGGTCTCCTACAACTACCTGGGGTGGTTATTGGGGGTCCCTCGATTCTAGATGCCCTAGACCTAGGTCTAGCAAACTAAGATTGTAATATTAAATTGTGCTAAACTTATCCTGATAATATTTGACTTGTACATATGTTCCTATCCTCTAATCTCATAAAGAGATTAGTAGAGAGTGTTTATTAATAAATACATATATATTTGATATATATACCTGTGTGGTGTCTTTTCATTTGGTGATTCAAGAGATTGTGTGGTAAAACAAGCTGCTTTACATTCCTTCAAGACTTAGCCTGAAGGCTGCTCTCCACAGCTACCACTAGGATAGCTTTCTATAAAGGTTGTCTTAAACCTATCTACCATAAGAGTCGAATTGTTCTGGTGCAAGGTGTCCACTTTAATTAGTGAACAGCATATGCCAGGCTAACTTCTCACACCCCAGTAGTCCACACAAAACCTCATCTCTCTTTTCCCACCATTGGTGTGAGGTTTTGGCACAAGGACCACTGGACTAGCCCAAGGGCTATCTGAGGGTTCAATAACTCCCAAATCCAACATCTTCTGGACTTCTGTCCTGATACAGTCCCTGACATGGTCAGGTTGCCTATAAATCTTATTTTTAATAGGCAGACTGTCCCCAGTGTCCACTTCATGAGTGCACCAGGTGGTCTGACGGGGTGTCAGTGAGAATATGTGCCTGAACTGATTGAGAACCTGTCTGCAATCAGTTTGCTGCTGGGCAGTGAGGCTGCCTGCCAAGGCTACACCATCCACTGACCCATCATCAGGGTTCTGTGAGAGCAGGTCAGGGAGTGGGTCACTCTCTTCCTCCTGTCCCTCATCAGTAGCCATGAGCAAGCCCATGTCTGCCCTGTCCACATATGGTTTTAATCTGTTGACATGGAGAACCCTGTGGGGACTCCTGGGTGTTCCTAGGTCTACTAAGTAGGTAACCTCACCCTTCTGTTCAACAATGGTATGGGGTCCACTCCATTTGTCTTGGAGAGCTGCTGGGGCCACTGGCTCCAGCACCCACACCTTCTGTCCTGGCTGGTAAACAGTCAGGACAGCCTTTTGGTCATGCCAGGCTTTTTGAAGTTCCTGGCTAGCCTCAAGGTTTTTAGTTGCCTTTTCATGTACTCAGCCATCCTGGAGGGGAGACCAAGTACATAGTCCACTATGTCTTGCTTTGGGGGCTTGAGAGGTAACTCCCATCCTTCCTTCACCAAGCACAATGGGCCCCTGACAGGGTGACCAAACAAAAGTTCAAAAGGGCTGTAGCCAACCCCCTTTTGAGGCACCTCCCTTATGCAAATAAAAGGCAGGGCAAGAGTATGTCCCATCTTCGCCTACGCTTTTCTGGGAGCCCTTTAATCATGCCCTTCAAGGTTTTGTTGAATCTCTCAACTAAACCATTGCATTGTGGGTGATAGGGTGTGGTGAACTTGTAAGTCACTCCACACTCCTTCCACATTGCTTTCAAGTATCCAGACATAAAGTTAGCATCCCTGTCTGATACAACCTCCTTAGGGAAGCCCACTCTTGAGAAAATTCCCAGGAGGGCCCTTGCCACCACAGGTGCTGTAGTGGTCCTAAGGGGAATAGCCTCTGGGTACCTGGTGGCATGATCCACTACCACCAGGATAAACCTGTGCCCAGATGCTGTTTGGGGATCCATGGGACCAACAATGTCAATCCCCACCCTCTCAAAGGGAACCCCCACCACAGGTAGTGGTATCAGGGGGGCCTTTGTGGTGCCACCTGCCTTGCCACTGGCCTGGCAGGTTACAGAGGAGCGACAAAACTCCTTGGTGTCTTCAGACATGTGGGGCCAGTGAAAGTGAGGGACAATTCTGTCCCAAGTCTTGTTCTGGCCCAGGTGACCTGCTAAGGGAATGTCATGGGCTAGGGTCAATAGGAAGCCCCTGAACTTCAGAGGTATGACCAACCTCCTGGTGGCACCAGGCTTGGGGTCTCTACACTCTGAGTACAAGAGTCCATCATCCCAATACACAGTATGGGGACCACTAGCTTTCCCAGCAGCCTCAGCAGCAGCTTGCTGTCTGAGGGGTTCAAGAGAGGGGCAGCTCTGCTGCTCCTGGCTCAGATCTGCCCTGGAAGGGCCCCCTGTCCCCAAGAACTCAACCTGGTCAGGTTCAAGCTCCTCTGGGACAGTTCCTTCCTCAGGACTGAGATCATCCCCCTCAAGAGACTGATCTTCCTTCTGAGCCAAGGGGAAGGCACTGCCTTTACCCTACTACTCCTCTTCTTGGAGGGCACTTGGTCCATTATTCCAGAATCCAAGGCCTGTTCAGTGTTAGACATTTTGGCTTGTGACCTGGTCACAGCAAACACATCTGCAGGGATGCCCAGCATTTCTGCATGGGTCCTGAGCTCCACTTCTGCCCAAGCTGAAGTTTCTAAATCATTGCCAAGCAAGCATTCAACTGGTAGGTCTGCACTTACCACAACCTTCTTAAGGCCAGTTACCCCTCCCCAGGAGAAGTTAACAACTGCCAAAGTATGGTCTGTTCTGACATTGCTAACATTGGTCACTTGGTACATTTCACCAAGTATAATCTGCCCAGGATTCACAAGGTCTTGTGTCACCATGGTGACACTTGCCCCTGTGTCCCTAAATGCCAAAGCCTCTTTTCCATTGATTAAGGGCTGTTGCCTGTACTTGCCCAGATTACTGGGACTCACAGAGGAGGTCACATCCATGCCTCCATCACAGACTAGGACAGCCTGAGTGAGTTCTCTGACTAGGTCAGAGCTCATCTCTTTACCCAGGGTCAACCCTACTAAACCCTTGGCTTGTGTAGTCCCACCACCAACTGTAACTGCACTAGGGGGAGCAGGTGCCTTAGGGGCATTGGTGGGGGCTGGAGTAGAGTCTTTGGACTTGGTGCAATCACTGGTCCAGTGGGTCTTTTGCTTACAGACCTTGCACCATGGTTTCTTTTGGCCTTTTCCCTTGTTAGACTGTGACTCCCCACCTGAAGAAGATTTTTGGGGGCCTTGTGAAGACTTCTGGTCTTTACCCTTCTCCCCACCCTTATCAGAGTTTTTAGAATCTTGCTTCTTAGGGTCACCACCTTGGTTCTGTACCTTCTGCCTCACCCTGGTTCTGACCCATTTGTCTGGCTTCTTTCCCAATTCTTGGGGAGAGGTCAGATCAGAGTCCACCAGGTGCTGATGCAACAGCTGATTTTGACAATTATTAAGGATCTGCTCCCTCATGATAAGATTGTACAATCCTGTGAAGTCACATACCTTACTGCCCAATAACCAACCTTCCAGAGCCTTGGCAGAACAATCAACAAAGTCCACCCAGTCTTGAGTCTGTGCTTTTTGGGTATCTCTGAACTTTAACCTGTATTGTTCAGTGGTTAGGCCAAACCCATCAATCAGAGCACTCTTCAAGACTGTGTAATTATCAGCATCCTCCTCTCTAACAGTGAGGAGCTTATCTCTACCTTTGTCTGCAAAGGAGAGCCACAAGATTGCTGCCCACTGCTCCTGAGGGACCCTCTGTACTTTACAGGCCCTCTCCAGTGCAGTTATCCATTTGTGGATGTCATCCCCACTCTGGTAGGGAGGGACAATCTTGCTCAGGTTTCTATGGTCATAAGACCTTTCCCTATCTCTGGGGAAATTGCTGCCACCATGGGACTCTAGTCCCATCTTTTTCTCTCTTTGTAGAGATCTAGGGACTCCCTGTCTATAGCCAACTGCTGTTTTCTGAGCTCAAGCTGGGCTTGCTCATTCTGAATCAGTCTCTTTCTCCTGTCATGAGAGGATTCTCTCCTATGAGAAGAGACAGAGGTCCCTATTGAGGTGTCAGAGTGGTTAGACTCCTGAGAAGGAGATCTAGCCCTTCTTGGCACACTCTCAACTCTTCCTGGGGGACAAAGGTGAGGTCATCCTGATCCTCCCCTTCATCCACAGGAATAGCTGGGTTTTCCAGGTCAAGGTCATTGTCACCTTCCTGGCCAGTTTCAGAGGGGGGGCCTGGGTTTCTTCACCCCTGACCCCTTCCTCATTTTCTGCCCCACCCTCTCTGCCTACCCCTTCAGACCCTAGGGGTCTGCTGAGATCATCAGCCAGTAACACCTCCCTGAGGTGTTGGGTGCTGGCACTTTTGCCTGCCTTCAGCTTCCTAGTATTGCATAATGCTCTCAATTCCAAGAATGGGAGTTTATCATACTTGGAGGGAAGAAGCCCACTGGCTTCTGGCAAGGACTCACTGGGTCCTGGCTTTGAAGACATTACTAGTGAGGTGTGGTGTATGCACTACCTACTCTAGTGTGGCCTACTAAACTCTCTTGAGTTGTAGAAAGGGTGTGCTATCCCTTAACACACAACTCTAAGTTCAGTAGAACTTACTGTATACTAAGCTTGATTTATATGTACCTAAGGTACCCTTAGTGGTTTTCAGTTGATCAATTCAATTGAGATTATCTGGTAAAACAATAGCAAGCTGGAATCCCACACGCTGCACACCAATGTGAGGAGTTGGCCTGGTATATGCTGTCCACTAATGATAGTGGGCACCTTGCACCAGTCCAAACAACCCCTTATTGGAGATAGGTTAAAGACAACCTTTATTGAAAGCTATCCTAGTGGTAGCTATGGAGAGCAGCCTTCAGGCTAAGTCTTGAAGGAATGTAAAGCAGCTTGTTTTACCAGTCTATAATCTCTTGAGTGACCAAATGAAAGAGGACCACACCAGGTATATATTCAAAATATATGTATTTATTGCTAAACACACCCCTCTAGTCTCTTTATGAGGCTAGAGTTCGAAGTACATAAGTTATAAGTTAGTTATCAACAGTAATAGCACAAATACACGTTTGAGCCCTAGGGGCGTACCAAACCATATACCAATAAAGTGGTATAAGAACCACGACTGAGCTAGACACAAGGCCTAGAGCCTGTAGAAGTGCTTGGACCACAAGGAACCACCCAAGGTAGTGACACAGGGGACCCACGGGGGACGCGTGCAGTGTGAGAACACAGCGCGTATCGCCGTTGACTTCTATGGGGAAAGTTGCGGTTGGAATTTTAAAGAAAAAGGACACTTAGAGGAGGACTTGGAGCAAACCCCTTTAGAACTGGGTTGTTCTAGAGTCTATACCCACGGGAGCACCGGAGTACTCGAGTTACCTCACCCAGGGAAGCCGGGTGCATAGGTGTCTTTCGGGGTCGGGTTTCATCGTCGTTTTCAATGGCGATCTACTGCAAAGTGCTGCTGGCGGCCAAGTCGAAAGTGTTCGGGTGGATCCAAAGGTGGATCGAAGATCTCAAGAACCTGAAAGCAGAGGGGACAGAGTCTGGGTCACTAGCCAGTGACCAGGTAGGCGATGAGCAGATGCCCACCGATGTCGAGTGCTTCAGGTAGGTTGATGGTCATCTTGACTCTTCAGCCACGAGGTCCAGGAGGCGTCGACGACGACCAGGAGCTGGATTCGATCTGTCCCACAACGTCTGTCTATTGCAGGGGTGTCGGCGACCGGATTGGACCCAACAAGCCTTGGCAACAGCAAGTCTCGTGGAAATAGAAGAAGGACAGTGGTGCAGACCAGCAAGGTCTGAGGGACTCACCCAGCAAGGGTAAGTCAGGGCACACCTGGAGCAACCAGGGAGCCCAAGCAGAAGAAGATTGGCCTTCGGGAGGGCCTACTAGCCAATGGACTAGCAACCGCGAAGGAGCCTCGAGTGGACGCACTTAGAGCTGGCTCACGGGACACTCGTGGAGTAGAGGCCAGTGATATTCAGTGCAGTCGGTGCTGGAGGCTGAGGCTACTCGGAGCCCAAAGCACAACTTCGTTGGGACCCAGAAGAGGATGCACTTGCAAATGCGATCGGTGTCCAGGGGTCATGGTTCCACGTTACCCACAACAGCTACGGGCCTCAGCTTTGCTGGGAGCTCAGGGCAGCCTCGGAGAAGTCTGGAAATCCACCTCTGGTGATGCAAAGACTTCGGCGTCCGGCGGGAGCTTCAGCGATGCAGACCGGACAATTGCTTTGTTGGTGCCTGCCAAGCAGGGGTGTTACTCCTTGACCCCAAGGGAGATTCTTCAGTCCTCTAATCTTAAAGTAGAGCGTCGAAGGTCCAGGATTCTGTGTCAGAGTTTCGTCCAGGTAAATCTAAAGTCCTAAGGACTGGGGTCCCATACTTATACCAAGTTAGGGGTTGGACATACTCTGGGGACCCACCTATGGGAGGGTCAGGGCAGAGGGGTGGTTACACCCCTTTCCCTTTGTCCAGTTTCGTGCCAGAGCAGGGGCTGGAAGCCCCTGAGCCGGTTTGAACTGGGGTATGCACAGGGACACCAAATGTGCCCCCAGTGCAGGACTTCAACGCACCAGAGAGTGCTCCCGCCCAGCCCCAATACACACTATCCTGTCTGGGGAGGTGGTTACACCTCCCTGGGACAGGAAACCTATTGTCCAGGCCTCCCCTGCCGGAGTTTCGGTCAGCAGCAGGAGGCCAGACTCGTGTCTGTGGCAGCGGCATCCATTTTGTGATGCCAGGGCTCTGGAAAGAAGTTACCGGGGTTGGCCGGTGGGTACATGTCTCTCCCTCTAGAAGGGTGGAATGCTACCCCCGCCGCCAGAACTGGCGGGGGGGGTAGTATTCCAAGATGTTTGACACCAAACTCGACATGTTTTGGTGCAGCCAGTCCAAAGTTAGCATTCTACCGCGAGGATATAATGCACTTAAGAGTATATGGTCAGGCTGCACTACAAACAGCATTAGAGAAGGGTCTCCGAACGCTGCAGAGGGGCCCTGCTCATGCAGGGGCACCCTCTCACATAGGAACCACGCACTCTGCCTTCAGGATTGATAAGGCCTGCCATAGGAGTGACTTATAGGTTTATATGTGTGTATGTATATAGTGATATAGGTAGCCTATATCACAGTAAGGGGTGCATGCACCACCTTACCCAGGCTGCAGTAGCAGACCTGTGGTGTCAGTTTGGATGGCCTTTCAGGGGGGGCACAATACATGCTGCAGCCCCTGGTAGGCCTCTGAGGTACCTATGCCCTGGGTACATAGTATACCATATACTAGGGACTTATAAGGGCACTCCAGATTCCAATCAGAGATGTGCCTAAGGCACATGGAAACCATTTTAGAGAGGAAGCAGCTAGGCTGGGGTTCTGATTAGCAGGGCCCCAGCCAGACTAAGGTCGAAAAACAGTGAAGCATCAGCAAAAAGTGGGGGTACCCATGTGAAGCAGATCCTACTCTCCTACACAAACCCCCCAAACGTAGGGACATTAAACTAACCTTGCCCAGTTAAGTCTTCATGTTCTAAGTGGAAGTACCTAGAGAGTCCATCTGCATTGGCATGGTTACTCCCAGGTCTATGTTCCACTGTGAAGTCCATCCCCTGTAGGGAAATGGACCACCTAAGCAGTTTGGGGTTTTCACCCTTCATTTGTTTTAGCCATAAGAGGGGCTTATGGTCTGTTTGAACAAGGAAGTGAGTACCAAACAAGTATGGCCTCAACTTCTTCAGAGCCCAGACCACAGCAAAGGCCTCCCTCTCAATGGCTGACCAACGTTTCTCTCTAGGGGTCAGCCTTCTGCTAATGAAAGCTACTGGCTGATCCTGACCTTCTTCATTCAATTGTGACAGTACAGCCCCTACCCCCAATTCAGATGCATCAGTTTGAACAATGAACTTCTTGGAGTAATCAGGACTCTGTAGAATGGGAGCAGTGCACATGGCCTGCTTCAGGTCATCAAATGCCTTTTGACAGCTAACTGTCCACTGAACCTTTTTGGGCATTTTCTTGGAAGTTAAGTCATTCAGGGGTGTCACTATTGATCCATACCCCTTGACAAATCTCCTATAGTACCCAGTCAGGCCTAAGAAGGCTCTCACCTGAGTCTGGGTAGTTGGAGCAGTCCAGTCCATGATGGTCTGGATCTTGCTCTGCAGTGGTTGAACCTGGCCTCCACCCACAAGGTGGCCCAGGTACACAACCTGACTCTGCCCTATCTGGCACTTGGTGGCCTTGATAGTCAGGCCTGCTTTCTGCAGGGCCTGTAAAACATTTCTGAGGTGGACCAGGTGATCCTCCCAGGTGGAGCTAAAGACAGCAATATCATCTAGATATGCTGCACTATAGGCTACCAGACCTGTAAGGACTGTATTCACCAACCTCTGAAAAGTGGCAGGTGCATTCTTCAGACCAAAGGGCATTACCACAAATTGATAATGCCCACTAGGGGTTGAGAATGCTGTCTTTGGCTTTGCATCATCAGCTAGTCTGATCTGCCAGTAGCCCGCTGTCAGGTCAAATGTGCTTAGATACTTGGCTGAGGCCAAAGTGTCTATTAGCTCATCTGCCCTAGGTATTGGATGGGCATCAGTCCTAGTGACTGCATTGAGACCCCTGTAGTCCACACAAAACCTCATCTCTCTTTTCCCACCACTGGTGTGAGGTTTTGGCACAAGGACCACTGGACTAGCCCAAGGGCTATCTGAGGGTTCAATAACTCCCAAATCCAACATCTTCTGGACTTCTGTCCTGATACAGTCCCTGACATGGTCAGGTTGCCTATAAATCTTATTTTTAATAGGCAGACTGTCCCCAGTGTCCACTTCATGAGTGCACCAGGTAGTCTGACTGGGCGTCAGTGAGAATAGGTGTCTGAACTGATTGAGCACTTGTCTGCAATCAGTCTGCTGCTGGGTAGTGAGGCTGCCTGCCAAGGCTACACCATCCACTGACCCATCATCAGGGTTCTGTGAGAGCAGGTCAGGGAGTGGGTCACTCTCTTCCTCCTGTCCCTCATCAGTAGCCATGAGCAAGCCCATGTCTGCCCTGTCCACATATGGTTTTAACCTGTTGACATGGAGAACCCTGTGGGGACTCCTGGGTGTTCCTAGGTCTACTAAGTAGGTAACCTCACCCTTCTGCTCAACAATGGTATGGGGTCCACTCCATTTGTCTTGGAGAGCTGCTGGGGCCACTGGATCCAACACCCACACCTTCTGTCCTGGCTGGTAAACAGTCAGTACAGCCTTTGGTCATGCCAGGCCTTTTGAAGTTCCTGGCTAGCCTCAAGGTTTTTAGTTGCCTTTTTCATATACTCAGCCATCCGGGAGCGGAGACCAAGTACGTAGTCCACTATGTCTTGCTTTGGGGGCTTGAGAGGTAACTCCCATCCTTCCTTCACCAAGCACAGTGGACCCCTGACAGGGTGACCAAACAACAGTTCAAAAGGGCTGTAGCCAACCCCTTTTGAGGCACCTCCCTGTACGCAAATAAAAGGCAGGGCAAGAGTATGTCCCATCTTCGCCTAAGCTTTTCTGGGAGCCCTTTAATCATGCCCTTCAAGGTTTTGTTGAATCTCTCAACTAAACCATTGCATTGTGGGTGATAGGGTGTGGTGAACTTGTAAGTCACTCCACACTCCTTCCACATTGCTTTTAAGTATCCAGACATAAAGTTTGCATCCCTGTCTGATACAACATCCTTAGGAAAGCCCACTCTTGAGAAAATTCCCAGGAGGGCCCTTGCCACCACAGGTGCTGTAGTGGTCCTAAGGGGAATAACCTCTGGGTACCTGGTGGCATGATCCACTACCACCAGGATAAACCTGTGCCCAGATGCTGTTTGGGGATCCATGGGACCAACAATGTCAATCCCTACCTTTTCAAAGGGAACCCCCACCACAGGTAGTGGTATCAGGGGGGCCTTTGTAGTGCCACCTGCCTTGCCACTGGCCTGGCAGGTTACACAGGAGCGACAAAACTCCTGTCTGAAGACATGTTGGGCCAGTGAAAGTGAGGGACAATTCTGTCCCAAGTCTTGTTCTGGCCCAGGTGACCTGCTAAGGGAATATCATGGGCTAAGGTCAATAGGAAGCCCCTGAACTTCAGAGGTATAACCAACCTCCTGGTAGCACCAGGCTTGGGGTCTCTACACTCTGAGTACAAGAGTCCATCATCCCAATACACAGTATGGGGACCACTAGCTTTCCCAGCAGCCTCAGCAGCAGCTTGCTGACTGAGGGGTTCAAGAGAGGGGCAGCTCTGCTGCTCCTGGCTCAGATCTGCCCTGGAAGGTCCCCCTGTCCCCAAGAACTCAACCTGTTCAGGTTCAAGCTCCTCTGGGACAGTTCCTTCCTCAGGACTGAGATCATCCCCCTCAAGGGATTGATCTTCCTTCTGAGCCAAGGTGGAAGGCACTGCCTTTACCCTACTACTCCTCTTCTTGGAAGGCACTTGGTCCATTATTCCAGAATCCAAGGCCTGTTCAGTGCTAGACATTTTGGCTTGTGACCTGGTCACAGCAAACACATCTGCAGGGATCCCCAGCATTTCTGCATGGGTCCTGAGCTCCACTTCTGCCCAAGCTGAAGTTTCTAAGTCATTGCCAAGCAAGCATTCAACGGGTAGGTCTGCACTTACCACAACCTTCTTAAGGCCAGTTACCCCTCCCCAGGAGAAGTTAACAACTGCCAGAGTATGGTCTGTTCTGACGTTGCTAGCATTGGTCACTTGGTACATTTCACCAAGTATAATCTGCCCAGGATTCACAAGGTCTTGTGTCACCATGGTGACACTTGCCCCTGTGTCCCTAAATGCCAAAGCCTCTCTTCCATTGATTAAAGGCTGTTGTCTGTACTTGCCCAGATTACTGGGACTCACAGAGGAGGTCATATCCATGCCTCCATCACAGACTAGGACAGCCTGAGTGAGTTCTCTGACTAGGTCAGAGCTCATCTCTTTACCCAGGGTCAACCCTACTAAACCCTTGGCTTGTGTAGTCCCACCACCAACTGTAGCTGCACTAGGGGGAGCAGGTGCCTTAGGGGCATTGGTGGGGGCTGGAGTCGAGTCTTTGGACTTGGTGCAATCACTGGTCCAGTGGGTCTTTTGCTTACAGACCTTGCACCATGGTTTTCTTTGGCCTTTCCCTTTGGTAGACTGTGAATCCCCACCTGAAGAAGATTTTTGGGGGCCTTGTGAAGACTTTTGATCTTTACCCTTCTCCCCACCCTTATCAGAGGTTTTCGAATCTTGCTTCTTAGGGTCACCACCTTGGTTCTGTACCTTCTGCTTCACCCTGGTTCTGACCCATTTGTCTGCCTTCTTTCCCAATTCTTGGGGAGAGGTCAGATCAGAGTCCACCAGGTGCTGATGCAACAGCTGATTTTGACAGTTATTAAGAATCTGCTCCCTCATTATCAGATTGTACAATCCTGTGAAGTCACATACCTTACTGCCCAATAACCAACCTTCCAGAGCCTTGGCAGAACAATCAACAAAGTCCACCCAGTCTTGAGTCTGTGCTTTTTGGGTATCTCTGAACTTTAACCTGTATTGTTCAGTGGTTAGACCAAACCCATCAATCAGAGCACTCTTCAAGACTGTGTAATTATCAGCATCCTCCTCTCTAACAGTGAGGAGCTTATCTCTACCTTTGTCTGCAAAGGAGAGCCACAAGATTGCTGCCCACTGCTCCTGAGGGACCCTCTGTACTTTACAGGCCCTCTCTAGAGCAGTTATCCATTTGTGGATATCATCCCCACTCTGGTAGGGAGGGACAATCTTGCTCAGGTTTCTATGGTCATAAGACCGTTCCCTATCTTTGGGGAAACTGCTGCCACCATGGGACTCTAGTCCCAACTTTTGTCTCTCTCTATAGAGATCTAGGGACTCCCTGTCTATAGCCAATTGCTGTTTCCTGAGTTCAAGCTGAGTTTGCTCATATTGAATCAGTCTCTTTCTTCTCTCATGAGAGGATTCCCTCCTATGAGAGGAGACAGAGGACCCTATTGAGGTGTCAGAGTGGTTAGACTCCTGAGAAGGAGACCTAGACCTTCTGGGCACACTCAGAACTCTTCCTGGGGGACAAAGGGGAGGTCAGTCTGATCCTCTCCCTCCTCCTCCTCCACAGGAGGAATTGGATTCTCCAGGACAAGGTCATTTTCACCTTCCTGGCCAGTTTCAGAGGGGGTCCTGGGTTTCTTCACCCCTGGCCCCTCCCTCATCTTCTGCCCCACCCTCCTTGCCTACCCCTTCAGACCCTAGGGGCCTGCTGAGATCATCAGCTAGTAACACCTCCCTGAGGTGTTGGGTGCTGGCACTTTTGCCTGTCTTCAACTTCCTAGTAGTGCATAAGGCTCTCAATTCCAAGAATGGGAGTTTATCATACTTGGAGGAAGAAGCCCACTGGCTTCTGGCAAGGACTCACTGGGTCCTGGCTTTGAAGACATCACTAGTGAGGTGTGGTGTATGCACTACCTACTCTAGTGTGGCCTACTAAACTCTCTTGAGTTGTAGAAAGGGTGTGCTGTCCCTTAACACACAACTCTAAGTTCAGTAGAACTTACTGTATTACTAAGCTTGATTATATGTACCTTAGGTACCCTTAGTGGTTTTCAGTTGATCAATTCAATTGAGATTATCTGGTAAAACAATAGCAAGCTGGAATCCCACACGCTGCACACCAATGTGAGAAGTTGGCCTGGCATATGCTGTCCACTAATTATAGTGGGCACCTTGCACCAGTCCAAACAACCCCTTATTGGAGATAGGTTAAAGACAACCTTTATTGAAAGCTATCCTAGTGGTAGCTATGGAGAGCAGCCTTCAGGCTTAGTCTTGAAGGAATGTAAAGCAGCTTGTTTTACCAGTCTATAATCTCTTGAGTGACCAAATGAAAGAGGACCACACCAGGTATATATTCAAAATATATGTATTTATTACTAAACACACCCCTCTAGTCTCTTTATGAGGCTAGAGTTCGAAATACATACGTTACGAGTTAGTTATCTACAGTAATAGCACAAATACACGTTTGAGCCCCAGGGCGTACCAAACCATATACCAATAAAGTGGTATAAGAACCACGACTGAGCTAGACACAAGGCCTAGAGCCTGTAGAAGTGCTTGGACCACAAGGAACCACCCAAGGCAGTGACACAGGGGACCCACGGGGGACGCGTGCAGTGTATGAACACAACCGCGAACCACCGTTAACTTCTATGGGGAAAGTCGCGATTAGAATTTAAGAGAAAAGGGACACTTAGAGGAGGACTTGGAGCAAACCCTTTGAGAACTAGGCTGTTCTAGTGTCTATACCCACGGGAGCACCGGAGTACTCGAGTTACCTCACCCAGGGAAGCCGGGTGCATAGGTGTCTTTCGGGGTCGGGTTTCGTCGTTGCTTTCTATGGTGATCTGCTGCAAAGTGCTGCTGGCGACCAAGTCGAAAGTGTTCGGGTGGATCCAAAGGTGGATCGAAGATCTGAAGAACCTGAAAGCAGAGGGGACAGAGTCTGGGTCACTAGCCAGTGACCAGGAAGGCGATGAGCAGATGCCCACCGATGTCGAGTGCTTCAGGTAGTTTGACGGTCATCTTGACTCTTCAGCCACGAGGTCCAGGAGGCGTCGACGACAACCAGGAGCTGGATTCGAGCTGTCCCACGACGTCTGTCGATTGCAGGGGTGTTGGCGACCGGATTGGACCCAACAAGCCTTGGCAACGGCAAGTCTCATGGAAAGCAAAGAATGACGATGTTGCAGACCAGCAAGGTCTGGGGGACTCACCCAGCGAAGATAAATCAGGGCACACCTGGAGCAACCAGGGAGCCCAAGCAGAAAAAGATTGGCCTTCGGGAGGGCCTACTAGCCAATGGACTAGCGACCGCGAAGGAGCCTCGAGACGATGCACGTGGAGCTGGCTCACAGGATACTCGTGGAGTGGTGGCCAGTGATCTTTGGTGCAGTTGGTGCTGGAGGATGGGGCTACTCGGAGCCCAAAGTATGACTTCATGGGAGACCCAGAAGAGGATGCACTTGCAAATGCGTTCGGTGTCCAAGGGTCACGGTTCCACATTACCCACGACAGCTACAGGCCTCAGCTTTGCTGGGGACTCAGGGCAACCTCGGGGAAGTCTGGAAATCCACCTCTGGTGATGCAAAGACTTCGGCGTCCGACGGGAGCTTCAGCGATGCAGACCGGACAATTGCTTCTTTGGTGCCTGCCAAGCAGGGGAGTCACTCCTTGACCCCAAGGGAGATTCTTCAGTCCTCTAATCTTAAAGTAGAGCGTCGAAGGTCCAGGATTCTGTATCAGAGTTTCGTCCAGATAAATCTAAAGTCCTAAGGACTGGGTTCCCTTACTTATACTAAGGTAGGGGGTTGGACATACTCTGTGACCCCACCTATGGGAGGGTCAGGGCAGAGGGGTGGTTACACCCCTTTCCCTTTGTCCAGTTTCGCGCCAGAGCAGGGGCTGGAAGACCCTGAGCCGGTTTGAACTGGGGTATGCACAGGGACACCAAGTGTGCCCCCAGTGCAGGACTTCAAAGCACCAGAGAGTGCTCCCGCCCAGCCCCAATACACACTATCCTGTCTGGGGAGGTGGTCACACCTCCCTGGGACAGGAAACCTATTGTCCAGGCCTCCCCTGCCGGAGTTTCGGTCAGCAGCAGGAGGCCAGACTCGTGTCTGTGGCAGCGGCATCCATTTTGTGATGCCAGGGCTTGGAAAGTCAGTACCGGGCATATCGGTGTGTTAATGTCTTTCCCTCTAGAAGGGTGGAATGCTACCCCCACCACCAGAACTGGCGGGGGGGTAGTATTCCAAGATGTTTGACACCAAACACGACATGTTTCCGTGCAGCCATCCCAAAGTTAGCATTTAACGCGAGGTTATAATGCGCTTAAGAGTATATGGTCAGGCTGCACTACAAACAGCATCAGAGAAGGGTCTCCGAACGCTGCAGAGGGGCCCTGCTCATGCAGGGGCACCCTCTCACATAGGAACCATGCACTCTGCCTTCAGGATTGATAAGGCCTGCCATAGGAGTGACTTATAGGTTTATATGTGTGTATGTATATAGTGATATAGGTAGCCTATATCACAGTAAGGAGTGCATGCACCACCTTACCCAGGCTGCAGTAGCAGACCTGTGGTGTCAGTTTGGATGGCCTTCCAGGGGTGGCACAATACATGCTGCAGCCCCTGGTAGGCCTCTGAGGTACCTATGCCCTGGGTACATAGTATACCATATACTAGGGACTTATAAGGGCACTCCAGATTCCAATCAGAGATGTGCCTAAGGCACATGGAAACCATTTTAGAGAGGAAGCAGCTAGGCTGGGGTTCTGATTAGCAGGTCCCCAGCCAGACTAAGGTCGAAAAACAGTGAAGCATCAGCAAAAAGTGGGGGTACCCATGTGAAGCAGATCCTACTTTCCTACACTCTGTTGCTCCTTTCTGCACCCCTCTTGCCTCTTTCTGCAGCCCTCTTCCATCTTTCTGTACCTCTCTTGCTTCTTTCTACACCCGTGTTCCCTCTTTCTGCACCTCTGCTGCCTGTTTCTGCACATCTCTTGCCTCTTTCTGCACTTCGCTTGCCTCTTTTCTTCACCCCTGTTGCTTCTTTCTGCACTTCTCTTGCCTATTTCTGCACCGCTCTTGCCTCTTTCTGTACCTCTGTTGCTTCTTTTTGTACTTCTCTTGCTTCTTTCTGCACCTTTCTTGCTTCTTTCTGCACCCCTCTTGCCTCTTTCTGTATCCCTGTTCCCTCTGTCTGCAAATTTTTTCCCTCTTTCTGCACTTCTCCTCCCTCTTTCTGTACCCCTTTGCCTCTTTCTGCGCATCACTTGCCTCTTTCTGCACCTCTATTGCCTCTTTCTGCACCTGTCTTGCCTCTTTCTCCATCTCACTTGCCTCTTTCTGCACCTCTCTTCCCTCTTTCTGCACTCCTCTTGCCACTTTCTCCACTTCTGTTGCTTCTTTCTGCACTTCTTTTGTTTCTTTCTGCACCTCTCTTGCTTCCTTCTGTACCCCTCTTGCCTTTCTCCTTCCCCTTCCTGTAGCCCTCTTCCATCTTTCTGCTCCCCTCTTGTCTCTTTCTGCACCTCTGTTGCTTCTTTCTGTACTTCTTTTCTTTATTTCTGTACCTTTCTTGTTTCTTTCTGCATCCCTTCTGCCTCTTTCTGCACCCCTCTTCCCTATTTCTGCACTCCTAGTGCCTCTTTCTGCACCTCTGTTCCTTCTTTCTGCACTTCTTTTGTTTCTTTCTGCACTTCTCTTGCTTCTTTCTACACCCTCTTGCTTCTTTCTGTACCCCATGTGCCTCTTTCACACCCCTCTTGCCTCTTTCTGCACCTCTGTTGCTTCTTTCTGCAATTCGTTTGTTTATTTCTGCATCTTTCTTGTTTCTTTCTGCACCCCTTGTGCCTCTTTCTGCACCCCCTTTCCCTCTTTCTGCACTCCTCTTGCCTCTTTCTGCACCTCTGTTCCTTCTTTCTGCACTTCTTTTATTTCTTTCTGCACCTCTCTTCTTCTTTCTACACCCCTCTTGCTTATTTCTGTACCCCATGTGCCTCTTTCACACCCCTCGTGCCTCTTTCTGCACCCATCTTCCTTCTTTCTGCACTCCTCTTGCCTCTTTCTGCACCTCTGTTCCTTCTTTCTGCACTTCTTGTGTTTCTTTCTGTACCTCTCTTGCTTATTTCTGCACCCCTCTTGCTTCTTTCTGGACCCCATGTGCCTTTTTCACACCCCTCTTGCCTCTTTCTGCCCCTATCTTCCTTTTTTCTGCACCTTTCTTGTTTCTTTCTGCAACTCTCTTGTCTGTTTTATCACTTCACTTGCTTCTTTCTGCACCTCTGTTGCTTCTTTCAGCACTTCTCTTACCTCTTTCTGCACTTCTTTTGCCTGTTTCTGCAACTCTTGTGTCTCTTCATCACTACACTTGCTTCTTTCTGCACCTCTGTTGCTTCTTTCTGCACCCCTCATGCCTCTTTCTGCACTCTTCTTCCCTCTTTTTGTACCTCTCTTGCCTCTTTCTGCACCCCTGTTCCCTCTGTCTGCACCTCTCTTGCCTGTTTCTGTGCCCTCTCTTGCCTCTTTCTGTACCTCTCTTGCCTCTTTTTGCACCTCTGTTGGTTCTTTCTGCACTTCTCTTGCCCCTTTCTGCACCCCTCTTGCCTCTTTCTGCAACTCTGGTGCTTCTTTCTGCACCCCTCTTGCTTTTTTCTGCACCCCTCTTGCCTCATTCTGTACCCCTCTTCCCTCTTTCTGCACCTCTCCTGCCTGTTTCTGCACCTCTCTTGCCTCTTTCTGTACTTCTCTTGCTTTTTTCTGCACCTCTGTTGCTTCTTTATGCACCCCTCTTTCTTCTTTCAGGACCCCTGTTCCCTCTTTTGGCACGTCTTTTCCCTTTTTCTGCACTTCTCTTCAATCTATCTGCATCCCTCTTGCCTCTTTCTGCGCCTCACTTGCCTCTTTCTGCACCTCTCTTGCCTCTTTCTGCACCTGTCTTGCCTCTTTCTGCATCTCACTTGCCTCTTTCTGCACTTTTCGTCCTTTTTTCTGCACCTTTCTTATTTCTTTCTGCAACTCTCTTGTCTGTTTCATCACTTCTCTTGTTTCTTTCTGCACCTCTGTTGCTTCTTTCAGCACTTCTCTTGCCTCTTTCTGCACTACTTTTGCCTGTTTCTGCAACTCTCTTGTCTCTTTCATCACTTCTCTTGCTTCTTTCTGCACATCTGTTGCTCCTTTCTGCACCCCTCTTGCCTCTTTCTGCAGCCCTCTTCCAACTTTCTGTATCCCTCTTGCTTCTTTCTACACCCCTGTTCCCTCTTTCTGCACCTCTGCTGCCTGTCTCCGCACATCTCTTGCCTCTTTCTGCACTGCGCTTGCCTCTTTCTGCACCCCTGTTGCTTCTTTCTGCACTTCTCTTGCCTCTTTCTGCACTTCTCTTGCCTCTTTCTGCACCGCTCTTGCCTCTTTCTGTACCTCTGTTGCTTCTTTCTGCACTTCTCTTGCTTCTTTCTGCACCTTTCTTGCTTTTTTCTGCACCCCTCTTGCCTCTTTCTGTATCCCTGTTCTCTCTGTTTGCACATTTCTTCCCTCTTTCTGCACTTCTCTCCCCTCTTTCTGCACCCCTTTGCCTCTTTCTGCACCTCACTTACCTCTTTCTGCACCTCTCTTGCCTCTTTCTGCACCTCTGTTCCTTCTTTCTGCACTTCTTTTGTTTCTTTCTGCAGCTCTCTTGCTTCTTTCTGCACCCCTTGCCTCTTTCTCCACCCCTCTTCCCTCTTTCTGCATCCCTGTTGCATCTTTCTGCACCTCTGTTCCTTCTTTCTGCACACCTTTTGTTTCTTTCTGCACATCTCTTGCTTCTTTCTGCACCCCTCGTGCCTCTTTCTGCACCCCTCTTCTCTCTTTTTGCACCCCTCTTGCCTCTTTCTGCACCTCTGTTGCCCCTTTCTGCACTCTTCTTGCTTCTTTCTGCACCTCGCTTGTTTCTTTTTGCACCACTTGTGCTTCTTTCTGCACCCCTCTATCCTATTTTTGCACCCCTCTTGCCTCTTTCTGCACCTCTGTGCCTTCTTTCTGCACTTCTTTTGTTTCTTTCTGCACCTCTCTTGCTTCTTTCTGCACTTCTCTTGCCATTTTCTCCATCCCTGTTCCCCCTTTTTCCATCTCTATTGCTTCTTTCTGCACTTATCTTGCCTCTTTTTCCACCCGTCATCCCTCTTTCTGCACCTCTGTTGCTTCTTTCTGCACTTCACTTGCTTCTTTCTACAACTCTGTCCCTTCTTTCTGCAACCCTTGTGCCTCTTTCTACACCACTCTTTCTGGACCCCTCTTGCCTCTTTCTGCACCTCTGTTCCTTCTTTCTGCACTTATTTTGTTTATTCTGCACCTCTCTTGCTTCTTTCTGCTTCCCTCTTGCCTCTTTGTCCACCATTCTTCCTCGTGTCTGCATCTCTGTTGCTTCTTTTTGCACTTCTCTTGTCTCTTTCAGCACACCTTGTAGGAGAGTAGGATCTGTCTCTTATGGTTACCCCCACTTTTTGCTGGTGTATCACTGTTTTTCGACTTTAGTCTGGCTGGGGCCCTGCTATCCAGGACCCCAGCCTAGCTGCTTCCTCTCTAAATTGATTCCATGTACTTTAGGTACATCCCAGATTGGATTCTGGAGTGCCCTTATAAGTCCCTAGTATATGGTATACTATGTACCCAGGGCATAGGTACCCCAGAGGCCTACCAGGGGCTGAAGCATGTATTGTGCAACCCCTGGAAGGCCCTCCAAAATGATACCACAGGACTGCTACTGCAGCCTGAGTAAGGTGGTGCATGCACCCCTTACAGAGATATAGGTTCACTATATCTCACCTATCACTGCACATACAAACCTATCAGTCACCCCTATGGCAGGCCTTATCAATCCTGAAGGCAGGGTGCTTGGTTTTATGTGAGAGGGTGCCCATGCATGAGCAGAGCCCCTCTGCAGCCTTCGGAATCTCCTCTCCAGGGTTGTCTGTGGTGCAGCCTGACCATATACTCTTAAGTGCATTATATCTAAACGGTAAATGCTAACTTTGGGATGGCTGCACGGAAACATGTCGTGTTTGGTGTCACACACCTTGGAATCATACCCACACACTAGTACCTGGTGTGGGAGTATGATCCCACCCTTCTAGAGGGAGAGACATGACAGCACCGGTATACCCAGTACCAACTAAACAGAGCCTGGCATCACAAAATGGATGCTGCAGCCACAGACACGAGTCTGGCCTCCTGCTGCTGACCAAAACTCCGGCAGGGGAGGCCTGGACAATAGGTTTCCTGTCACAGGGAGGTGTTACCACCTCCCAGACAGGCCTTAGTGGATTGGGGCTGGGTGGGTGCACTCTCTGAGTGCTTTGAAGTCCTGCACTGGGGGCAAATTTGGTGTCCTCGTGCATACCCCAGTTCAAACCGGTTGCAGGGGCTGTCAGCCCCTGCTCTGGTGCGAAACTGGACAAAGGAAATGGGTGTAGCCACCCCTCTTTCCAAACCCTCCCATAGGTGGGTCCCCAGAGTTAGTATAACCCCCTTCTTTAGTATAAGTAAGGGAACCCTGGCAACAGGACTTTAGATATCCCTGGACAAAACTCTATAGCTGAATCCTGGACCTTCGACACTCTACATCAAGATTAGAGGACTGAAGAATCTCCCTTGGGGTCAAGGAGTGACTCCCCTGCTTGGCAGGCACCAACAAAGCATCTGTCCAGTCTGTATCACTGAAGCTCCCACCAGACGCCGAAGTCTTTGCATCACCAGAGGTAAATTTCCAGATTTTACTGAGGCTGCCCTGAGTCCCCAGCAAAGCTGAGGCCTGTAGCTGTCGTGGGTAACGTGGAACCATGACCCCTGGACACCAAGCACATTTGCAAGTGCATCAACTTCCTGACATCTCTCGAAGCCGTACTTTGGGTTCTAAGTAGCCCTAGCCCCGAGCACCATTTGCTGCAAAGATCACTGGCCTACAATCCATGAGTGTTCCGTGGGCCAGCTCCAAGTGTGACCGCTTGAGCCACCTTTGCGATCTCTAGTCCGTTGGCTAGTGGGTCCCCATGAAGGCAACTCTTCAATCGCTTGGGCTATTCTGGTTGCTCCAGAAGTGCCCTGACTTACCCTTGCTGGGTGAGTCCCTCAAACCTTGCTGGTCTGCACCGCAGCCTTTTCTTTGTTTCCCCATGACTTGCCGTTGCCAAGGCTTGTTGGGTCCAATCTGGTCACCGACACCGCAGCACTCGACAAACTTTGTGGGACAGCTAGATTCCAGCTCCTGGTTATCGTTGACGCCTCCTGGACCTCGTGGCTGAAGAGTCAAGGCACCTGTCAACTCACCTGAAGCACCCGACATCTGAGGGCATTCAACTATCGTGCCCCTGGTCACTGGCTAGTGACCCAGACTCTGTCCCCTCTGCTTTCAGGTCTTCCTCTTCCTTGATCCACGCTTGGATCGTACCGGACACTCTTCTTCTTCACGGCAGCAGCACTTTCCAAGAGGTCGCCATTGAAAATGATGACGATTCCCGACACCTTTTTACACGTATGCACCCGGCTTCCCTGGGTGAGGTAACTCGAGTATTTTGGTACTCACGTGGGTGTGGGCCCTAGAAACTCTTAAGTTTTAAGGGGTTAACTGGATGTCTTCTCCGAAGTGTCCTTTTTCTTTAAAAATCCAACCGCGACTTTCCCCATAGAAGTCAACGGCGATTCGCGGCTGTGTTCTCACACTGCACGCGTCCCCCGTGGGTCCCCTGTGTCACTACCTTGGGTGGTTCCTTGGGGTCCAAACACTTCTACAGGCTCTAGGCCTTGTGTCTAGCTCAGTCGTGGTTCTTATACCACTATTTTAGTATATGGTTTGGTACGCCCCTAGGGCTCAAACGTGTATTGTGCTAAATACTGCTGATATTTGACTTGTAACTTATGTACTTCTAACTCTAGCCTCATAAAGAGACTAGAGGGGTGTGTTTAAGATTAAATACATATATTTTATATATATACCTGGTGTGGTCCTCTTTCATTTGGTCACTCAAGAGATTATAGACTGGTAAAACAAGCTGCTTTACATTCCTCTAAGACTTAGCCTGAAGGCTGCTCTCCATAGCTACCACTAGGATAGCTTTCATTAAAGGTTGTCTTTAACCTATCATCCATAAGGGGTTGTTTGGACTGGTGCAAGGTGCCCACTATAACTAGTGGACAGCATATACCAGGCCAACTTCTCACACCCCTCTTGCCTCTTTCTGCACCTCTGTTGCTTCTTTTTGCACTTATGTTGCTTCTTTCTGCACCTCTCTTGTTTCTTTCTGTATCTCTCTTTCTCCACCCCACTTACCCCTTTCTGCATCTCTGTTGCTTCTTTATACATTTTTCTTGCTTCTTTCAGCACCCCTCCTGCCTCTTTCTGCACCTCTCATCCCTCTTTCTGCACTCCTCTTGCCTCTTTCTGCACCTCTGTTCCTTCTTTCTGCACTTCTTTTGTTTCTTTCTGCAGCTCTCTTGCTTCTTTCTGCACCCCTTTTGCCTCTTTCTCCAACCCTCTTCCCTTTTTCTTCACCCCTGATGCATCTTTCTGCACTTATGTTCCTTCTTTCTGCACTTCTTTTGTTTCTCTCTGCACCTCTCTTGCTTCTTTCTGCACCCCTCTTGCCTCTTTCTCCACTCCTCCTACTCCTTTCTGCATCTCTGTTGCTTCTTTCTGCACTTCTCTTGCCTCTTTCTCCACCCTCCTTCTCTCTTTCTGCACCTCTGTTGCTTCTTTCTGCATTTATCTCGCTTCTTTCTGCACCCCTTGTCCCTCTTTCTGCACCCCTTGTACCTCCTTCTGCACCCCTCTTCCCTCTTTCTGCACCTCTCATGCCTTTTTCTGCACTTCTCTTGCCTCTTTCTGCACCTCTGTTGCTTCTTTCTGCACCCCTTTACCTCATTCTGTACCCCCTTCCCTCTTTCTGCACATCTCTTCCCTCTTTCTGCACTTCTCTTCCCTCTTCCTGCACTTCTCTCTTTCTGCACCCTTTTTGCCTCTGTCTGCACCTCACTTGCCTCTTTCTGCACCTCTCCTGCCTCTTTCTGCACCTGTCTTGCCTCTTTCTGCACCTCCCTTCCTTTTTTCTGCACCTTTCTTGTTTCCTTCTGCAACTCTCTTGTCTGTTTTATCACTTCTCTTGCTTCTTTCTGCACCTTTGTTGCTTCTTTCCGCACTTGTCTTGCCTCTTTCTGCACTTCTTTTGCCTGTTTCTGCACCCCTCTTGCTGCTTTCTGCATGTCTGGTGGTTCTTTCTGCACTTCTCTTGCATCTTTTTACACCTATCTTGCTTTTATCTGCACCCCTCTTTCCTCTTTCTGTACCCATCAGCCCTCTTTATGCACCTCTCTTGCCTCTTTCTGCACCCCTGTTCCCTCTTTCAGCAGTTCTCTTGCCTCTTTAAGCACCTCTGTTGCTTCTTTCTGCACTTCTCTTGCCTCTTTCTGCACTCGTCTTGCTTCTTTCAGCACCTCTCTTGCAAATTTCTTTACGCCACTTGCCTCTTTGTACATCTCTCTTCCCTATTTCTGCACCTCTCTTGCCTCTGTCTGCACCCCTATTCCATCTTTCTGTACCTCGTTTGTCTGTTTGTGCAACTTTCTTGCCTCTTCCTGCAGTTCTCTTGCCTCCTTCTGCACCTCTGTTGCTTTTTTGTGTACTTCTCTTGCCTCTTTCTGAACCCCTCTTGCCTCTTTCTGCACCCATTTTGCTTCTTTGTACACTTCTCTTGCTTCTTTCTGTACCTATATTGCTTCTTTCAGCACCCACTTGCCTCTTTCTGCACCCCTCTTCTTTCTTTCTGCACCACTCTTCCCTCTTTCTGCACCTCTCTTGTCTCTTTCTGCACTTCTCTTGCCTCTTTCTGCACCACTGTTGTTTTTTCTGCACTTCTCTTGCCTCTTTCTGCACCTCTGTTGCTTCTTTTTGTACCCCTCTTGCCACTTTCTCCACCATTGTTCCCCCTTTTTGCACCCCTCTTGCCTCTTTCTGCACATTTCTTGCCTCTTTCTCATTCCTCATCACTCTTTCTGCACTTCTCTTGCTTTTTTCTGCACCTCTGTTGCTTTTTTCTGCACCCCTCTGTCTTCTTTCAGTACCCCTGTTTCCTCTTTCTGCACGTCTCTTCCCTCTTTCTGCACTTCTCTTCAATCTTTCTGCATCCCTCTTGCCTCTTTCTGCACCTCACTTGCCTCTTTCTGCACCTCTCTTGCCTCTTTATGCAACTGTCTTGCCTCTTTCTGCATCTCACTTGCCTCTTTCTGCACTTTTCGTCCTTTTTTCTGCACCTTTCTTGTTTCTTTCTGCAACTCTCTTGTCTGTTTCATCACTTCACTTGCTTCTTTCTGCTCCTCTGTTGCTTCTTTCAGCACTTCTCTTGCCTCTTCCTGCACCCCTCTTGCCTCGTTCTGCACCTCTGGTGGTTCTTTCTGCACTTCTCTTGCTAATTTCAACACCTCTCTTGCTTTTTTCTGCACCCTTCTTGACTCTTTCTGCACCCCTCTTCCCTCTTTCTGCACCTCTCTTGCCTGTTTCTGCACCCCTCTTGCCTCTTTCTGTACTTCTCTTGCTTTTTTCTGCACCTCTGTTGCTTCTTTCTGCACCCCTCTTTCCTCTTTCAGTACCCCTGTTCCCTCTTTCTGCACGTCTCTTCAATCTTTCTGCATCCCTCTTGCCTCTTTCTGCGCCTCACTTGCCTCTTTCTGCACCTCTCTTGCCTCTTTATGCACCTGTCTTGCCTCTTTCTGCATCTCACTTGCCTCTTTCTGCACTTTTGTCCTTTTTTCTGCACCTTTCTTGTTTCTTTCTGCAACTCTCTTGTCTGTTTCATCACTTCTCTTGCTTCTTTCTGCACCTCTGTTGCTCCTTTCTGCACCTCTCTTGCCTCTTTCTTCAGCCCTCTTCCATCTTTCTGTACCTCTCTTGCTTCATTCTGCACATCTCTTGCTTCTTTCTGCACCTTTCTTGCTTTTTTCTGCACCCCTCTTGCCTCTTTCTATACCCCTGTTCCCTCTTTCTGCACCTCTGCTGCCTGTTTCTGCACATCTCTTGCCTCTTTCTGCACTTCGCTTGCCTCTTTCTGCACCCCTGTTGCTTCTTTCTGCACTTCTCTTCCCTCTTTCTGTACCCCTTTGCCTCTTTCTGCACCCCTTTGACTCTTTCTGCACGTCACTTGCCTCTTTCTGCACCTCTCTTGCCTCTTTCTGCACCTGTATTGCCTCTTTCTGCTTCTCACTTGCCTCTTTCTGCACCCCTCATGCCTCTTTCTGCACTCCTCTTGCCTCTTTCTGCACCTCTGTTGCTTCTTTCTGCACTTCTTTTGTTTCTTTCTGCACCTCTCTTGCTTCTTTTTGCACCCCTCTTGCCTCTTTCTCTACCCCTCCCCCTTTCTGTACCCCTATTCCCTCTTTCTGCTCCCCTCTTGTCTCTTTCTGAACCTCTGTTGCTTCTTTCTGCACTTCTTTTGTTTATTTTTGCACCTTTCTTGCTTCTTTCTGCCCCCCTCGTGCCTCTTTCTGCACCCCTCTTTCCTCTTTCTGCACTCCTCTTGCCTCTTTCTGCACCTCTGTTCCTTCTTTCTGCAATTCTTTTGTTTCTTTCTTCACTTCTCTTGCTTCTTTTTGCACCCCTCTTGCTTCTTTCTGTACCCCATGTGCCTCTTTCAAACCCCTCTTGCCTCTTTCTGCACCTCTCTTCCTTTTTTCTGCACCTTTCTTGTTTCTTTCTGCAACTCTCTTGTCTCTTTCATCACTTCTTTTGCTTCTTTCTGCACCTCTGTTGCTTCTTTCTGCACCCCTCATGCCTCTTTCTGCACTCCTCTTCCCTATTTCTGTACCTCTCTTGCATCTTTCTGCACCCATTTTCCCTCTGTCTGCACCTCTCTTGCCTGTTTCTGTTCCTCTCTTGCCTCTTTCTGTACCTCTCTTGCCTCTTTTTGCACCTTTGTTGGTTCTTTCTGCACCTCACTTGCCCCTTTCTGCATCCCTCTTGCCTCGTTCTGCACCTCTGGTGGTTATTTCTGCACTTCTCTTGATAATTTCAACACCTCTCTTGCATTTTTCTGCACCCCTCTTGACTCTTTCTGCACCCCTCTTGCCTCTTTCTGCACCTCACTTGCCTCTTTCTGCACCTCTCTTGCCTCTTAATGCACCTGTCTTGCCTGTTTCTGCATCTCACTTGCCTCTTTCTGCACTTTTCGTCCTTTTTTCTGCACCTTTCTTCTTTCTTTCTGCAACTCTCTTGTCTGTTTCATCACTTCTCTTGCCTCTTTCTGCACCTCTATTGCTTCTTTCAGCACTTCTCTTGCCTCTTTCTTCACTTCTTTTTCCTGTTTCTGTAACTCTCTTGTCTCTTTCATCACTTCTCTTGCTTCTTTCTGCATCTCTGTTGCTCCTTTCTGCACCCCTCTTGCCTCTTTCATCTGTTATTCAGCACCTTGAGACCCATGGGTGATAAGTGCGCTTTACAAATACAAGTGTTATGTTATGTTCATTCTGCAGCCCTCTTCCATCTTTCTGTACCTCTCTTGCTTCTTTCTACACCCCTGTTCCCTCTTTCTGCACCTCTGCTGGCTGTTTCTGCACATCTCTTGCCTCTTTCTGCACCCCTGTTGCTTCCTTCTGCATTTCTCTTGCCTTTTTCTGCACCCCTCTTGCCTCTTTCTGTATCCCTGTTCCCTCTGGCTGCACATCTCTTCCCTCTTTCTGCACTTTTCTTCCCTCTTTCTGCACCCCTTTTCCTTTTTCTGCATCTCACTTGGCTCTTTCGGCACCTCTCTTGCCTCTTTCTGCACCCGTCTTGCCTCTTTCTGCATCTCACTTGCCTCTTTCTGCACCCCTCGGGCCTCTTTCTGTACCCTTCTTCCCTCTTTCTGCACTCCCCTTGCCTTTTTCTATACCTCTGTTGCTTCTTTCTGCACTTCTTTTGTTTCCTTCTGCACCTCTCTTGCTTCTTTCTGCACCCCTCTTGCCTCTTTCTACACCCCTCCTCCCCCTTTCTGTACCCCTGTTCCTGCTTCCCTCTTGTCTCTTTCTGCACCACTGTTGCTTCTTTCTGCACTTCTTTTGTTTATTTCTGCACCTTTCTTGCTTCTTTCTGCACCTCTTGTGCCTCTTTCTGCACCCCTCTTCCCTTTTTCTGCACTCCTCTTGCCTCTTTCTGCACCTCTGCTCCTTCTTTCTGCACTTCTTTTGTTTCTTTCTTCACCTCTCTTGCTTCTTTCTGCACCCCTCTTGCTTCTTTCTGTACCCCATGTGCCTCTTTCACGCCCCTCTTGCCTCTTTCTGCACCTCTGTTCCTTCTTTCTGCACTTCTATTGGTGCTTTCTGCACCTCTCTTGGTTCTTTCTACACCCCCTTGCCTCTTTCTCCACCCCTCATCCCTCTTTCTTCACCCCTGTTGCCTCTTTCTGTACCTCTGTTGCTTGTTTCTGCACTCCTCTTGCCTGTTTCTACACCCCTCTTGTCCCTTTATGCACCTCTGTTGCTTTTTTCTGAACTTCTCTTGCTTCGTTCTGAACTTCTCCTGCTTCTTTCTACAATTCTCTTGCCTCTTTCTCCACCCCTCTTACCCATTTCTGCATCTCTGTTGCTTCTCTCTGCACTTCTCTTGTCTATTTCTCCACCCTGTTCCCTTTTTCTGCACCTCTGTTGCTTCTTTCTGTACCTCTGTTGCTTCTTTCTGCACCCCTCTTCCATTCTTCTACATCCCTATTCCCTCTTTCTGCACCCCTCTTGCCTCTTTCTGCTCCACTGTTCCTTCTTACTGTACTTCTTTTGTTTCTTTCTGCACCTCTCTAGCTTCTTTCTGCACCCCCTTGCCTGCTTCTGTATCCCTCTTCCCTCTTTCTGCACACCTATTTCCTCCTTTTGCATCCATATTGCCTCTTTCTGCACCTCTGTTCCTTCTTTCTGCACTTCTTTTGTTTTTTTCTGCACCTCTCACTTCTTTCAGCACCCCTTTTGCCTCTTTCTGCACCCCTCTTGCCTCTTTCTGCACCTCTGTTCCTTCTTTCTGCACTTCTTTTGTTTCTATCTGCAGCTCTCTTTTTTCTTTCTGCACCCCTTTTGCCTCTTTCTCCACCCCTCTTCCCTCTTTCTGCATCTCTGTTGCTTCTTTCTGCACCTCTGTTGCTTCTTTCTGCACTTCTTTTGTTTCTTTCTGCACCTCTCTTGCTTCTTTCTGCAACCCTCTTGCCTCTTTCTCCACCCTTCCTCCCCCTTTCTGTATCCCTCTCCCATCTTTTTGCTCCCCTCTTGTCTCTTTCTGCACCTATGTTGCTTCTTTCTGCACTTCTTTTGTTTATTTCTGCACCTTTCTTGCTTCTTTCTGCACCCCTCGTGCCTCTTTCTGCACCCCTCTTCCCTCTTTCTGCACTCCTCTTGCCTCTTTCTGCACCTCTGTTCCTTCTGTCTGCACTTCTTTTGTTTCTTTCTGCACCTCTCTTGCTTCTTTCTGCACCCTTCTTGCTTCTTTCTGTACCCCATGTGCATCTTTCACACCCCTCTTGCCTCTTTCAGCACCTCTCTTCCTTTTTTCTGCACCTTTCTTGTTTTTTTCTGCAACTCTCTTGTCTGTTTTATCACTTCACTTGCTTCTTTCTGCACCTCTGTTGCTTCTTTCAGCACTTCTCTAGCCTCTTTCTGCACTTCTTTTGCCTATTTCTGCAACTCTCTTGTCTCTTTCATCACTTATCTTGCTTCTTTCTGCACCTCTGTTGCTTCTTTCTGCACCCCTCGTGCCTCTTTCTGCACTCCTCTTCCCTCTTTCTGTACCTCTCTTGCCTCTTTCTGTACCCCTGTTCCCTCTGTCTGCACCTTTATTGCCTGTTTCTGTTCCTCTCTTGCCTCTTTCTGCACCTCTCTTGCCTCTTTTTGCACCTCTGTTGGTTCTTTCTGCACTTCTCTTGCCCCTTTCTGCACCCCTCTTGCCTCTTTCTGCGCCTCTTGTGGTTCTTTCTGCACTTAACTTGCTAATTTCAACACCTCTCTTGCTTTTTTCTGCACCCCTCTTGCCTCTTTCTGCCCCCCTCTTCCCTCTTTCTGCACCTCTCCCCCCTGTTTCTGCACCTCCGTTGCCTCTTTCTGCACCTCTCTTGCCTCTTTATGCACCTGTCTTGCCTCTTTCTGCATCTCACTTGCCTCTTTCTGCACTTTTTGTCCTTTTTTCTGCACCTTTCTTGTTTCTTTCTGTAACTCTCTTGTCTGTTTCATCACTTCTCTTGCTTCCTTCTGCACCTCTGCTGCTTCTTTCAGCACTTCTCTTGCCTCTTTCTGCACTTCTTTTGCCTGTTTCTGCAACTCTCTTGTCTCATTCATCACTTCTCTTGCTTCTTTCTGCACCTCTGTTGCTCCTTTCTGCACCCCTCTTGCCTCTTTCTGCAGCCCTCTTCCATCTTTCTGTACCTCTCTTGCTTCTTTCTACACCCCAGTTCCCTCTTTCTGCACCTCTGCTGCCTGTTTCTGCACATCTCTTGCCTCTTTCTGCACTTCGCTTGCCTCTTTCTAAACCCCTGTTGCTTCTTTCTGCACTTCTATTGCCTCTTTCTGCACCGCTCTAGCCTCTTTCTGTACCTCTGTTGCTTCTTTTTGTACTTCTCTTGCTTCTTTCTGCACCTTTCTTGCTTTTTTCTGCATCCCTCTTGCCTCTTTCTGTATCCCTGTTCCCTCTGTCTGCACATTTCTTCCCTCTTTCTGCACTTCTCCTCCCTCTTTCTGTACCCCTTTGCCTCTTTCTGCACCTCAAATGCCTCTTTCTGCACCTCTCTTGCCTCTTTCTGCACCTGTCTTGCCTCTTTCTCCATCTCACTTGCCTCTTTCTGCACCCCTCTTCCCTCTTTCTGCACTCCTCTTGCCTCTTCTGCACCTCTGTTGCTTCTTTCTGCACTTCTTTTGTTTCTTTCTGCACCTCTCTTGCTTCTTTCTGTACCCCTCTTGCCTCTTTCTCCATCCCTCCTTCCCCTTTATTTAGCCCTATTCCTTCTTTCTGCTCCCCTCTTGTCTCTTTCTGCACCCCTGTTGCTTCTTTCTGTACTTCTTTTCTTTATTTCTGTACCTTTCTTGTTTCTTTCTGCACCCCTTGTGCCTCTTTCTGCACCCCTCTTCCCTCTTTCTGCACTCCTCTTGCCTCTTTCTGCACCTCTGTTCCTTCTTTCTGCACTTCTTTTGTTTTTTTCTGCCCCTCTCTTGCTTCTTTCTATACCCCTCTTGCTTCTTTCTGTACCCCATGTGTCTCTTATACACCCCTCTTGCCTCTTTCTGCACCTCTGTTGCTTCTTTCTGCAATTCTTTTGTTTATTTCTGCACCTTTCTTGTTTCTTTCTGCACCCCTTGTGCCTCTTTATGCACCCCTCTTCCCTGTTTCTGCACTCCTCTTACCTATTTCTGCACCTCTGTTCCTTCTTTCGGCACTTCTTTTGTTTCTTTCTGCACCTCTCTTGCTTCTTTCTACACCCCCTTGCTTCTTTCTGTACCCCATGTGCCTCTTTCACACCCTCGTGCCTCTTTCTGCGCCCCTCTTCCCTCTTTCTGCACTCCTCTTGCCTCTTTCTGCACCTCTGTTCCTTCTTTCTGCACTTCACGTGTTTCTTTCTGTACCTCTCTTGCTTCTTTCTGCACCCCTCTTGCTTCTTTCTGTACCCCATGTGCCTTTTTCACCACCTCTTCCCTCTTTCTACACCTCTCTTCCTTTTTTCTGCACCTTGCTTGTTTCTTTCAGCAACTCTCTTGTCTGTTTTATCACTTCACTTGATTCTTTCTGCACCTCTGTTGCTTCTTTCAGCACTTCTCTTGCCTCTTTCTGCACTTCTTTTGCCTGTTTCTGCAACTCTCTTGTCTCTTTCATCACTTCTCTTGCTTCTTTCTGCACCTCTGTTGCTTCTTTCTGCACCCTCATGCCTCTTTCTGCACTCCTCTTCCCTCTTTCTGTACCTCTCTTGCCTCTTTCTGCACCACTGTTCCCTCTGTCTGCACCTCTCTTGCCTGTTTCTGTTCCTCTCTTGCCTCTTTCTGCACCTCTCTTGCCTCTTTTTGCACCTCTGTTGGTTCTTTCTGCACTTCTCTTGCCCCTTTCTGCACCCTCTTTCCTCTTTAAAGCACCTCTGGTGGTTCTTTCTGCACTTCTCTTGCTAATTTCAACACCTCTTGCTTTTTTCTGCACCCCTCTTGCCTCTTTCTGTACCCCTCTTCCCTCTTTCTATACCTCTCTTGCCTCTTTTTGCACCTCTGTTGGTTCTTTCTGCACTTCTCTTGCCCTTTTCTGCACCCCTCTTGCCTCTTTCTGCACCTCTGGTGGTTCTTTCTGCACTTCTCTTGCTAATTTCAACACCTCTCTTGCTTTTTTCTGCAACCCTCTTGCCTCTTTCTGTACCCCTCTTCCCTCTTTCTGCACCTGTCATGCCTGTTTCTGTACTTCTCTTGCTGTTTTCTGCACCTCTGTTGCTTCTTTCTGCACCCCTCTTCGCTCTTTCAGTACCCCTGTTCCCTCTTTCTGCACGTCTCTTCCCTTTTTCTGCACTTCTCTTCAATCTCTCTGCATCCCTCTTGCCTCTTTCTGCACCTCACTTGCCTCTTTCTGCACCTCTCTTGCCTCTTTATGCACCTGTCTTGCCTCTTTCTGCATCTCACTTGCCTCTTTCTGCACTTTTCGTCCTTTTTCTGCACCTTTCTGCAACTCTTTTGTCTGTTTCATCACTTCTCTTGCTTCTTTCTGCACCTCTGTTGCTTCTTTCAGCACTTCTCTTGCCTCTTTCTGCACTACTTTTGCCTGTTTCTGAAACTCTCTTGTCTCTTTCATCACTTCTCTTGCTTCTTTCTGCACCTCTGTTGCTCCTTTCTGCACCCCTCCTGCCTCTTTCTGCAGCCCTCTTCCATCTTTCTATACCCCTCTTGCTTCTTTCTACACCCCAGTTCCCTTTTTCTGCACCTCTGCTGCCTGTTTCTGCACATCTCTTGCCTCTTTCTGCACTTCGCTTGCCTCTTTCTGCACTCCGTTGCTTCTTTCTGCACTTCTTTTGCCTCTTTCTGTACCGCTCTTGCCTCTTTCTGTACCTCTGTTGCTTCTTTCTGCACTCCTCTTGCTTCTTTCTGCACCTTTCTTACTTTTTTCTGCACCCCTCGTGCCTCTTTCTGTATCCCTGATCTCTCTGTCTGCACATCTCTTCCCTCTTTCTGCACTTCTCTCCCCTCTTTCTGCACCCCTTTGCTTCTTTCTGCACTTATCTTGCCTCTTTCTCCACCCCTCATCCCTCTTTCTGCACCTCTGTTGCTTCTTTCTGCACTTCACTTGCTTCTTTCTGCACCTCTGTCCCTTCTTTATGCAACCCTTGTGCCTCTCTCTACACCCCTCTTTCTGGACCCCTCTTGCCTCTTTCTGCACCTCTGTTCCTTCTTTCTGCACTTATTTTGTTTATTCAGCACCTCTCTTGCTTCTTTCTGCTTCCCTCTTGCCTCTTTGTCCACCATTCTTCCTCGTGTCTGCATCTCTGTTGCTTCTTTTTGCACTTCTCTTTTCTCTTTCTGCACCCCTCTTGCCTCTTTCTGCACCTCTGTTGATTCTTTTTGCACTTATCTTGTTTCTTTCTACACCCCTCGTGCCTCTTTCTGCTCTCCTTTTCCCTCTTTCTGCACCTTTCTAGCCTCTCTCTGCACCTCTGTTCCTTGTTTCTGCACTTCTTTTGTTTCTTTCTGCACCTCTCTTGTTTCTTTCTGTATCCCTTTTTCTCCACCCCACTTCCCCCTTTCTGCATCTCTGTTGTTTCTTTATACATTTCTCTTGCTTCTTTCTGCATCTCTCTTGCTTCTTTCTGCACCCCTCATGCCTCTTTCTGCACCTCTCATCCCTCTTTCTGCACTCCTCTCGCCTCTTTCTGCACCTCTGTTGCTTCTTTCTGCACTTCTTTTGTTTCCTTCTGCACCCGTTTGCCTCTTTCTGCACCTCTGTTCCTTCTTTCTGCACTTCTTTTGTTTCTTTCTGCAGCTCTCTTGCTTCTTTCTGCACCCTTTTGCCTCTTTCTCCACCCTCTTCCCTTTTCTTTGCCCCTGATGCATCTTTCTGCACTTATGTTCCTTCTTTCTGCACTTCTTTTGTTTCTCTCTGCACCTCTCTTGCTTCTTTCTGCACCCCTCTTGCCTCTTTCTCCACTCCTCCTACCCCTTTCTGCATCTCTGTTGCTTGTTTCTGCACTTCTCTTGTCTCTTTCTCCACCCCTGTCCCCTCTTTCTGCACCTCTATTGCTTCTTTTTGCACTTCTCTTGCCTCTTTCTCCACCCTCCTTCTCTCTTTCCGCACCTCTGTTGCTTCTTTCTGCACTTATCTCGCTTCTTTCTGCACCTCTTGTCCCTCTTTCTGCACCCCTTGTACCTCTTTCTGCACCCCTCTTCCCTCTTTCTGCACCTCTCTTTCCTCTTTCTGCACTTCTCTTGCTTCTTTCTGCACCACTGTTGTTTTTTTCTGCACTTCTCTTGCCTCTTTATGCACCTCTGTTGCTTCTTTCTGCACCCCTTGTGCCTCTTTCTGCACCCCTCTTCCCTCTTTCTGCACTCCTCTTGCCTCTTTTTGCACCTCTGTTCCTTCTTTCTGCACTTCTTTTGTTTTTTTCTGCACCTCTCTTGCTTCTTTCTATACCCATCTTGCTTCTTTCTGTACCCCATGTGTCTCTTTCACACCCCTCTTGCCTCTTTCTGCACCTCTGTTGCTTCTTTCTGCAATTCTTTTGTTTATTTCTGCACCTTTCTTGTTTCTTTCTGCACCCCTTGTGCCTCTTTATGCACCCCTCTTCCCTGTTTCTGCACTCCTCTTACCTATTTCTGCACCTCTGTTCCTTCTTTCGGCACTTCTTTTGTTTCTTTCTGCACCTCTCTTGCTTCTTTCTACACCCCCCTTGCTTCTTTCTGTACCCCATGTGCCTCTTTCACACCCCTCGTGCCTCTTTCTGCGCCCCTCTTCCCTCTTTCTGCACTCCTCTTGCCTCTTTCTGCACCTCTGTTCCTTCTTTCTGCACTTCACGTGTTTCTTTCTGTACCTCTCTTGCTTCTTTCTGCACCCCTCTTGCTTCTTTCTGTACCCCATGTGCCTTTTTCACACACCTCTTCCCTCTTTCTACACCTCTCTTCCTTTTTTCTGCACCTTGCTTGTTTCTTTCAGCAACTCTCTTGTCTGTTTTATCACTTCACTTGCTTCTTTCTGCACCTCTGTTGCTTCTTTCAGCACTTCTCTTGCCTCTTTCTGCACTTCTTTTGCCTGTTTCTGCAACTCTCTTGTCTCTTTCATCACTTCTCTTGCTTCTTTCTGCACCTCTGTTGCTTCTTTCTGCACCCCTCATGCCTCTTTCTGCACTCCTCTTCCCTCTTTCTGTACCTCTCTTGCCTCTTTCTGCACCACTGTTCCCTCTGTCTGCACCTCTCTTGCCTGTTTCTGTTCCTCTCTTGCCTCTTTCTGCACCTCTCTTGCCTCTTTTTGCACCTCTGTTGGTTCTTTCTGCACTTCTCTTGCCCCTTTCTGCACCCCTCTTGCCTCTTTCTGCACCTCTGGTGGTTCTTTCTGCACTTCTCTTGCTAATTTCAACACCTCTCTTGCTTTTTTCTGCACCCCTCCTGCCTCTTTCTGTACCCCTCTTCCCTCTTTCTGCACCGCTCATGCCTGTTTCTGTACTTCTCTTGCTGTTTTCTGCACCTCTGTTGCTTCTTTCTGCACCCCTCTTCGCTCTTTCAGTACCCCTGTTCCCTCTTTCTGCACGTCTCTTCCCTTTTTCTGCACTTCTCTTCAATCTCTCTGCATCCCTCTTGCCTCTTTCTGCACCTCACTTGCCTCTTTCTGCACCTCTCTTGCCTCTTTATGCACCTGTCTTGCCTCTTTCTGCATCTCACTTGCCTCTTTCTGCACTTTTCGTCCTTTTTCTGCACCTTTCTGCAACTCTTTTGTCTGTTTCATCACTTCTCATGCTTCTTTCTGCACCTCTGTTGCTTCTTTCAGCACTTCTCTTGCCTCTTTCTGCACTACTTTTGCCTGTTTCTGAAACTCTCTTGTCTCTTTCATCACTTCTCTTGCTTCTTTCTGCACCTCTGTTGCTCCTTTCTGCACCCCTCCGGCCTCTTTCTGCAGCCCTCTTCCATCTTTCTATACCCCTCTTGCTTCTTTCTACACCCCTGTTCCCTTTTTCTGCACCTCTGCTGCCTGTTTCTGCACATCTCTTGCCTCTTTCTGCACTTCGCTTGCCTCTTTCTGCACCCCGTTGCTTCTTTCTGCACTTCTTTTGCCTCTTTCTGTACCGCTCTTGCCTCTTTCTGTACCTCTGTTGCTTCGTTCTGCACTCCTCTTGCTTCTTTCTGCACCTTTCTTACTTTTTTCTGCACCCCTCGTGCCTCTTTCTGTATCCCTGATCTCTCTGTCTGCACATCTCTTCCCTCTTTCTGCACTTCTCTCCCCTCTTTCTGCACCCCTTTGCCTCTTTCTGCACCTCACTTGCCTCTTTCTGCACCTCCATTGCCTCTTTCTGCACCTCTGTTCCTTCTTTCTGCATTTCTTTTGTTTCTTTCTGCACATCTCTTGCTTCTTTCTGCACCCATGCCTCTTTCTGCACCCCTCTTCCCTCTTTTTGCACCCGTCTTGCCTCTTTCTGCACCTCTGTTGCTCCTTTCTGCACTCTTCTTGCTTCTTTCTGCACCTCTCTTGTTTCTTTCTGCACCACTTGTGCTTCTTTCTGCACCCCTCTTTCGTATTTTTGCACCCCTCTTGCCTCTTTCTGCACCTCTGTTCCTTCTTTCTGCACTTCTTGTTTCTTTCTGCACCTCTCTTGCTTCTTTCTGCACTTCTCTTGCCACTTTCTCCAACCCTGTTCCCTCTTTTTCCATCTCTGTTGCTTCTTTCTGCACCCCTCATCCCTCTTTCTGCACCTCTGTTGCTTCTTGCTGCACTTCACTTGCTTCTTTCTGCACCTCTGTCCCTTCTTTATGCAACCCTTGTGCCTCTCTCTACACCCCTCTTTCTGGACCCCTCTTGCCTCTTTCTGCACCTCTGTTCCTTCTTTCTGCACTTATTTTGTTTATTCAGCACCTCTCTTGCTTCTTTCTGCTTCCCTCTTGCCTCTTTGTCCACCATTCTTCCTCGTGTCTGCATCTCTGTTGCTTCTTTTTGCACTTCTCTTTTCTCTTTCTGCACCCCTCTTGCCTCTTTCTGCACCTCTGTTGCTTCTTTTTGCACTTATCTGGTTTCTTTCTACACCCCTTGTGCCTCTTTCTGCTCTCCTTTTCCCTCTTTCTGTACCTTTCTAGCCTCTCTCTGCACCTCTGTTCCTTGTTTCTGCACTTCTTTTGTTTCTTTCTGCACCTCTCTTGTTTCTTTCTGTATCCCTTTTTCTCCACCCCACTTCCCCCTTTCTGCATCTCTGTTGCTTCTTTATACATTTCTCTTGCTTCTTTCTGCATCTCTCTTGCTTCTTTCTGCACCCCTCATGCCTCTTTCTGCACCTCTCATCCCTCTTTCTGCACTCCTCTTGCCTCTTTCTGCACCTCTGTTGCTTCTTTCTGCACTTCTTTTGTTTCCTTCTGCACCCGTTTGCCTCTTTCTGCACCTCTGTTCCTTCTTTCTGCACTTCTTTTGTTTCTTTCTGCAGCTCTCTTGCTTCTTTCTGCACCCCTTTTGCCTCTTTCTCCACCCCTCTTCCCTTTTTCTTTGCCCCTGATGCATCTTTCTGCACTTATGTTCCTTCTTTCTGCACTTCTTTTGTTTCTCTCTGCACCTCTCTTGCTTCTTTCTGCACCCCTCTTGCCTCTTTCTCCACTCCTCCTACCCCTTTCTGCATCTCTGTTGCTTGTTTCTGCACTTCTCTTGTCTCTTTCTCCACCCCTGTTCCCTCTTTCTGCACCTCTATTGCTTCTTTTTGCACTTCTCTTGCCTCTTTCTCCACCCTCCTTCTCTCTTTCCGCACCTCTGTTGCTTCTTTCTGCACTTATCTCGCTTCTTTCTGCACCTCTTGTCCCTCTTTCTGCACCCCTTGTACCTCTTTCTGCACCCCTCTTCCCTCTTTCTGCACCTCTCTTGCCTCTTTCTGCACTTTTCTTGCCTCTTTCTGCACCACTGTTGTTTTTTTCTGCACTTCTCTTGCCTCTTTCTGCACCTCTGTTGCTTCTTTCTGCACCCCTTTACCTCATTCTGTACCCCCGTCCCTCTTTCTGCACATTTCTTCCCTCTTTCTGCACTTCTCTTCCCTCTTCCTGCACTTCTCTTCTCTCTTTCTGCACCCTTCTTGCCTCTGTCTGCACCTCACTTGCCTCTTTCTGCACCTCTCCTGTCTCTTTCTGCACCTGTCTTGCCTCTTTCTGCACCCCCCTTCCTTTTTTCTGCAACTTTCTTGTTTCTTTCTGCAACTCTCTTGTCTGTTGTATCACTTCTCTTGCTTCTTTCTGCAGCTTTGTTGCTTCTTTCTGCACCCCTCATGCCTCTTTCTGTACCCCTGTTCCCTTTCTGTACCTCTCTTACCTCTTTCTGCACCCCTGTTCCCTCTGTCTGTACCTCTCTTGCATGTTTCTGTTCCTCTCTTGCCTCTTTCTGCACCTCTCTTGCCTCTTTTTGCACTTTTGTTGGTTCTTTCTGCACTTCTCTTGCCTCTTTCTGCACCCCTCTTGCCGCTTTCTGCATGTCTGGTGGTTCTTTCTGCACTTCTCTTGCTTCTTTTTACACCCTTGTTCCCTCTTTCAGCAGTTCTCTTGCCTCTTTCTGCACCTCTGTTGCTTCTTTCTGCACCATTGTTCCCTCTTTCAGCAGTTCTCTTGCCTCTTTCTGCACCTCTGTTGCTTCTTTCTGCACTTCTCTTGTCTCTTTCTGCACTCCTCTTGCTTCTTTCAGCACCTCTCTTGCACATTTCTTCACGCCTCTTGCCTCTTTGTACATCTCTCTTCCCTATTTCTTCACCTCTCTTGCCTCTGTCTGCACCCCTGTTCCATCTTTCTGTACCTCGTTTGCCTGTTTGTGCAACTTTCTTGCCTCTTTCTGCAGCTCTCTTGCCTCCTTCTGCACCTCTGTTGCTTTTTTGTGTACTTCTCTTGCCTCTTTCTGCACCCATTTTGCTTCTTTGTACACTTCTCTTGCTTCTTTCTGTACCTATATTGCCTCTTTCCGCACCCCCTCGCCTCTTTCTGCACCCCTCTTCTTTCTTTCTGCACCCCTCTTCCCTCTTTCGGCATCTCTCTTGTCTCTTTCTGCACTTCTCTTGCCTCTTTCTGCACCACTGTTATTTTTTTCTGCACTTCTCTTGCCTCTTTCTGCACCTCAGTTGCTTCTTTCTGTACCCCTCTTGCCACTTTCTCCACCCCTGTTACCCCTTTTTGCACCCCTCTTGCCTCTTTCTGCACCTTTCTTGCCTCTTTCTCCTCCCTCATCACTCTTTCTGCACCTCTGTTACTTTTTTGTGCACTTCTCTAGCCTCTTTCTGCACCCATTTTGCTTCTTTCTGCACCCATCTTCCCTCTTTCTGCAACCCTCTTCCCTCTTTCTGCACCTCTCTTGTCTCTTTCTGCTCTTCTCTTTCCTCTTTCTGCACCCCTGTTGTTTTTTTCTGCACGTCTCTTTCCTCTTTCTGCACCTCTGTTGCTTCTTTCTGCACCCCTCTTGCCTCTTTCTGTACCCCCTTCCCTCTTTCTGCATGTCTCTTCCCTCTTTCTGCACTTCTCTTCCCTCTTTCTTCACTTCTCTTCACTCTTTCAGCACCCCTCTTGCCTCTATCTGCACCTCACTTGCCTCTTTCTGCACTTCTCCTGCCTCTTTCTGCACCTGTCTTGCTTCTTTCTGCACTTCTGTTCCTCTTTTCTGCCCCTTTCTTGTTTCCTTTTGCAACTCTCTTGTCTGTTTCATCACTTCTCTTGCTTCTTTCTGCACCTCTGTTGCTTCTTTAAGCACTTCTCTTGCCTCTTTCTGCACTTCCTTTGCTTGTTTCTGTAACTCTCTTGTCTCTTTTATCACTTCTCTTGCTTCTTTCTGCACCTCTGTTGCTTCTTTCTGCACCCCTCTTCCCTCTTTCTATACCCCTCTTTGCGTTTTCTGTACCTCTCTTGCTTTTATCTGCAGCTCTCTTGCCTGTTTCTATACCTCTCTTGCTTCTTTCTGCACCTCTCTTGCCTCTTTCTGTACCTCAGTTGGTTCTTTCTGCACTTCTCTTGCCTCTTTCTGCACCCCTCTTGCTTCTTTATGTACCTCTGGTGGTTCTTTCTGCACTTCTCATACTTCTTTCTACACCTCTCTTGCTTTTATTTGCACCCCTCTTGCCTCTTTCTGTATCCCTCTTCCATCTTTCTGCACCTCTCTTGCCTCTTTCTGCACCCCTGTTCCCTCTTTCAGCAGTTCTCTCGCCTCTTTCTGCACCTCTGTTGCTTCTTTCTGCACTTCTCTTGCCTCTTTCTGCACTCCTCTTGCCTCTTTCTACACCTCTGTTGATTCTTTCTGCACTCCTCTTGCTTTTTTCAGCACCTCTTGCAAATTTCTGCACCCCTCTTGCCTCTTTGTGTATCTCTCTTCCCTATTTCTGCACCTCTCTTGCCTAAGTCTGCACCCCTGTTCCATCTTTCTGCACCCCATTTGCCTGTTTGTGCAACTTTCTTGCCTCTTTCTGCAGTTCTCTTGCCTCCTTCTGCACCTCTGTTGCTTTTTTGTGTCCTTCTCTTGCCTCTTTCTGCACCCCTCTTGCCTCTTTCTGCACCCATGTTGCTTTTTTCTGCACTTCTCTTGCTTCTTTCTGTACCTCTCTTGCTTCTTTCCGCACTCCCTTGCATCTTTCTGCACCCCTCTTCTCTATTTCTGTACCCCTCTTCCCTCTTTCTGCACCTCTCTTGCCTCCTTCTGCACCTCTCTTGCCACTTTCTGCACCTCTCTTGCCTCTTTCTGCACCACTGTTGGTTTTTTCTGCACTTCTCTTTCTTCTTTCTGTACTTCTCTCGCCTGTTTCTATATTGAAATGGGAAGTGCAAGCTGTTAAGTTTAAAGGTCTGCGTGCTCTCGTGACTGAGGTATATGTCTATTTGTACATGTATTCTCACATGTGTTATGGATCTGAAGATGGTAGATTAAAAAGCGGGTAGCTTCTCTTATAGGTGGTCAAATCTTGTTAGTTCTGCTCTGTCATTAGGTTGCACAGGCAGACATGTGTTATGTATATAGGTGTTATAGAGCCCCTCAAATATACTATTGAATATGCATGTGCCCTGTATTAGGAGCAGAAAGAAATACATGCACCTTCTTGTACACAAATTTACAGAGTATGCTGTTTGAAACACGAATATTTAAGTTTTTGTATATTTACTTTTATGTAACATGTCACCAGGTAAAAGCAGAGACACACGCATGCATACCTTCACAAACTTGGTCAGACTTACAATGGTGATATGGTTAGGATTGCTGTTTTACATTTGGTAGGCCTAACATTCTAAACAGTCGATGAATAGTGAACCTTCAAGAGAAAAGTGAGGTTTAAGACATCTTGGGAGAAGGATTAGTGATTAGGCTACTTTGTATGAGTCTGTGGAAAGGTACAGTCGAGTAGGCCTCTTTCTGCACCTCTGTTGCTTCTTTCTGCACTTCTCTTGCTTCTTTTTGCACCTTTCTTCCTCTTTCTGGACTTCTGTTGCCTCTTTCTGCACTTCTCTTGCTTCTTTCTGTGCCTTTCTTCCTCTTTCTGCACATGTCCTACCTATGTAGGCATATTTAGAAATTAGCATTTAAAAACCTTAGAAATTCACTGAAAAAAAAATGTTTCAGGGACGTTATAGTTAGGAATTAGCAGTTAAAAAATCTTTGAAATTCACTGAAAAAACCACAGGTTTCAGGGATGTTCTAGTTAGTTGGACATTTCACTCGTACAAAACCAGAGAAATTCAGCTGTTATAGTGGGTGTATCAAAGGTTATATTAGGGTGTGAGGAGGTGTATCAGATGATCACGTGGATGTTGTCATCAGTGATGTCATCAGTGATGTCATCTGAGATGTCATCAGTGATGTCATCAGTGATGTCACTGACCATGTCATGAGTGATGTAATATGTGACATCATCAGCAGTGCATTGCCGGTGCGTGAGTTATAGTTAGCTCAACTAACTATAACGGCCAAAATTCCACTCGCCCGGAACCACCACCTCCCGGGGGCACTAATTATTTAAATACTGAGATCCAAGCGGCCCTCGGCCCCGGGGACCACTACCTCCCCGGGGCTTTAAATAAGATGGGGGGCTGCACGGTCCCCCTCGTGGAGCCCTAGATGGCCCTGGGGACCACCCCCCCCCAGGGCCGGCTCCAGCAATGTCCCGGTGGGCCCACCCACGGGACATTGCAGTTTGCAAGGGCAGGGCGGGAGCACTGCTCCCGCCCTGTCATTGCAAACCTCCCTCTGCTTCGCTTCATGGAAGCGAGAGCAGGAAACCTGCTCTCGCTTCCATGAGCCAAGCTGAAGTAGTTTTGGACAAGGGAGCTGCATGTTTGCAGCTCCCTTGTCCAAAAGCAATGCCGGCTCCCGCAGGAGGTGAGGAGCCGGGAGGGACTGCGGGGGCCTTGGTGCTCCCCCCCAGGTCCCCAACAAAGCAGCCTAGCCCTGGGGGATGGGGTCCCCGGGGCCAAAAGTGGCTCGGGAGGGGGGTCACTCGGCCCCCTCCCAAAGGAATAGCCGGGCCCCGGGTGATGGGATCCCCACGGCCAAATTCTGCCTGGGGAGGGGGGCCGCACCCCCCTCCCCAAAAATAAATGTTAAAAATAGTTGGCCAAGCCTCAGGGGATGGGGTCCCCGGGTCAAAAATGGCCTGTGGGAGCTTAAAAAATAATTTAAAAAATGGTACAGCCCCAGGGGATGGGGTCCCCGGGGCAGAAATCGGCCTCGGGAGGGGGGCCACATGGCCCCCCTCCCGTTTTACTTTAAATGAAGAAAAAATGGGACAGGCCCTGTGGAATGGGGTCCCCAGGGCCTAAAAAGGATCAAGGGAAGGGGGGCCACACAGCCCCCCTTCCTAAAATAGGGAAAGAAAAGGAGGCCGTAACTCCCCGAGGCCCCGCCCCCTCTCTGCATGACTGTGCAAATGTGCCTCCTGCCGTGATCTGGGTTGGGGGATGAAGTCCCCTTTCATGGTGAGGGTCCTTAGGGGCCAACTAGTCCATCTGTTGCCTTGGACCACCTCTCAGCAATCCCACTGTGTGGGGCTTACTAGAGATAACAGGAGGGCTAGTCGGCCCCCAGGGACCCTCAGAAGGCAAGGGGACTTCATCCCCCAACCAAGAGTGTGCCAGGAGGCTCGTTTGCAGAGTGGTGGAGAAAGGGGGCGTGGCCTGTGTCCACCTCTCAGCAATCCCACTGTGTGGGGCTTACTGGAGGTAACAGGTAGGCTAGTTGGCCCCTAAGGCCCCCCAGCAGCAAAAGAGACTTCATCCCCCAACCAAGAGCGCGCCAGGAGGCGCGTTTGCAGAGAGATGGACAAAGGGGGCATGGCCTGGTATCAGTGCTCTGCAAACCTGCTGTGTGGGACTTACTGGAGGTAACAGAAGGGTAGTTGGCCCCCAAGGACATCCTTGGGGGCCAACTACCCTCCTGTTACCTCCAGTAAGTCCCATACAGTGGGATTGCTAAGAAGTCTTCGGAGGCCACGCCACCCTTTCTCCACCACTCTGCAAACGTGCCTCCTGGCACACTACTGGTTGGGGGATGAAGTCCACTTTACTCCTGAGGGACTTTGGGGGCCAAGAAGCCTTCCTGGTACCTCCTGTAAGTCCTACGCAGTGGAATTCCTGAGCGCTGGTTGGAGGCCCAGCCCTCTTTCTCCACCACTCTGCAAACGCGACTACTAGGTAAAGAAGCATTTGGAATGTAATAGGTCTCGCATTCGCGAAAGTTACGGGTATTGGCGTTGTAAATGTAAAAGTTTTTTTACTAATGTTTTTTGGAGGGGGGTGGATGTACGTTGTATGTAGTGGAATTATGCGGTATGTTGTGCAGTGAAATTATGTGGATAGAAAGTATGTGGTATTTAGTGTATAGGAATTATGTAGAGTGAGATTATGTGTTATGGAGAGTAATTATGTGGTATGGTAGTCTGTGTTGTGGAGGGGTAACCTCAGGTTTAGTATTCCTCGTTTCCATAGAAGCTATAAACTCAATGAGACAAAAAAAAAAAGGAACCACTGAGGAGCACTTCTGGACCTAGTCGGAGGTATGAGAAGGGCCACTGGAATTATGCGACTGTTCGGCTGCATCAATTTTCGCATAATTAGACATTTTCCGCACTTGCCACATAATCCATCATCTGCTGCATAATCTGCAGATTTGAACAAAAAAAAACTTGTTTCTAGCTCAAACGGCTCAAACGTTACCAAAAATGCAGCGACAAGTGTTACAGTGTGGTGGAAGGCCCTTTGCAAACCTGGAATGGTCACCTGTTACTTATTGCTAAATGTGGGTGTTGGTACTAATGGTGCGCAAACCACTCTTACTTCTTTCTGCGCCTCTCTTGCCTCTTTCTGCATTTTTCTTGCTTCTTTGTGCACCTTTCTTCCTTTTTATGGACTTCTCTTAACGCTTTCTGCACATCTCTTCCGCTTTCTGTACCTCCCTTCTTTCTGCATCTCTCTTGCTTCTTTCCTCACCCCTCTTGCCTCTTTCTGCACCCCTCTCCGTCTTTCTGTACCTCTCTTGCCTCTTTCTGCACACCTGTTCCCTCTTTCTGCACCTCTCCTGTCTGTTTCTGCACCTCTGTTGGTTATGTCTGCACTCCTCTTGCCTCTTTCCGCACCTGTGTTGCTACTTTCTGAACCCCTGTTCCCTCTTTCTGCACCTCTCCTGCCTATTTCTGTACTTCTCTTTCCTCTTTCTGCACCTCTGTTGCTTCTTTCTGCACCCCTCTTGCCTCTTTCTGTACCCCTGTTCCCTCTTTCTGCATGTCTCATCCCTCTTTCTGCACTTCTCTTCCCTCTTTCTGCACCCCTCTTGCCTCTTTCTGCACCTCAATTGCCTCTTTCTGCACCTCACTTGCCTCTTTCTGCACCTCTCTTTCCTCTTCCTGCAACTCTCTTGCCTCTTTCTGCACCTCACTTGCCTCTTTCTGCACCTGTTGTGCCTCTTTCTGCACCTGTCTTGCCCCTTTCTGCATCTCACTTGCCTCTTTCTGCACTTCTCTTTCTTTTTTCTGCACCTTTCTTGTCTCTTTCTGCAAGTCTCTTGTCTGTTTCATCACTTCTCTTCCTTCTTTCTGCACCTCTGTTGCTTCTTTCAGCACTTCTCTTGCCTCTTTCTGCACTTCTTTTGCCTGTTTCTGCAACACACTTGTCTCTTTCATCACTTCTCTTGCTTCTTTCTGCACCTCTGTTGCTTCTTTCAGCACCCCTCTTGCCTCTTTCTGCACCCTTCTTCTGACTTTCTGTACCTCTCATGCCTCTTTCTGCACCCCTATTCCCTCTTTCTGCACCTCTCTTGCCTCTTTCTGCACTTCTCTTCCTTTTTTCTGCACATTTCTTGTTTCTCTCTGCAACTCTCTCATCTGTTTCATGACTTCTCTTGCTTCTTTCTGCACCTCTGTTGCTTCTTTCAGCACTTCTCTTGCCTCTTTCTGCACTTCTTTTGCCTGTTTCTGAAACACTCTTGTCTCTTTCATCACTTCTCTTGCTTCCTTCTGCACCTCTGTTGCTTCTTTCAGCACCCCTCTTGCCTCTTTCTACACCTCTTTTCTGTCTTTCTGTACCTCTCTTGCCTCTTTCTGCACCCCTGTTCCCTCTTTCTGCACCTCTCCTGCCTGTGTCTGCACCTCTCTTGTCTCTTTCTGCACTTCTCTTGCCTCTTTCTGTACCTCTGTTGCTTATTCCTACACCCCTGTTCCCTCTTTCTGCACCTCTCCTGCCTGCTTATGTACCTCTCTTGTCTCTTTCTGTACTTATCTTGCCTCTTTCTACACCTCTGTTGCTTCTTTCTGCACCCCTCTTGTCTCTTTCTGTACCCCTGTTCCCTCTTTCTGCATGTCTCTTCCCTCTTTCTGCACATCTATTCCCTCTTTCTGCACCCTCTTTGCCTCTTTCTCCACCTCACTTGCCTCTTTATGCACCTCACCTGCCTCTTTCTGCACCTCTCTTTCCTCTTTCTGCAACTCTCTTGCCTCTTTCAGCACCTCACTTGCCTCTTTCTGCAGCTCTCTTGCATCTTTCTGCACCTGCCTTGCCTCTTTCTGCATCTCACCTGCCTCTTTCTGCACTTCTCTTCCTTTTTCTGCACCTTTCTTGTTTCTTTCTGCAACTCTCTTGTCTGTTTCATCACTTCTCTTGCTTCTTTCTGCACCTCTGTTGTTTCTTCCAACACTTCTCTTGCCTCTTTCTGCACTTCTTTTGCCTGCTTCTGCAACACTCTTGTCTCTGTCATCACTTCTCTTGCTTCTTTCTGCACCTCTGTTGCTTCTTTCAGCACCCCTCTTGCCTCTTTCTGCACCCCTTTTCTGTCTTTCATTACCTCTCTTGCCTCTTTCTGAACCCCTGTTCCCTCTTTCTGCACCTCTCCAGCCTGTTTCTGTACCTCTCTTGCCTCTTTCTGCACTTCTCTTGCCTCTTTCTGCACCTGTGTTGCTTCTTTCTGCACCCCTGTTCTCTCTCTCTGCACCTCTCCTGCCTGTTTCTGCACCTGTCTTGCCTGTTTCTGTATTTCTCTTCCTTTTTTCAGCACCTTTCTTGTGTCTTTCTGCAACTCTCTTGTCTGTTTCATCACTTCTCTTGCTTCTTTCTGCACCTCTGTTGCTTCTTTCAGTACTTCTCTTGCCTCTTTCTGCACTTCTTATGCCTGTTTCACTCTCTTGTCTCTTTCATCTCTTCTCTTGCTTTTTTCTGCACCTGTGTTGCTTCTTTCTGTGCCCCTCTTGCCTCTTTCTGCATCCCTCTTCCCTCTTTCTGTACCTCTCTTGCCTCTTTCTGCACCCCTCTTCCCTGTTTCTGCACCTCTTTTGCCTGTTTCTGTACCTCTCTTGCCTCTTTCTGCACCTCTCTTGCCTCTTTCTGCACCTCTGTTGGTTCTTTCTGCACTTCTTGTGCCTCTTTCTACATCCTTCTTGCCTCTTTCTGCACCTCTGGTGGTTCTTTCTGCACTTCTCTTGCTACTTTCTATTCCTCCTTTCCTTTTTTTATGCACCCCTCTTGCCTCTTTCTGCACTCTTCTTCCCTCTTTCTGCACCTCACCTGCCAGTTTCTGTACCTCACTTGCCTCTTTCTGCACCCCTCTTGCCTCTTGCTGTACCCCTGTTCCCTCTTTCTGCATGTCTCTTCCCTCTTTCTGCACTTCTCTTCAATCTTTCTGCACCCCTCTTGCCTCTTTCTGCGCCTCACCTGCCTCTTTCTGCACCTCTCTTATCTCTTTCTGCACCTGTCTTGCCTCTTTCTGCATTTCACTTGCCTCTTTCTGCACTTCTCTTCCTTTTTTCTGCACCTTTCTTGTTTCTTTCTGCAACTCTCTTGTCTGTTTCATCACATCTTTTGTTTCTTTCTGTACCTTTCTTGCTTCTTTCTGCACCCCTAGGCCTCTTTCTGTACCACTCTTCCCTCTTTCTGCACTCCTCTTGCTTCTTTCTGCACCTCTGTTCCTTCTTTCTGCACTTCTTTTGTTTCTTTCTGCACCTCTCTTGCTTCTTTCTGCCCCCCTCTTGCTTCTTTCTGCACCCCTCATGCCTCTTTCACACCTCTTGCCTCTTTCTGCACCTCTGTTCCTTGTTTCTGCACTTCTTTTGATTTTTTCTGGAGCTCTGCTTCTTACTGCACCCCCTTGCCTCTTTCTCCACCCCTTTTCCCTCTTTCTTCCCCCCTGTTGCCTCTTTCTCCACCTCTGTTGCTTGTTTCTGCACTTCTCTTGCTGCTTTCTACATCCCTCTTGCCTCTTTCTGCACCTCTGTTGCTTCTTTCTGCACTTATCTTGCTTATATCTGCAGTTCTCTTGCATCTTTCTACACTTCTCTGTAGGAGAGTAGGATCTGCTTCACATGGGTACCCCCACTTTTTGCTGATGCTTCACTGTTTTTCGACTTTAGTCTGGCTGAGGCCCTGCTAATCAGAACCCCAGCCTAGCTGCTTCCTCTCTAAAATGGTTTCCATGTGCCTTAAGCACATTTCTAATCGGAATCTGGAGTGCCCTTATAAGTCCCTAGTATATGGTATACTATGTACCCAGGGCATAGGTACCTCAGAGGCCTACCAGGGGCTGCAGCATGTATTGTGCCACCCCTGGAAGGCCATCCAAAAGGACACCACAGGTCTGCTACTGCAGCCTGGGTAAGGTGGTGCATGCACCCCTTACTGTGATATAGGTTACCTATATCACTACATACATACACACATATAAACCTATAAGTCACTCCTATGGCAGGCCTTGTCAATCCTGAAGCCAGAGTGCTTGGTTCCTATGTGAGAGGGTGCCTCTGCATGAGCAGAGCCCCTCTGCAGAGTTCGGAGACCCTTCTCTGATGCTGTTTGTAGTGCAGCCTGACCATATACTCTTAAGCGCATTATAACCTCGCGTTAAATGCTAACTTTGGGATGGCTGCACGGAAACATGTCGTGTTTGGTGTCAAACATCTTGGAATACTACCCCCGCCAGTTCTGGTGGCGGGGTAGCATTCCACCCTTCTAGAGGGAGAGACATGTACACACCGGCCTGCCCGGTAACTTCTTTCCAAGCCCTGGCATCACAAAATGGATGCCGCTGCCACAGACACGGGTCTGGCCTCCTGCTGCTGACTGAAACTCTGGCAGGGGAGGCCTGGACAATAGGTTTCCTGTCCCAGGGAGGTGTAACCACCTCCCCAGACAGGATAATGTGTATTGGGGCTGGGCAGGAGCACTCTCTGGTGCTTTGAAGTCTCGCACTGGGGGCACACTTGGTGTCCCTGTGCATACCCCAGTTCAAACTGGTTCAGGGGCTTCAAGCCCCTGCTCTGGCATGAAACTGGACAAAGGGAATGGGTGTAACCACCCCTCTTCCCTGACCCTCCCATAGGTGGGTCCCCAGAGTATGTCCAACCCCCTAACTTAGTATAAGTATGGGACCCCAGTCCTTAGGACTTTAGATTTACGTGGACGAAACTCTGATACAGAATCCTGGACCTTCGACGCTCTACTTTAAGATTAGAGGACTGAAGAATCTCCCTTGGGGTCAAGGAGTGACTCCCCTGCTTGGCAGGCACCAACGAAGCAATTGTCCGGTCTGCATCGCTGAAGCTCCCGCCGGACGCCAAAGTCTTTGCATCACCAGAGGTGGATTTCCAGACTTCCCCGAGGCTGCACTGAGTCCCCAGCAAAGCTGAGGCCCGTAGCTGTCGTGAGTAACGTGGAACCGTGACCCCTGGACACCGAGCACATTTGCAAGTGCATCCTCTTCCTGGTCTCCCACGAAGTTGTGCTTTGGGCTCCGAGTAGCCCCTGCCTCCAACACCGACTGCACCAAGGATCACTGGCCTCCACTCCACGAGTGTCCCGTGAGCCAGCTCTAAGTGCGTCCACTTGAGGCTCATTTGCAGTCACTAGTCCGTTGGCTAGTGGGCCCTCCTGAAAGCCAATCTTCTTCTGCTTGGGCTTCCTTGATTGCTCCAGGCGTGCCCCAACTTACCCTTGCTGGGTGAGTCCTTCAGACCTTGCTGGTCTGCACCACCGTCCTTCTTCTATTTCCACAAGACTTGCCGTTGCCAAGGCTTTTTGGGTCCAATCTGGTCGCCGACACATCAGCAATCGACAGACATCGTGGGAAAGCTCGAATCCAGCTCCTGGTTATCGTCGACGCCTCCTGGACCTCGTGGCTGAAGAGTCAAGATGACCGTCAACCTACCTGAAGCACCCGACATCGGTGGGCATCCGCTCATCGCCTTCCTGGTCACTGGCTAGTGACCCAGACTCTGTCCCCTCTGCTTTCAGGTCCTTCAGATCTTTGATCCACCTTTGGATCCACCCGAACACTTTCGACTTGGCCGCCAGCAGCACTTTGCAGCAGATCGCCATTGAAAACGACGACGAAACCCGACCCCGAAAGACACCTATGCACCCGGCTTCTCTGGGTGAGGTAACTCGAGTACTCCGGTGCTCCCGTGGGGATAGACTCTAGAACAACCCAGTTCTAAAGGGGTTTGCTCCAAGTCCTCCTCTAAGTGTCCCTTTTCTTTAAAATTCGAACCGCGACTTTCCCCATAGAAGTCAACGGCGATTCGCGGCTGTGTTCTCACACTGCACGCGTCCTCCGTGGGTCCCCTGTGTCACTACCTTGGGTGGTTCCTTGTGGTCCAAGCACTTCTACAGGCTCTAGGCCTTGTGTCTAGCTCAGTCGTGGTTCTTATACCACTTTATTGGTATATGGTTTGGTACGCCCCTAGGGCTCAAACGTGTATTTGTGCTATTACTGTTGATAACTAACTTATAACTTATGTACTTCGAACTCTAGCCTCATAAAGAGACTAGAGGGGTGTGTTTAGCAATAAATACATATATTTTGAATATATACCTGGTGTGGTCCTCTTTCATTTGGTCACTCAAGAGATTATAGACTGGTAAAACAAGCTGCTTTACATTCCTTCAAGACTTAGCCTGAAGGCTGCTCTCCATAGCTACCACTAGGATAGCTTTCAATAAAGGTTGTCTTTAACCTATCTCCAATAAGGGGTTGTTTGGACTGGTGCAAGGTGCCCACTATAACTAGTGGACAGCATATACCAGGCCAACTTCTCACATTCTCTTGTCTCTTTCTCCACCCCTCTTACCCCTTTCTGCATCTCTGTTGCTTGTTTCTGCACTTCTCTTGTCTCTTCCTCCACCCCGTTCTACTTTTCTGCAGCTCTGTTGCTTCTTTCTGCACCTCTCTTGCTTCTTACTGCACCCCTCGTGCCTCTTTCACACCCCTCTTCCCTCTTTCTGCACCCCTCTTGCCTCTTTCTGCACCTCTGTTTCTTCTTTCTGGACTTCTTTTGTTTCTGTCCGCACCTCTCTTGCTTCTTTCTGCACACCTCTTGCCACTTTCTCCAACCCTGTTCCCCCTTTTTCCATCTCTGTTGCTTCTTCTGCACTTCTCTTGCTTCTTTCTGCACCTCTGTCCCTTCTTTCTGCAACCCTTGTGCCTCTTTCTATACCCCTCTTTCCTCTTTCTTCACCCCTCTTGCCTCTTTCTGCACCTCTGTTCCTTCTTTCTGCACTTCTTTTGTTTCTTTCTGCACCTCTCTTGCTTCTTTTTGCTTCCCTCTTGCCTCTTTGTCCATCCCTCGTCCCCATTTCTGCATCTGTGTTGCTACTTTTTATACTTCTCTTGTCTCTTTTTGCACCCCTCTTCACTCTTTCTGCACCTCTGTTGCTTCTTTCTGCACTTCTCTTGCATCTTTCTGCACCCCTCATGCCTCTTTCTGCACCCCTTGTGCCTCTTTCTGCACCCCTCTTCCCTCTTTCTGCACCTCTCTTGCCTCTTTCTGCACTTCTTTTGCCTCTTTTTGCACCACTGTTGTTTTTTTCTGCACTTCTCTTGCCTCTTTCTGCACCTCTGTTGCTTATTTATGCACTCCTCTTGCCTCTTTCTGCACCCTTTGTGCCTCTTACTGCACATCTCTACCCTCTTTCTGTACTTCTCTTCCCTCTTTCTGCACTTCTCTTCTCTGTTTCCGCACCTCTCTTGCCTCTTTTTCCAGTTCTCTTGCCTCTTTCTGCATCACTGTTGTTTTTCTGCACTTCTCTTGCCTCTTTCTGTATCCCTTCCCTCTTTCTGCACATCTCTTCCCTCTTTCTGTACTTCCCTTCCCTCTTTCTTCACTTCTCTTCTCTCTTTCTGCACCCCTATTGCCTCTGTCTGAACCTCACTTGCCTCTTTCTGCACCTCTCCTGCCTCTTTCTGCACCTGTCTTGACTCTTTCTGCACTTCTCTTCCTTTTTTCTGCGCCTTTCTTGTTTCTTTCTGCAATTCTCTTGTCTGTTTTATCACTTCTCTTGCTTCTTTCTGCACATCTGGTGCTTCTTTCAGCACCCCTCTTGCCTTTTTCTGCACCCCTCTTTCGTCTTTCTGTACCTCTCCTGCCTGTTTCTGTACCTCTCTTGCCTCTTTCTGCACTTCTCTTGCCTCTTTCTGTACCCCTGTTGCTTCTTTCTGCACCCCTCTTGCCTCTTTCTGAACCCCCTTCCCTCTTTCTACACATCTCTTCCCTCTTTCTGTACTTGTCTTCCCTCTTTTTGCACTCCTCTCCTCTCTTTCTGCACCCCTCTTGCCTCTGTCTGTACCTCACTTGCCTCTTTCTGCACCTCTCCTGCCTCTTTCTGCACCTGTCTTGCCTCTTTCAGCACATCTCTTCCTTTTTTCTGCACCTTTCTTGTTTCTTTCTGCAACTCTCTTATCTGTTTTATCACTTCTCTTGCCTCTTTCTGCACCTCTGTTGCTCCTTTCAGCACTTCTCTTGCCTCTTTCTACACCTTTGTTGCTTCTTTTGGCACTTCTCTTTCTTCTTTCTGCACTTCTGTTGCTTCTTTCTGCACTCCTCTTGCCTCAGTCTGCACCCTTCTTCCCTCTTTCTGTACCTCTCTTGCCTCTTTCTGCACCCCTGTTCCCATTTTCTGCACCTCTCTTGCCTTTTTCTGCAACTCTCTTGCCTCTTTCTGTAGTTCTCTTGTCTCCTTCTGCACCTCTGTTGCTTCTTTCTGCACTTCAAATGCCTTTTTCTGCACCCCTCTTGCCTCCTTCTGCACCTCTGTTGGTTCTTTCTGCACTTCTCTTGCACATTTCTGTACCCCAAGTGCCTCTGTGTGCACCTCTCTTGTCTCTTTCTTCTCCTCTCTTGCCTCTTTCTGCACCCTTCTTGCTTCTTTCTGCACCTCATTTGCTTTTCTCTGCACTTCTTTTGCCTCTTTCTGCACCCCTCTTGCCACTTTCTGCACCCCTCTTGCCACTTTCTGCACCTCTTTTGGTTCTTTCTGCACGGCTCTTGCTTCTGTCTGCTATTCTCTTGCAAATTTCTGCATCCCTCTTGCCTCTTTCTGTACCTCTGTTGCTTCTTTCAGCACTTCTCTTGCCTCTTTCTGCACTTCTTTTGCCTGTTTCTGCAACTCTCTTGTATCTTTCGTCACTTCTCTTGCCTCTTTCTGCACCTCTGTTGCTTCTTTCTGCACCCCTCTTGCCTCTTTCTGCACCCCTCTTCCCTCTTTCAGCACCTCTCTTGCCTCTTTTTGCACCTCTGTTGCTTCTTTCTGCACTTCTCTTGCCTCTTTCTGCACCCCTCTTGCCTCTTTCTGTACCTTTGTTTCTTCTTTCTGCACTTCTCTTGCTTCTTTCTGCACTTCTGTTTCTTCTTTCTGCAGTCCTCTTGCCTCAGTCTGCACCCTTATTCCCTCTTTCTGCACCTCTCTTGTCTCTTTCTGCACCCCTGTGCCCATTTTCTGCACCTCTCTTGCCTGTTTCTGCAACTCTCTTGCCTCTTTCTGCAGTTCCCTTGTCTCCTTCTGCACCTCCGTTGCTTCTTTCTGCACTTCACTTGCCTTTTTCTGCACCCCTCTTGCCTCCTTCTACACCTCTGTTGCTTCTTTCTGCACCCCTCTTTCTGCACCCCTCTTCCCTCTTTCAGCACCTCTCTTGCCTCTTTTTGCACCTTTGTTGCTTCTTTTGGCACTTCTCTTTCTTCTCTCTGCACTCCTCTTGCCTCAGTCTGCACCCTTCTTCCCTCTTTCTGTACCTCTCTTGACTCTTTCTGCACCCCTGTTTCTATTTTCTGCACCTCTCTTGCCTGTTTCTGCAACTCTCTTGCCTCTTTCTGCAGTTCTCTTGTGTCGATCTGCACCTCTGTTGCTTCTTTCTGCACTTCACTTGCCTCTTTCTACACCCCTCTTGCCTCCTTCTGCACCTCTGTTGGTTCTTTCTTCACTTCTCTTGCTTCTTTCTGCACCTCTCTTGCAAATTTCTGTACCCCAAGTGCCTCTGTGTGCACCTCTCTTGTCTCTTTCTGCTCCTCTCTTGCCTCTTCCTGCACCCTTCTTGCTTCTTTCTGCACCTCATTTGCTTTTCTCTGCACTTCTTTTGCCTCTTTCTGCACCCCTCTTGCCACTTTCTGCACCTCTTTTGGTTCTTTCTGCACTGCTCTTGCTTCTGTCTGCTATTCTCTTGCAAATTTCTGCATCCCTCTTGCCTCTTTCTGTACCTCTGTTGCTTCTTTCAGCACTTCTCTTGCCTCTTTCTGCACTTCTTTTGCCTGTTTCTGCAACTCTCTTGTATCTTTCATCACTTCTCTTGCCTCTTTCTGCACCTCTGTTGCTTCTTTCTGCACCCCTCTTGCCTCTTTCTGCACCCCTCTTCCCTCTTTCAGCACCTCTCTTGCCTCTTTTTGCACCTCTGTTGCTTCTTTCTGCACTTCTCTTGCCTCTTTCTGCACCCCTCTTGCCTCTTTCTGTACCTTTGTTTCTTCTTTCTGCACTTCTCTTGCTTCTTTCTGCACTTCTGTTTCTTCTTTCTGCAGTCCTCTTGCCTCAGTCTGCACCCTTCTTCACTCTTTCTGCACCTCTCTTGCCTCTTTCTGCACCCCTGTGCCCATTTTCTGCACCTCTCTTGCCTGTTTCTGCAACTCTCTTGCCTCTTTCTGGAGTTCTCTTGTCTCCTTCTGCACCTCCGTTGCTTCTTTCTGCACTTCACTTGCCTTTTTCTGCACCCCTCTTTCCTCCTTCTGCCCCTCTGTTGCTTCTTTCTGCACCCCTCTTGCCTCTTTCTGCACCCCTCTTCCCTCTTTCAGCACCTCTCTTGCCTCTTTTTGCACCTTTGTTGCTTCTTTTGGCACTTCTCTTTCTTCTCTCTGCACTCCTCCTGCCTTAGTCTGCATCCCTCTTCCCTCTTTCTGTACCTCTCTTGCCTCTTTCTGCACATCTGTTGCTTCTTTATGCACTTCTCTTGCCTCTTTCTGTACCCCTCTTGCCTCTTTCTGTACCTCTCTTGCCTCTTTCTGCAACCCTGTTCCCTTTTTCTGCACCTCGCTTGCCTGTTTCTGCAACTCTCTTGCCTCTTTCTGCAGTTACTCTGTCTCCTTGTGCACCTCTATTGTTTCTTCCTGTACCTCTCTTGCATCTTTCTGCACTTCTCTTGCCTCTTTCTGCACATCTCTTGCTTCTTTCTGCACCTCACTTACCTATTTCTGCTCCTCTCTTGCCTCTTTCGGCTCCTCTCTTGCCCCTTTCTGCACTTCTCTTGCCTCTTTCTACACTTCTCTTGCCTCTTTCTGCACTTCTCTTGCCTCTTTCTGCACATTTCTTACTCTTTCTGCACCTCTCTTGTTTTTTTCTGCAATTCTCTTGCTCCTTTCTGTACTTCTCTCGCCTGTTTCTATATTCAAATGGGAAGGGCAAGCTGTCAAGTTTAAAGGTCTGCGTGCTCTCGTGACTGAGGTATATGTCTACTTAGGGGGTAGTTTTCAAATGGGAGGAGGGCCACGCAGTGCTTCCACAATCCCATAGCAAATAAGTGTGCTCGCTTTGACCAAGCAAGAGCACTTTTCTCTCGCTTGGTCAAAGCGAGCACACTTTGCTTTTTACCCCCAGGGAGCTGCATGTCAGCAGCTCCCTGGGGATAAAAAGCCATGCAGGAGGCGGGAGCCGGCCGGGAACGTGGAGGCCTTCAGGCTACCCTGCGGTCCCCAACCAGCTGGCAAGAGGAGGGGGGTTGCAGCCCCCCTCCCTAAAAATAAAATATAAAAAAAATCAAAAAAGAAATGGCCATGCCCTGGGGGATGGAGCCCCAGGGGCCAAAATCGGCCTGGGGAGGGGCGATGCACGGGCCCCCTCCCCTTTATAAGTGAAAAGAAAAAGAAAGGCCTAGCCCTGTGGGATGGGGTCCCTGGGGCCGAAATCGGCCCCAAGAGGGAGGCCGTGGGGCGCCTCTCCCTTTCTATTTTTTTTTTTTTTTAAATGAGTCAGGGGAAAGGGACCACGCAGCCCCCATCTTAAAATAAAATAAAAAGAGAGCTGGCAACTCGCCGAGGCCCCGCACCCTGTCTCCACTACTCTGCAAACTCGCTCCGGGCTCGTTCTTGGTTGGGGGATGAAGTCCCATTCGCTGCTGAGGGTCCTTAGGGGCCCACTAGCCCACCTGTTACCTCCAGTAAGTCCTGCACAGTGGGATTGCTAAAAGGTCTTCAGTGGCCACACACCCTTTTCTCCACCACTCTGCAAACACGCTTCCTGGTGCACTACTGATTGGGGGATGAAGTCCACTTTACTCCTGAGGGACCCTGGGGGGGAAGAAGCCCTCCTAGTACCTCCTGTAAGTCCTACATAGCGGAATTCCTGAGAGCTGTTTGGAGGCCCAGCCCCCTTTCTCCACCACTCTGCAAACTTGACTGCTAGTTAAAAAACCTTAGAAATTCACTGAAAAAAACAAAGGTTATAAGGACTATATAGTTAGAAAATAGAATTTAAAAACACCTCAGAAATTCACAAAAAAAACAATGGTTACAGGGAAGTTATTGTTAGGGTCAGATTTTACTCATACAAAACCAGAGAAATTCAGCCATTATAGTTAGCTGAGTTAACTATAACTCGCGCTCTCGCAATGCACTGCTTATGACCTCACATATTACATCACTCATGACATGGTTAGTGACTTCACTGATGACATCACTAATGATATCTCAAATGAACTGCTTATGACCTCATATATATATATATATATATATATATATATATATATTATATATATATATATACATATATATAACCTATTGGTGGTAGCTAGTAGGTAGTTATAGTTAGGACCATGTTTCCATAGAAAAAGCCTTTTCTGACTTCCTTATATCTTTAGCGCCATTTGATGAATCTTTATGAAATTTTTCGGAAAAATGTCCCCGGGGCCAAAAATGGCTCCCTTAAAATAAAATATAAAAAAAATCAAAAAAGAAATGGCCATGCCCTGGGGGAAACTGGAAAAATAAAGGTGAGAAGTGAGCAGAAAGAGGCACAATAAAGGTGATAAACAAGCAGAAAGAGGCAAAATAAAGGTGAACAATGAGCAGAAAGATGCAAAATAATGTGCAAAATGAGCAGAAAGAAGCATAATAAAGGTCAGAAACGGGCGAATAGAGGCAAAATCGAGGTCAGAAACGAGCAGCAAGAGGCAGAATAAAGGTCATAAATGGGCAGAAAGAGGCAGAATAAGGGTCAGAAATGAGCAGAAAGAGGTAAAATAAAGGTCAGAAGCAAGCAGAAAGAGGCAGAATAAGCATCAGAAGGGAGGTGAGACAGGCAGAATAAAGGTCAGAAACGAGAAGGAAGAGGCAAAATAGAGGTCAGAAACCACCAGCAAGAGGCAAAATACAAATCTGAACCGAGCAGAAAGAGGCAAAATAAAGGTCAGGAGCAAACAGATAGAGGCAAAATAACGGGCAGAATGAGCAGAAAGAGGCAAAATAGAGATGGGAAACGAGAAGCAAGAGACAAAATAGAGGTCAGAAAAGAGCAGGAAGAGGCAGAATAAACGTCAGGAGTGAGCAGAAAGTGGCAAAATAGTGGGAAGAACGAGCATAAAGAGGCAACATAGAGCATAGGAGTGGGCAGAAAACAAGCAGAAAACAAGCAGAAGAGGCACAAAACAGAAGGCAGCAGAGGGTATCGAACTGCAGGCAAGCTGGAAAGACACAGGGGGAGCTGGCACGAGTACCTGCTCTCAGGTGCCCCCTACTTTTTTTACCGTGCACCCACTGACAGACCCACTTATACACTCACAGACCCACTCACACACTCGGGCAAAGGAAAAGAAGGAGAAAACATAACCGGGGTGGCAACACGAAGTCACAGCAAGAAGTGAAGGAATTTAATACTGTAATACATTTTTGTAAAGAACCTTCGACATTTGAAAATAGGGAAATCCTTGGATTAGGTCTCTCTTGCGCTCTTTTCAACTACAAACAGAGTGGAACTGATTTATATATGTTCAGAAGGAAATTAAAACTCATAAAACATTTTAGATTACAAAAAAGGAACACTAAACAAACAGCTAAGATTGTCATCCACAGTAATCTCATTGCTTCTGACCTCAACTTAATGAGGGATCTCAGGGAACTCAAGCAGGAACAACAAGATCATTCAGGAAATTTCACTGATAGGAATTATTGCCGTACTCAAGGAGTCACAGGAAGTGAGGGAGCTAACACTCCATTCAGACCTAAATCAAAATTCAATCCTACCATGCCACTTGACAATATTGATTCATTCAGTGACAGTATGTTACGCGAATTTAAGAAAGCAAGAAAACAATTGTTTAGGAAGAACAAACACAGTGCCCCCTGGAGCCTAAAATTCAATACAGTGATGCAAAAATGGTCTCATTCAGATCAGTAAATCATCCATAGCTCGGACAAAGGGGGTAATGTATTTATGTGGCCCAAAAACTTGTATCTGGCAGATGCATATTTTCAGTAAAATGGTGAGACCTTCTTGCGCAAAAGAACTAGAAATGACTATGAAAAGCTCAAAGGAGGTTTCTACATAGCTTTGAAGGGGTGGCCAGACAGTAACTTATTAAGTGCAGATTAACATAATTTCTTGAGAATCTCACACCCAAAATTGCAAGTTTTGTACTTGTTGCCTAAAATACATAAGAATAAGAACCATTCCCCCAGGCAGACCAATAATCTCTGCAATAGGTAGTTTACTGGAGAATGTATAGAAGTTTGTAGACTTTTTTCTACAACCATTGGTTTTGGAACTACCCTCCGAATTTCTGAAGAGAATATTTGACATACATTGGGAAGAAGACTATCTTATGATCTGTCTGGATGTGAACTTACTCTACACCAGCATAAGTAATGAGGATGGTTTAAAGGCAGTGAGACATTTCTTGAAGTCTAGACCAATATGCTACCTTAAACACACTGAGATGCTGCTTGACATGATTGTATCGTGCCTTAAGAGCAATATTTTTCTATTCAATAATGTACTTTACCAACAAATGCACAGACTGCGATAGGCACCTGCTTCACTCCCAGTTATGCTAATTTTCATATGGGCTGGTGGGAGGAGCAGTTGCTCCGCAGTACAGATGTACAGGAATGGTCTCCACACATCATAATTTGGACAAGGTATATTGGCAACCTTTTCCTATTATGGAAGGGAAGCCAGAAATCTGCTGAGGGATTTGCACAGAAAATTAATGTCAATGATCTTAACCTTTCACTTAATAGTTGTATCAGCAATAGTTGTGTAGAATTCCTGGATGTAATAGGTATAAGCTTGACATCAACAGTATTCAGAAAGGTGACATCAGGCAATACTGCACTCCATGTCATAGGCTGCCATTTCGCAGCACTTAAAAATAACATACCCTATGCGATATTCCTTAGGGCAAAAAGAATTTGTAGCTCACAAGCACTCTTTGATCGAGTAGAGGGGGACATGTCTGGAAGATTGAAGGAAAGGGGGTACAGCGAGGGTATCCTGAAAATAGCAAGGTCTAGAGCTAACACACATTCAAGAGCTGAACTACTGTTCAAGAAACCACCAGAGCGGTTAAAATTGAGAACTAAATTTGATTTATCACCACGTATAATGAGCACCACAACTTAGTCAGACAGGCTCTATTGAAACATTGGCATACTCTCCAACAAAACCCGATAGTCAGATAAGAGATCAGCTTTAAACCCTCTATTATTTACAGAAAGCTCCAATCTGTTAGGGATACCCTGGTAAGAAATCAGATCAGCACTGAAGGTATTTGGTTGAAGCCTAAGAAAGGCTTCAAGGCTTCAAGAAATGCAAAAATTGCAAAGCCTGCTTACATGGAGTGAATATCACTGAAATTAAAAAATGAGATTGGTGGGAGGATAAGGATCCAGAAAACATTAGACTGCAAATCAGATTACACAATTTACATGCTCGAATGCCCCTGCCCCAAACGTTACATTGGCAGTACCAAACATCAGGTCCATAAGCGTATTCTACAGCACATAAGGGCAGAAATTAACTAAAATGATACTTACCCACTAGCTACATATTTTAGGGACTTTCATGAAAGCTGTCCTAATTTTTCGACTTACAGTGTGCTTCACCAGGTAAAGAAATCTCTACCTGGGGGAGATAGACAGAAAATACTCAGGCAATTATAATGTAGATACATGCTGAAAATAGGGACCAAAGAACCTGTTGGCTTAAATAATGATGAAGAAATGTGTACATATCTATAACTACAAATGTACAGTTTTAGCCTCAGTAGTTAAATTCAGTATTTTAATAATGCACATTAAGAGCACTTTCTTTTGCATATTTGTTATCTATATTTATTGTGTTTTTTTCCATATTTAATTACAGGCATGGCTTTGACACTGTAATCTGCTGTGATAGAGCACCATGGGAAATGCAGAAGATCTAAGATATCTTTTGACATTTTTTTGTTGGATTTTTTAGTTGGATTTTTCTGTGCCTAATGGTGCAGGATTCCAATGAAATTATTTTCTCTTGTTTTCTCTTTTTGATAATGTATTAACATTTGAGCTATTCGAGTTAGATGGCTGTGTTAAGCCTGCATTCATGTATAGCACAATGAGTTGTATGTAATCATTTAGGATTTTCCTTTATTTTTGTAGATGTTATCTTATTGATATTATGTTATACCCAGTAGCATGGCCCACTGGGGCATAAGCCAGTAAACTATTTTAGTTATAGAGAAAAAGAGATCATGCATTAGCTAGCAGTGCACAATAGGCATTAATTTGTACATTCCAATATGGCTGCTGTTGATACATGCATTTGCTAGTCCATTTTCAGTGTTGTGGTGCTTGTGTAAATAGGAAGTACTCTTGGACGCAGAAACACATCTGACGCTGTGCACGTTTTTGTTCAGCCAAGCTGAATAAACATCGTAACACTACTTGGAGTGCCGTTCTGTGACTCAAATTCAACACAAGCAACATTATATGTATATATATATATATATATATACATATATATATATATATATATATATATATATATATAATTCACTGAAAAAACCATAGGTTTTAGGGACAGTTATAGTTAGTTGGACATTTCACTTGTACAAAACCCGTGAAATTCCCCCGTTATAGTTAGTTCAGCTAACTATAACTCGCGCCCCGCAATGCACTGCTGATGACGTCACATATTACATCACTCATGACATGGTCAGTGACATCACTGATGACATCACTGATGACATCTCAAATGACATCACTGATGACATCATCCAGTGACTGTGTGTTTCTGTAAAGTTTAAATATGTTTAATATATATAGGGAAAGGCGTATTGAAGAATGAGTGGGTGTATAAGTGTCTGAATGGATGATTTAGTACGTGAGTGACTGACTCTACAAGTGAGTGATTAAACGTATCTTACTGAATGCATGGGTTAGTGACTAAACTGTGTGAATGTCTGTATCCGTCTGTTTGTTGGTGTGTAAGTGGATGCATGGATTTGCGAATAGCTACATGAGTGTCTATATGGGTTATTGATTGGTTCTCTGAGTATCTGTATGGCTGCCTGAGTGTTTGTGTGGGTGGGGTGTGTGTGACTCTATACATAGATGTGTGAGTGGGTGATTCACTGGGTGCATGATTTCAAGAGTGCATCTGTGATGGACTGCTTGGGTGGGTGAGTGTGTGTATGGGTGTGTTAGTGATTGAATGTATATCTCAGTGGTACATGTGTGAGTAACTACATATGTGAAAGGCAGTATATATGTGTGTTGGAGTATATAAATAGCTATAAGCGAGAGTGAGTGATTGTGATAGTGGCTGTATGGATGAGTGTGTGCTTGTATCAGTGATTGTATAAGAGCGTAAGAATGTGCTAGTATTTGTATGAGTAAGTGAGCTGGTGTGTGTATAACTGTATAGGTGAGTAAATGGCAGTGTGTTTAATTATTTGCATGACTGACTAGGGTGTGTGAGTACCTCTATGGATGAGTGGCGGTGTTTGAGTGTGTATATAGGAGTATGAGTGCATATGATAGTCCTGTACTGAGTGACCGTAAGTATGAGTGACTGTACGGGTGAGTGAGTGGATGTGTGCGTAGACCTAAGAATCAGTGAGTGGGTATGTAGTTATTGGTGTTGGAGTGTGTATGGTTTTGCGAATGGCAGTGTGTAATTTAGAGTGGGTGTATCAAAGGTTATATTAGGGTGTGAGGAGGTGCATCAGATTATCACGTGGATGATGTCATCAGTGATGTCATTTGAGATGTCATCAGTGATGTCATCAGTGATGTCACTGACCATGTCATGAGTGATGTAATATGTGACGTCATCAGCAGTGCATTATAGGGCGCGAGTTATAGTTAGCTGAACTAACTATAACGGGGGAATTTCACGGGTTTTGTACGAGTGAAATGTCCAACTAACTATAACTGTCCCTAAAACCTATGGTTTTTTCAGTGAATTTCAAAGGTTTTTAAATGCTAATTTCTAACTATAACGTGTCTGAAACCTATGGTTTTTTCAGTGAATTTCAAAGGTTTTTAAATGCTAATTTCTAACTATAACGTGCCTGAAACCTATGGTTTTTTCAGTGAATTTCAAAGGTTTTTTAAATGCTAATTCCTAACTATAACATGTCTGAAACCTACGTTTTTTTCAGTGAATTTCAAAGGTTTTGTAAATGACAATTTTTAAGTGTATTAATTGTTATATTAATTTTTGTCATACTGATTTACTACATTTTTAGAAACATTTTTTTTACATATTTTATTTTTTAAATTACATTGTAATTACATTATACATTACATTACAAAAAATACTTTATGAGAATGAATTACTTTAGTTTAAATACTTTGCACATAGGCAATAGACTTTTAAGTACAGTAGTTACAGTTGTTGCAATGGGCAACACATTTTCAAACACAATGCAACATTCAGCTCAATGTGAATTTCTAGTTAAATGCAATTAGTTACTTTATGGATTACTTTTCTAACCACAGAACTGGATCCTAGATTCAGTCTTGGGACATCTCCTGTAAACAGTTGAGTAAAAGCGTTTTGGTTACAGTAGTGATTTTTAAGGAATATTATTGTATTTTAAAAGTTGACACTTAGAAACTTTTTCACATAGAATCACCAATGTTATCCTATGGAAGGAAATTCACTTAGCAGGTAAAAACTGTTATCGTTACTTTTTCTTACTCAGTGTTGGATCCTGGATCCAGCACTGGTGCATCTCCTGTAAACAGTTGAAAGAATGCGTTTAAGTCATACAGGCGATTTTTAAGGAATATTTGTAGTTTGTGAAAATCGACACTTTGAAACTTTTCTGCTGAAAACCAGACAATGGATTCCTATGGAAGAAAATATAAGTTACTGATAAGTACGGTTAAAATTACTTTTCAGGGTCAGTGCTGGGCTAAAAGATGCAGCACTGGGTTCTCTCCTGATAACAGGCGAGTAAATTGGAATTCGTACTTTGGTTGATTTTAGAGGAATATTATAAAGTTCCAAAACTCCACACTAAAGAATTTCCAAGTGAAACCAGTCAATGTTAGCCTATGAAGGAAATTCAAGTTACCGGTAAGTACGGTTAAAATTACTTTTCTTGACCAGTACTGGGCTGAAAGATGCAGCACTGAGGTCTCTCCTGATAACAGGTGAGTAAATCAGAATTCGGATTTCGGCTGATTTTAGAGGAATATTTGTATGTTTCAAAAATCAACACTTAGAAACTTTTTCAGCAAAAAGCAGACAATGATATCCTATGGACGGAAATTCAAGTTACTGGTAAGTACGGTTAAAATTACTTTTGAGGATCAGTACTGGGCTGAAAGATGCAGCACTGAGGTCTCTCCTGATAACAGGTGAGTAAATCGGAATTGGTATTTCGGCTGATTTTAGAGGAATATTTTAAAGTTCCAAAACTCCACACTTAGAAGAATTTCCAAGTGAAACCAGTCAATGTTAGCCTATGGAAGGAAATTCAAGTTACTGGTAAGGACGGTTAAAATTACTTTTCCGGACCAGTACTGGGCTGAAAGATACAGCACTGAGGTCTCTCCTTATAACAGGTGAGTAAATCGGAATTCGTATTTCGGCTGATTTTAGAGGAATATTTGTATGTTTCAAAAATCAACACTTAGAAACTTTTTCAGCAAAAGCAGGCAATGATATCCTATGCAAGGAAATTCAAGTTACTGGTAAGTACGGTTAAAATTACTTTTCAGGATTAGTACTGGGCTGAAAGATGCAGCACTGAGGTCTCTCCTGATAACAGGTGAGTAAATCGGAATTCGTAGTTCGGCAGATTTTAGAGGAATATTTGCACAATGTTGAAGGGAGGGGGCGGGACCTGAGGTGACATCTGTGCAAACGCGCCCCGTGGCGCGTTTTAAGTTGGGGGATTAAGTCCCCTTGAATCATGAGGGTCCCTAGGGGCCAACTAGCCCACCAGGAACCTCCAGTATGCGCCAGGGGCTGCGTTGCAGAGAGGTGTACAGAGGCCACACCCCTTTACACCTCTCTGCAACGCAGCTCTGTGGCGCTTTCTGGATGTACCTGTTGGGCTAGTTGGCCCTCAGGGACCCTCAGGATTGAAGGGGATTTAATTCCCATCTTAAAACGCGCCACGGGGCCTGTTTGCACACATGTCACCTGAAGCCCCGCCCCTCCCTTCACCACTGTGCAAACGCGCCCGTGGTGCGTTTTAAGTTGGGGGATTAAGTCCCCTTGAATCCTGAGGGTCCCTGGAGTCCAACTAGGCCACCATATACTTCTAAAAAGCGCCACAGAGCTGCGTTGCAGAGAGGTGTAAAAGGGGCGTGGCCTCTGTACACCTCTCTGCAACGCAGCCCCTGGCGCATACTGGAGGTTCCTGGTGGGCTAGTTGGCCCCCAGGGACCCCCAGTATTCAAGGGGAATTACTTCCCTTCTTAAAACGCGCCAGGGGGCGCGTTTGCAGAGTACTGCAGGGAGGGGGGCGGGGCCTCTGGCACGATGCCGGTCGTTTTAAAAAAAATTTTTTAAAGGGAGGGGGGCTGCGTGGTCCCCCTTCCCTTGCCCACTTTGGCCCCGGGGACCCCATCCCCGGGGCCTGAGCATTTTTTTTTTTTAAATGAAAAAAAAACGGGAAGGGGGCCGCGTGGCCCCCTTCCCTGGGCCTGTATTGGCCCCGGGACCCCATCCCCCGGGGCATGCCCTCAATTTTTTTATTTGGAGGGGGCTGCGTGGCCCCCTCAGGCCATTTAAGGCCCCGGGGACCCCATCCCCGGGGCCGGCCTTGCACTTTTTTTTTTTTTTTATAATTTTTTACTAATTTGGGGAGGGGGCTGCGTGGCCCCCTCCCTGGCCACTTATGGCCCCGGGGACCCCATCCCCGGGACCTGGCCTCTGGTTGGGGACTGTGGGGGGTCCCCAATCCCCCACAGTCCCAGCCGGCTCCCCGCCTCCTGCGCGAGCCGGCATTGCTTTCCACATGGGGAGCAGCTAACATGCTGCTCCCCATGTGGAAAGCAATTGTCTTGGATATTGGAGCGAGAGCAGGTTTCCTGCTCTCGCTTCCAATATCCAAAGCAGTTTGCTATGGCAGGACGGGAGCCGCGAGGCTCCCGCCCTGCCATAGCAAACTACAGTGTCCTGGGGTAGGCACCCCGGGACACTGCAGGAGCCGGCCCTGGGGGGTGGCGGTCCCCAGGGCCATCAAGGGTCCAGGAGGGGGCCGCGCGGCCCCCTCCCTTAAATTGCACAGCCCCGGGGAGGTGGTGGTCCCCGGGCTCTGGGGGTCCATAATGGACCCCCACATTTATTTTGTAAGTGCCCCGGGAGGTGGTGGTCCCGGGCGTGTGGGGGCTGGAGCCCCCCACACCTTATTTATTTAAAAAAGAAGCCCCGGGGGTGGCGGTCCCCGGGGCTGCGGGAGGGCAGGAGAGCCCTCCCGCATCATTTTTTTATAAAGCCCCGGGGGTGGCGGTCCCGGGCTTGGAGGCCCTTTGAGGCCCCCATACAAACAATATACCCACCCCCACCATGCCCCCGGGACTTGGGCCACCCGGGGCAAATGCAATCGAGCGCGGAGACCGCGCTTCGATTTTATTTTTCGGCAGGATTCGCGCACCCTGAGCACATCCTGCCGATTTAAAAAATTTTTTTATTTTTTTTGTCCAGGGGGTCCTTGTGGGACCCCTGAGCAAACCTAGGGGTCAGGGTGTTTCTACCCTGCCCCCTTTGTGCGCTTTGCGCACTTGTTTCTGTCCCTCGGTTCTACCGAGGGACAAAATGGCTGCCAACATTTCCTGAATCGGAATGTTGACAGCCAGCTGACAGCCAATTAACATGCAGCTCGTGATCGGGACGGTGCGCGCAGGGTGCGCTGAGGGTACGTGGACCCTACTCGGCCATAGATATATATGTACTTTTACTTTTGATTTTCTCAGCAACTACTGAACGGATTTACACCATTTAACAAAAAGGGTTCTTTCTGAACCAAGAACTACCTCTTTGCCAAATTTGGTGTAATTCCGTTCAGCAGTTCGGGCTGTAGCCGTGTCTAAAGTTTCCTATGGAAAATTGCATGGGGAAAACGCGTTTTGGGACGCCCCTTTTTCTCGGCCCCCGCTTGACGAATCCCCCGAGACTTTCAGGGTAGGAGCGGACCGGAGCGCCCCACAAAGTTTGAAAATTTTGCGAAGATACGTCAACCGGCAAGAGAGTTATTTCAAATAGAATGTCGCGGATTTCCTATGGATAATAGGTTGTAACTATAACTATCTACTGGCGACCGCCAGTAGATAATATATATATATATATATATATATATATATATATATACATACATATACAGATAGATGGATAGATATATATATAGATAGACATAGATAGATAGATAGATAGATAGATATACGTAATATCATTTTACAAACAAATAAATAGGACAAGACAAAAAGTCTACAACAAAAATATTGATAACGCATATTTAAAACATTAAACAGATTAGATTTATTACCCACTGGCAGTCACAAGTAGGTAGTTATAGTTAGGACCTAGTTTCCATAGGAAAAGCATTTTTTGACTTGCTTATATCTTTGAGGCCGTTAGATGAATCTTCACAAATCCTTCTAAAAAATAAAAAACTTCAGCTGCTATCTGGAAAGTTTTCAGGGTTATCCGACACGCGGGAGCCAAGCAAAAGGGATTAATTTTATTTCCCATAAGGTTTTTAAGCTTGACTATAACCGAACTATGGACAGAATAACACCAAATTTGGCAGAAAGGTAGATATTGGTCCAGAAAAGTGCCTTTTTGTGATTTGTTATAGTTAGCATTAAAAAAAATAGAAATTCACTGAAAAAAACCAAAGGTTACACGGAATTATATAGTTGGGAAATAAAATTAAAGAAACCATAGATATTTACTGAAAAACAAAGATTACATGGACATTATAGTTAGGCTCACATTTCACTCATACAAAACCATAGAAATTAATCAGTTATAGTTACCTAAGCTAGCTATAACTTTCGCCCCCGCAATGCACTGCTTATGACCTCACATATTACATCACTCATGACATGGTCAGTGGCATCACTGATGACATCTCAAATTACATCACTGATGACATCATCCACCGAACCACTCACACACCCACTCACACCCCTATACAGTCTCTCATACACTCACTCACACACCCACAGAACCATTCACATACCTATTCACTGATCCACAGAACTTGTCACACAGTCACTCACATACCCACTGTAGGAAGCTGGGTGTCTATATAGTGTACTAAAATGAAGTACACTGTGCAGAGAGTCCAGTGAATCCCCGAATGGTAAACAGAGGTAAAATCAGATAATTCTAATGCTCTTTTTGTGGTAGTGTGGACGAGCAGCTAGGCTTATCAGAGGGTAGTGCTAAGCATTTGTTGTACTCACAGAGGCAATAAATGAGTCACACACTCAAGAATAAATCCAAGACCAATTTATAAAAATAATGTTGATTTTTATGCAATTTTTAAGACCCCAAACACAGTTCTAAGGTGAGTACTTTCGGTGTTATGATTTTTTAAAGTTTGAAAAATATACCACTTTTGTACGCAATTACGCACCATTGGACACAATGTGGCAAAAAGCAGAAAAATGCATATAAAATCAGGCAATGCTTTCATGAAGTTCACCTTCTTGTTTTAGGTTGATGATGGGACCAGGTCCAAAGTTCCCGCAGGAGAAGTTCGGGAGTGTCCCTAATCAGCCAGGAGCAGAGTACAGAGGGTCTTGGAAGCTAGTGCGCAAAGACGAAGGGAGGCACTTGAAAACACACTGCACAGTAGAACTTACAGGTAAGTATGTGGGTCTCCTTTGAGGGAGGAGGCTGCACAGGCTGGGGGACCATGGGAGCACAGCTGGTTGGTTGGTGCTGGGGCCAGGTCCAGACTGAACAGGACAGCTGGGCATTGTGCATCTTGAGGTGCGTGCGGTTATCAGCAGGTAAGTTGATAGGTGATTTCGGGACAACTGGGCCACTCAGGAAGTGGGTGTCAGGTGTCTTGAAGTTCCTCAACAGGTGCATACTTGTGGTGCTTTGGGTTTCCAGTGTGGATGCTTCTTCTTGGTGTTTGCTGTTGGGGATCCGGGGTATTGGTGCAACGTAGCTTCAGTAGGTCCTGGTGACACCAAACTTGGTGTGAAGACAGAACTGACACTCTGGAGCTGTTGTTCCTTTTCTTGCTTCAGTGCTGTGTCGAGGTTGTCGGAGAGCAGCAAGTCTACAAATGACTTCACAGGATCGGTGCCTGCGGGGTGCAGGAGAGTGATACCTTCACTCCAAGGGAACTTGCCCATGATTTAATGAAGGGTAGAGGAGCTCCAGAATTTTTGGAGTCCTTTCAGGTTTAGGATGACAAAGCAGACAGTGATTGTCGAGTACTTGAGGCAGCAGGCAAGGTTTGGCACCTTTTCCTCTTGCAGAAGGGCTTCAGTTCTTGTGCAGCAGGTCTTTTTTGTCCTGGTCTTCTCTTGTCTGACGATTCTGATGTTCAGGTCTTGGCATGCCACCTAAATTCTGAATTTAGGGGTGTTACAAGGGGAGACAGGTAGTAGCCAATGAGCTACCTATCTTTAGGGTGTCTGCACCCTCTAGTGACCACCTCATGCGGGAAGGGGCACTACCTTAGCCCTGATTAGTTGTTTCTTCACCATCTCAAGATTGTGGAATTTCAAGAGAGGGGTTCACATTGCCTGCCCCACCCTAGGAGTGATGTCGTCTAAATGGGGACCCTCCTGCTAATCTAACAAATGTTCCTGCTTTTCCTCCTTCCAAAAGGGGAGCAGGAAAAGAGATTGGCTTCCCCCACTATCTGCAGGTTCTTGTGATGGATTTCAAAGGCAGAATCACCTTTGAAGCTTCTTGCCTAGGAAGGTTATCCTGCCTGGAGGAGGTCCGAAGCACCTCCGCCCAGAGCAGGCTTTGTCTCTGTCGTCTGAGAGAGCCGGACTCACCACATGAGATCAGGAACATGTGCGGTGGTGGCAGACTGACGAAAATAAGTCAGGGACCACACCAGTGCTTGGTAGGCTTTCAGAGGACCCTCCAAAAGGGTCTCCTGTGTGAATTTATTAATAAATCCAATACTGCCATTAGTGAGGATTTATTAAGACAAGATGTTTGTTAGCAAACATATTAGAAATCAGTGATGCCATCATAGAGCTAGGATACTCATGTTGACAAGTATCCAGCCCATGTATGCCTTATGACTTCCCTGAGCACATACATTATCTCAGAATAGACTGTTCATGCTGATATGCCCTCACATAGGATATAGTACACCATTTCATATGGCTAAAGGCCTTCAGTAGGGGTGACTTACCTATATCTTATGCAGTGTATGGGTGGTATGGCACACATGGTTCTGCGCCATGTCGACTCTTCAGACTTTTCTGCACCAAGACACGCAGCCTGCAATGGCCTTGAAGAGGGGTCCCTGGGGTGGCACGATAAGTGCTGCAGCCTCAGAGGACCCTCTTCAGTACCCATGCTCTAGGGGTTCACTGACAGAATATCGATGTACAAAATATAGAAAGCAAAAATATCGACTCGATATCCTTAATCAGGTAAGTACAAAAATATAGAAAAAAACATATTGATGTAAAAATATACTTGTACAAAATATTGATTTTTAGATATATAAATATATATATACAAAATAAAATAACAAATATTAAATATGTTAAATAATAAAATTAATATAAAAAAATTAAAGTAGATTTAATATACATTTTAACAAACATAACAAATAAACTTAATTAAAAAAAGTTAAACACACATACATGATTATTAACAGTAGGGAAAGTGTTGGATAGCGGAGGGGTAACAATTACTATTCCTACTCCAGTGAGTGCAACAGTAGGGAAAGTGCTGGATAGTGGTGGGATATAATTTGCTATTTCCACTCCATACTGTGCATCAGGCGGGAAAGTGTTGGATAGCGGAGGAATAAAAGTTTATATTCCCACTCCAGTCAGTGCAACAGTAGGGAAATTGTTTGATTGCAAATGGGTAAAAATTACTATTCCCATTCCAATAATTGTAACAGTAGGGAAAGTGTTGGATAGCAGAGGGGTAAAAATCCCTATTCCCACTCTAATGAGTGCAACAGTAGGGAAAGTGTTGGATAGCGGAGGGGTAAAATTACTAATCCCACTCCAGTGAGTGCAACAGTAGGGAAAGTGTTGGATTGCAGAGGGGTAACAATTAATATTCTCATTACAGTCAGTTCAAAATTAAAAACAATAAATAAAAAATATATAAATATGTTAAAAATTAAAATACATATATATGTAATATTAATTAAAAAAAAACATATTATAATGTTAAATACATATGACAAATATCTACAAATTATATTAAATAAAATAAAAATAATTTTCAAACAAATAAATATTTTTAATTACAAATTATTTAGAAACAAAAACATTATTACATAAATTTACTTTTTTTATTTTCTACCCTATAACACCACACAATTCATAAACCACATCTAAATTTTAAAAAAATGTACTTCCATAATTAACATAATTAAATACCAATTAAAGAAATTATTAATTAAATAACAAATTAAAATTCATAAAAATGAGTTAACTTCCCACACTTTACCCCTATAATCCCCAAAACGCACAGCTAAAATTAAACTGTAAAAAAACTTAATTATAAAGTTAAAACTTATTTAATTAAAAAAAATTAATAGTATTTAACAACTAATTATAAAGTAAGTAAAATGAATTTACTTCCCTCCCTTTACCCCTATAAAAGTAAAACCTACACACAAAAAATATAAACAAATACCCTAATTAAATATCAATCAATCAGGAGGCGCGCGGCAGCGGCGAGACAAGATGGCCGCCGCTTGAAGAGCTCCGCTACTCCGAGCTCAGCTCGCCGACGTAGGAACCGTTTCCAAGCAGCGCCTGTCCACCACAAATGCGGTTTCCTGCATAAGAGTGGTTCGAGACCATGACGGCAAGTTTTTAGACCCTGAGAGGGTCTTTCCTTCTCATTATTGGCCCTGTTTGTTTCCGCCTGTCAGCGGCCGCCATTTTGTGCTTCTCTTCATGCAGCACTCCACCCGACCCGACCGTGAGGAGAATGTTCCCCGGGTAATTTGAAGCGCTCTTCCTCTGCTTTAAGGCTGCCATGTTACGCCTCACATCAATTATGACAGACTAACATTTATACTGATCCTTTTGTCGCCGTGTGGAGCAGATGGTGTCTGGTGGGTTGTATGCCCTTCCCTTACTACAGCGGATGTCACCAGCTATTGTGTACAATTCCGTCGGTCTCCAGTGAGGTAACAATGTCTGTGTGCAGACCCTTCTTTGAGTAACTTTGGACTGTATCTTATGGTTACTTTCTAATATTTGAGTACCGCTTTCATTTCTGGACATTTCGCTGGTCATTTCTTTGGTTCTTCCCCAGTATACCAATTGCGCCGTCTCCTGCTGTTTTCTTTTTCTTTTTTAATCCACGACTGTTGGCATTTCCTATCCTTTGCTGTTATGGATTCTCATCAACCGCATAAACCTCAGGGGACTGCAGTGGGTGGACGGAAAGATGTTGCGACTGGTCCTGGTAAACGTACAAAGAAGGACCCACCCTCTCCATCAAAATCACCGCTCCCTCTCACATTAGAAGATATAATGGAGGAACTACGACTCATCCGTCCTTTCATGTCTGACACAGCTGCTACTCTGCAAAGGTTAGATGACAAATGGACTGGACTAGACCTGAGGCTTTCAGATGTGGAACAAAAAGTCAGTGATGCTCAGGACGTTATTGCCAAAGTGGATTGTCTTACCAAAGAAGTCAGTTTGCTCAAGAAATCTACAGAAGACTTAGAAAATCGCAATAGGCGTAACAACCTACGTATTTATGGTATTCCGGAAGGTTCGGAAGGATCAGATATGATTGCATTTTTGAAATCTCAAGTTCTCCAGATTGTTGGTTGTGCAAAATCCACGGACTTTAACATCCAGAGAGCTCATCGATTGGGACCACAGAGTACATCCTCCTTGTCTAAACCCAGAGGTATAATTGCTTATTTTCTTCTCTACTCTGATCTCATGGAGATTCTCATCGCAGCTAAACAACACAAGCAGATGGTTTGGTCTGGCCACAGAGTTTTCTTCAGTCAAGATGTCTCCAAGCCAACTGCTAATCGGCGCAAAGAATTCCTCGACCTTAGGCCTGCCTTGAGATCTATGAATGCTAGATATGGGTTAATACATCCTTGCTTCTTCAAAGTCACCTACAAGGACAGAACTTTCAGTTTTGATGATCCTGCCGACCTCCGAAAGTTCATTCACGCCCATAAAGGAGAATCCATGGAACTGAGCAAGCCTTAATTACTTTATGTTATTTTATTTGCTCTTCTAGTTGTGCTTCAGTATGTAGTTTGTAACCTTTAATTATGTCTTTGTCTGTTATTTCTCTCATTTCCCAGGCCTTCCCAATACGGAACTGCTGTAGTTGTTCTTCACCCTTGTTGCCCCCTGTCTGTATTGTGCGACTCATGTTGCTGCAATCTCTTCCCATTGTTTGGTAAGTTCCCTTCCTTCTGTTCCGTAAGTTTGCCCTTCTGTTTTTTTCTCTTGCTTCCTTATCTATTTTTAGAAGGCAATCTTGTTCTTTTCTCGGTGTCTCTTTGGCTGTGTGGTTGTCTTGTCCCTCGCCGCCCCCCCTCACTCGTCAATGTTCTTCTTCATTTTGTTCTTTATGACTAAAGCCTTTCGGTTTTTTGTCATCTCTTCTTTGCTATCTTTCCTTGGGAGACTTTGTTCTCCACTCTTGCTTTCTTTATTCCCCTCTTTTCCCTCCTTGCTTGCCATTTCTTTCTTTCTTTCCCTTTCTTAACTGGCGAATATGCTTTTTTTCCCTACTTTCACTCCCTTCTCTTATTCCACTTTTTCTTCTCCTTCCTCCTAGATCTTTGTTTGTACAGAGTTTTTCGTTCTTCTTTGACTCTTTTATAACGATGACTTTATACTTACTTTTTGCTCATCTCTTTTGTCATACCAAATGAAGTTATACACTCTTCCTCCTTTTAGCTACTCTTTTTGCCCATTCCCTTTCTTTTTCTACACTTGTATCTTTTTCTGTCTCTTACACTCTCTTTTTTAATGAATCTCCATATTTTATTTATTAACTTTTCTGTACTTGTTGTGTTTAGAGGTTGTTTATCCTCTTATGAACCCTACCTATGAAAAGTCTCCGCATCATTTCATGGAATGTAAAAGGGATGCGTAATCCTGTTAAGAAGCAGAGAGTATTGTCCCACCTGGCTAAATTGAAATGTCATATTGCTCTGTTACAAGAATCACATCTCAGATTACAAGACTTGCCTTCATTACGTAAACATTGGGTGGGCGAAATCTTTTGCTCCCCAGCCGAAAACAATAAGAACGGGGTTATTATCTTGTTTCATAAGTCATTGTCTGTTCACCTACAAACCGAGTCTAAAGACACCAACGGTAGATGGCTTTTTCTAGATGTTACAGTTAACAACACCCCACTCTCTTTTTGCAATATATATGGCCCGAATGGTACTGACTCATCCTTTTGGTCTGATTTTTCCACTCTTCTCTCCTCACATCCTGCTGCCAATTTGATTGTGGGTGGCGACTGCAACCAACTCATGGATCCCTTTCTTGACCGAAAATCTCAAACCAAATACATTCCCAACAAGATGCAAAAAACTTTTTATAAGGCGATCACTGCAAGAGGATTAGTTGATGCTTGGAGAACCTCACACCCGGACGCTCTCGAATTTTCCTTTTTCTCTCCTGCACACAGATCGCATTCCCGTATAGATTACATTTTCCTCACACAACAAACCCTGCAATTCATGAATGATATTGAGATTGGCTCCATTCTTATATCCGATCATGCCCCCATCATTTTAGATTTAGAACATCCCTCTCCTACACCCTCATCTCGACGCTGGCGCTTTAACAATTCTCTTCTCTTGGACTCTCAATTTGTGGAACAGTTTTCGCTCTTTGCTCAAGAATTCTTTCTTCATAATATCTCCTCTGTCTCTCAATTTCATTTAGTATGGGATGCCTTTAAGGCCTCTGCCAGAGGTTTTATAATAGACTTTGTATCCCGGAAAAAGAAGAAAACTCTCTCCGAATCTACATCTCTCCTTAAACAAATCAAGACACTGGAGCACCAGTATTTTTCTGCCAACTGTCCGGACACATTATCTAATCTGATCAAAGCAAAAATGCAATATAACAAACAATCTTGGGATTCGGCTTGTAATAACCTCCTTAAATTTAATGCAAAAATGTATGGCGGACGGAACAAAGCCGGCAAAGCTCTTGCTAACTACCTTAAAATTAAAAAACAAAAATCTAAAATAGCTGCTATTAAGGACCCTTTCGGAGTTTTACATCTCTCAGATGCCAAGATTCTTGATTGTTTTACTGACTACTATACCTCTTTGTACACTTCAGAATCTTCCCCTTCTATTGATCTTATCGATTCCTTTTTTCAACGCATCCCTAAGGCTCCTGAAAATCAGGTCGATCTTTCCTCTTTGAATTTCCCCATCTCTGAACAAGAAATCATTGCTGCTGTTTCCCTTTTACCTAAGGATAAGACACCGGGCCCTGATGGTTTTACTGTTGGTTTCTTTCTACAATTTAAATCACTTTTGATTCCTCACCTCCTTTCGTTGATTACTCACTTTCTTACTACTGGTGCAAGGCACTTTTTCCCAGGCTATGCTCTGCTTGATACCTAAAAAAGATAAAGATCTGTCCTTATGTAAAAACTACAGGCCCATCTCTTTGATTAACACAGATTGTAAAATATTTGCAAAATTACTCGCCATACGAATCAATAAAATTATCCCTGACCTTGTCAATATACACCAATCTGGATTTGTCAAAGGTCGTTCCATAACAGATAACTCACGCACCTTTCTTAATATCATCCATTTGGCCTCTAAATTAGATTCTCCGCTAGCCGCCATAACATTGGATGCTGAAAAGGCGTTTGACAGGTTCGACAGGGAGTTTATTTTCAGTGCCCTCAAATGGCATGGTTTTGGCCCTCCTATCCTTCAATATATTCAATTACTTTATTCAGTCCCGACCACTTCTGTTTGGGTAAATGGTTGTCAGTCTCGTTATTTCCCCCTTCTTAGAGGGACGAGACAGGGTTGCCCTCTTTCTCCCCTTCTCTTTATCTTTGCGTTGGAACCTTTTCTTGAAACAATCAGACGCTCTCCTCACTATACAGGTTTTCAATTTAAATCATTGGATCTTAAATTTACTGCCTATGCTGATGATATTCTTTTATACATTTCTAATCCATCCACCTCTCTGCCAGCTTTCTTTTCACTTCTGCAGGAATACTCACGAGTATCTGGCTATAAACTAAACGTTGATAAGTCGGAAATCTTACCTCTTAACAAATTCTGTCTTCCTTCCATGTTTACAAACGCAGGTTTTGAGTGGACCTCTAAATATATCAAATGCCTTGGTATCCTTTATGCTAACACCATCAAGGAAACGATCAAAATCAACCTTATGGATATCCTAAAGAAAATATCCGCTCTGATTGAAGGTTGGTCACCGCTATTTCTTTCATGGTGGGGTAGATTAGCTACCATCAAAATGATGCTTCTTCCTATTATAAATTTTTATTTATCCATGCTTCCCATTTCTCTTCCAAACCCCTTCTTTCGTGTTATTAATAGTTCTCTCTCCAAGTTTCTTTGGAACAACCGTAAACCTAGGATTTCATTGGCCCGCCTTCAGTCTTCTAAGGATTTAGGTGGTGTCAATTTTCCCAATATTCGCCACTACCATTCTGCTTTCACTTTAAAGCAAGTATGGACTTTTTATCTGAGACCTCAGACCCGCCTCTAACTGCATGGAGCTTATTGGAGCAAGCTCAGTATTCTCCTTTCTCTTTTACTTCTGCTGTCTTCCTGTCCCAACCTCCGAAACGTTTCTCTTCTCCTATTTTTGTTCACTCCAAAGCAATTTCAGCCTCTCTGATTCACTCCCACTTACCGTCAGCCGACCTCTTTTTCGCACCCCAATTTGGTACCATAAATCCATTAAGATTAACAAACGTACCTTATTTTGGAAGGAATGGATCGACAAGGGAATTATTACACCACAACACTTAATAAGAGACGGTTCTTTTATGGATTTTTCAGATCTTCAAACCTCCTATAACGTTTCCTCTTCTCATGCCCTTCACTATCCCCTACTTAAGGAATCCCTCACATCTCTCTTTCTCCAGGATCCTCACACCACTATTTCTAACCATGCACTCCCTACCTCCATTGATTTCTCTACCCAATTTAGTGCTTCCTCGATATATAAAATACTATCATACTCTGCGAAAACCAGAATCAAATCCAAATTAGAGCTCACATGGGAAAAGGATCTTGACCTAGAAATCCCTTTACGCACATGGGACTCCTTGTGGAAAAAAATTCATTCCTCCTCACGTTCTGCCAGCACTACACAGACCTTATATTATTTTTATAACAGACTTTTTCTCACCCCTTGTGATATGTACAAATTTAAGCTGTTAGAATCCCCGAAGTGTTGGTCTTGTCCTAATAATAATAGTGATTTCATGCATATGTTTTTTCATTGCCCTCTGGTTAAATCTTTTTGGGCTCAGGTTTGGTTAACATTGAATGATATTTTATTGTCTAATGTTCCTTTTGAGATTTCACATGTTTTTCTGGGAAGTTGCTCTCATTTTTGGGATGTTTATGGTCATGTGGGTAAATTTGTTGACCTTTTTATTGCAATTACTTTCCAAATTATAACTACCAACTGGAAGGACACCTCAAAAATTTCACTCCAAGCTTGGTGGAATATGTTATGTCATCACCATAGACTTGACCGTGCTTTCGCTAATTCCACTGATCTGTTGATCAAAAAAGATCTGTTATGGTTACCTTTAACTTCTTTTCTTTCCAGGTCGAAAAACTAAGCTTGTATAATATTACATATTCTGTTTTTCTTCTTATACTAATCTTTTTCTTCTTTTTTCTGCTCCTCTCTCCTCTTTTCCTCTTCTCCCCTTCCTTTCTTCTCGTCTTCTTCTCTTCTCCTACTTCTCTTTTATAATAAAAAAAAAAAAAAAATGCACTTGACTTTGTACAGATCTTACAACTGAGGTTTGATTCATTTTCTATTTTAATGTTAAATTTTATTCTTTATTGTCATTCCTCATCATATAATCTATATTGATGTTTTACTTTGTTCATTACCTCAATAAAGCTTTCTAAACTTAAAAAAAAAATATCAATTAATTAATAATGATGGCCAACTAATTATTAATTGATTAAACATAAATTACTTCCCACCCTTTACCCCTAGAAAACCCACAACCCACACTTAAAATGAATTACACAATTTCCATATTTAATATTCAATTAATTAATTAATATTAATTAACAACAAATTGATAATTAATTGCAAATAAATTACTTCCCACCGTTTACCCCTATAAACCCCACAACCCGCACCTAAAATTAATTACACAATTTCCATAATTAATTTACAATCAATTAATTAATATAAATGATCAACTAATTATTAATTAATTAAACGCACACTTTACCCGTATAAACCCCACAACCCGCACCTACAATCAATTACACAATTTCCATAATAAATTTTCAATAAATTAATTAATATAAATTAACAACTAATTATTAATTAATCAAAAATTATTTCCCACCCTTTACCCCATAAACTCCACAACCCGCACCTAAACAAAATTACACAATTACCATAATTTATTACCAATTAATTAATTATTATTAATTAACAACCAATTAATAATTAATTACAAATACATTACTTCCCACTCGTAACACTATAAAATCTCAATTAAATAAATATTATTAAATAAAAATATTCATTAATTTATTATAATTAAATTACTTTCCACCCTGTTCCCCTATAAACCCGGTACAGAACTAAAAATGCAAAATTTAATTAAAATAAAATTGATGACTACTAAAAATTTAACACATATATTAAAAAACATAGTCAATACTTATACAAAAAACATACATCACATACATTTAAAATATAAACTAAAATAAATAAAATTAATAAAAAAGTCGATATTTTAAACAACTATATTCTTGCAAACCATATTTATGACTTCTATATTTTTGAAAACGATATTTCTTACCTTAAATTCGATATTCTTGACCACGATATTCTTGCTGTCGATATTTCTGTGTCACAATATTTCCAGCTTGAAATTTGTGTAGGTCGACATTTCCAACTCAATATTCTGTCTGCATACCCTCACCCATAAAACCACTCACTCATACAGCTACTCATACAACCACTTACTCACCCATGCAACAACTTACACAGCCAAACTATCAACAATACAGCTACTCACACCCCCACTTAATCATACAATCGCTCAGACAGCCAGTCACTCACCCATAGAGCCTCTTAACAAACTCATTCTTACACCCATACAACTACTGATACACCACTCACACACTCTCACAACCACTTACATACCCATTCATTAATCCGTACAAGCACTCAGATGACCACTCACTCACCCATACAGCCACTGATACAGACACTCAGGGGCCGATTCCGATTCGGGCCGGAAAACGTACCGACCGACTTGTTACGGGAATTTAGTCCGACCGACACGTACGGGCGCCATCCGACCCGCGTAGTATGGTGAAATGCATGTGAATCACGACCGACTCGTACGGAACACAAAACGAACGACCGACCCGGACGGAAACAAGCTATCCGGCCGGGAAACCACGCGATTCGAACCGACCGACACGCACCAGGAATCAACCCGAACGAAACGTACCCGGGAACTCCGACCCGCGCAGTACGATGCAATGCGTGCAAAACCAGACCGACTCGCACGGAGCTCAAGCCGTACGACCGACACGCATACAAAAGCCAGCCGAAACAAAACAAAACTCCGCGACCGACTCGTACGCCGCACATGAAACCTAGCTGAAACACAGTGGGAACGAGTCGGAGAAGATCGCATGAGACAACTGCAGCGTCCTACTCGGTCAGAAGAACGTCTCCTACATGCACAAAAAATACAAAGGAAAAAATACAAAAAAAGGGCCAAACAAGCAATCACAAAGCCAATAAATACAGGGGGAAAAAATGGAACAAGGACACACCCCCAACTCCACCTATATAAAGGCCACAAATCCCTACCATGATCCTTTGCAAATTCCACTGACCTGCCAGCACAGAACACCATCAGACAGCAACCACAGACACACTCACAGCTCATCCATCACACAAGCCACACACCATTAGCACCTCAACAAATAGCATCCTCACACACACCCAGCAAAACCAACACTCACCCACCCTCACTTGCACACTCACACACACATCAATCACCACCACCACCCATCACCATGCCCCCAAAGAAGAATCCAAAGTTCCTAGATAGTGAATTGGAAGTCCTGGTAGACGAGATCCTGAGGGTAGAGCCACAGTTGTTTGGCATATTGGTCCAACAGACCCCCATGGCGCAGAAAACCAAGATGTGGGAGAGGATCGTCAACAGGGTGAACGCACAATCACCATGTTTGCGCACAAGGGAAGACATCCAGAACCGGTGGTATGATGTGTGCAGGAGGGTCAGGGACCTACTGAAGAAGGATTACCTCCTGAGTCAGCACAACGGCAGTGGCCCTCCTGCCAAACCAGTATACCTCAGGCCCTGGGAGGAGAAGGTGCGGGCCATCCTACCACCAGTGAGCGTATATGGACTAACAAACATCCCAGAGCCTGGTGAGTACACAACTAATATACACAATATGGTGTGACAATACACACACATCACTGTCAAGGGGATAGTCAAACCATGCACCCTTAGCAAATCCACAGCAACCAAAAGATAATCATCCCAACATGTGAATGCTAGTCAGACAAACACAATGGGCCTGATTCACAGAACTAACTTACGTCAAAAACGTAAAGTTAGTACTTTTTGGTATTCACAGAATACACTTACTCATTTTGGTATTCACAGAATGCACTTACTCATTTTGGTATTCACAGAATGCACTTACTCATACTAACTTTATGTCCGCACTCGGGCCGGAGATTCTGTGAATACCAAAATGAGTAAGTGTATTCTGTGAATACCAAAAAGTACTAACTTTACGTTTTTGACGTAAGTTAGTTCTGTGAATCAGGCCCAATACCTGCCATCTCATAGTGACATGAAACTGTGTCATGACATGTACAAACCTAACAACAAATACAGCAAGGCAGTGGCACAAATATAACCAACAAACACAGTCAGATATTTTGCCACCACTAGAACACCACCTCACAGGGAAGCTCACTCAAAGGAAGGAATTCTGTGTATGCTAGTGAAGTCAGTGTAGCCAATAGCATGATGGGAGTTGTAGTCACAGATATTGGTCACCCTCACAATTGGCCCATCAACACCACTCTCAACCATGCTCACATCACAGGGAGTGAAAAAGAACTGACAAGATGGCTGACACTGGGTACTGCTGTGGGGAGCACAAGCCCCTGCTGGGAACTGTGCACCAACCAAGTGCAGGACACCACTGACTGACATCCTGAAAGCCAACTTGCACTCCCTGCAATGGAAGCACGTTCCATGGTGGGATAACTGGGCTGGGGGGAGAAGGAGGGCCGGATGTCCACCAAATACAACCAATGCTGGCCATGCACACACCTCAACATTCACATTGAAAAGCCTCAGGTTTGCAGGACAATGTGCTACACCAATATCAACCTCTTACTGTTACAACTTAGGACAATGCAATGTACAGGCCCGCATCCAGAGGTACAGTCACAACTGTCAGGTGTGTGAACCATTGATGCATGTAGAAATATAACATACATTGTGTGTCTCTTCCAAAAACAGGTGATGATGGGGACACAGCAGCAGGCGAGGAGGAGTCCCTGTCCCAGGCTCCGGGGGACACTGAGCTCACTGGTGTGGAACAGCCTCTGCACTCCTCGGATGGCGAAGACCTACCTGGCCCCTCCGGTGCGAGTCATCATGCAGCACCAGCAGGACCAACATCTGCACCCCCTGCACCCACCCCTCCAACAACTGCCAACACACAGACCACCCCCGCCGACACGGACAGACCAAGGACCACCAATGACAACAGCACAGGGACCCTGGCCCAACATCGAGCTATGGACAACGACCCCAGTAACAACCCCCAAGGGGGCCTAGGGTCACCTGGGCGTGCCACCGCAGGTCCCGCACATGTCGCCAGGGGTGGTGGGAGGGGTGGTAGGCAGAGGTCGCTGTTTGCAGAGGGGTCTGGACTGCATGATGACCCACAAGTGGCACGCATTGCTGATGCGTACCAGAATAGCACCGGAGAGGTCAGCCAGGTAGTGGGGATCCTCAAGGACATCCAACAGCAGCAGGCTGCCCATCATGCCCGCTTGGACTCACACATGTCCCGTGTGGAGACACACATGTCTCGCATGGAGTCCAAGTGGGACACATGGCAAGAACTGACAGCGGTGCATAGGGACATATTGACATGCCTCCGCCAGATTAGCACCAACATGGCCACACCTCCCTGTGTGCCCACAACATCTGGTGCTGCAACAACTGCAACTGCCACAGGGAGGGAGGAGGACTCTGGCGGAGAGTCCCCTGCACCGCAGCAGCCTGCACGTGAGGGCCCCCCCCAAAGAAGAGGGGTCGTCCGAGGAAGGAAAACTGAGAGGTTGATGGCCATGTACATCCCCCAGGAAGCCAACACCTGTTCTGGAAAGTCTCCTTTGTGTGCAAACTGTTCACCCTGTAGAATGCAACACAACTCTCCCACATGACATGGGGAGTCTAAGTTGGACTAATGTATCAGATGACTGTGGACTTCACTCAGGACATTTCTGCTACCAAGACTTCCAACTCATCTGGGAACTTCGGATCACAATCCCAATGTACAGCACCCACCATCCTGTGCACTATACTCACACATGTCTGTAAATAAAATCACTACTACACCATACTTGCCTCTGTTGTGATTCCAACGTGGTTACTGTCATGGGGATGATGATCTGCTAAATTACACTGTGTATGCTAACTGCTACAGCAAGTACAACACCGTCATGTGAGTCATGGTGACGTGACACATATGAGGGAGACACACCACTAGGGCTACACAACACAGAGACACCAGGGCCATCGGACTCTTCGCCTACACTGATGTTGCCAGGAAATACTGTGGAATGCACAGACACCACACCTATTCACAGTCTGTGTCAACTAGCCCACAGGTGCAGCAAGCAAATGTCAGTTAGATGTGTGACCACAGACAACGCACATCCCAAAGTGAAGCACAGGTTTATTACACATTTGCAACACGTTGTTTCCACTACAAATGCAAGGAAATCCCACGTGGCTGTGGCCACAAAGTCAAAAAGTGCAGAAGATAGAAAGTCCAGGGGTGTGTGGCATCTCACCTGTAGGGAAACGACTGCTGCCACCCTGAAAGCGGAATCATGGAGTCGGGGGATCCAAGTTGACCAAACAACTCTGTAAGCACCCTGTGAAGGTCAGACATGACACACAGTCAAAACCACTGAAGAACAGCACAGAACTGCAATACTCATGCCCAATACATGTCACAAAATAACTACACAAAACCAAGTTAACATGTCAACACTGTTGGGCAGTACAGACTACCTGCAAGAACACATCGCTGCACGCATCCAGTCAAGTAGGGGGCGTGTCCAGCGACCATGTTGGCCGCACGGAACTGAAGCTCCGGGGAGAATCCACACACCAGATTCCAGAGCGGCACATTGCAGTGTTCAATTCCCACGGAAAAAGCAAGGTTTCCGCAATCGGAATGCAGGCGGATCACCTAAATCTAAGAATCGCTTTTCTGCGACCCTGCATGGCCGAGAAATGAACCGCGACGTCCCCGTTGGCAAGTAAACTAAGATGGCGCCCGAGGTGCTACGGGACTGTGCCCGGAGGCTGAGAGAAATAACCTGTGACTTTGCTGACCTGCGCTTTAATAATTGAAGAGGATCTCAACCCCCGTGCCCTCTTCCCAATCGAACAACTGGCCTGCGCCCTTGAAGAGGTACGAGCGCGGCTAGAGGGGGAAGGGGCCCGCGAGCCGGCCCAGCGATCTTTCCCACGGAGGGATACCTTCTGGGGACTGCAGCCGTGACCGGGAGGCAGATGGACACTGGCCTTACGCTGCCCGACCTGCACTCTTTCAATTGAAGAGGATCTCACCCCCCCATGCCCTCTTCCCAATCCAACAACTGGCCTGCGCCCTTTAAGAGGTAGGAGCGCGGCTGGAGGGGGAGGGGTCCGCGAACCGGCCATCTCTCCTGGGGACGGATTCGTTCTGGAGACCACACCCGCGACCCGCGAGCTAAGATGGTGCCCGGAGAGCTACGCGGGAGGATGGGAGCCAGGTACTGTGATGCCGCTTATTTTCCACTTGAACTCCCAGTGGTAGTCCACCTCACCCCGCAGTAGAGCAGTACTGTCGGCCGATCCCTTGGGGGTAGCTTCCTCGAGGAGGAGTTGGTTGGTGATACCCCCTGCGGTGCTGGCACGGTGAAACCTGGCTCCCCCCTCTTTGCGAGACGCGCGAACTACCGCCGGAGATCTGGGGCGGAATTCATCCATGGCGCTCAGCTCGCGATTCTCTCATAGTTCTGAGCATTTTGCTGCCGTAGGGAGACAAGATCGTTAATTGAAAGGTCTCCATTTCACAGAGGCTCCGCCAGGACACAATGGTGGCCGGTTGAATCGGCTCTGAGCAGAACGACTCCCGAATCTCTGGATGGGTGACAATAGCTCTGATTGTCCCCTGATGAATACCTCAGACTTGTGGCAGACACCTACGGCCCCGCTTCACCTCCCAAGCACACACTGGCCATCCTCCCCTCACCCCCTCTAATAAACTCAACATCTAGTACCTCCCATACGCGGCACGAACAATCCTTTCACGAGCTTCCCCTCCGGGGCAGCAAGCAGAGGGAGAATCCATTCGCTCAAGCGGATGCCTGACTCCAACATGGCGGCCGCGGGAGTCACGATCATCAGGATGAAGCAATTGAGGGACCTCAAACTACCTGGCTGCCTGACCTCGTCTTGGCCTCCACACAAATGGACTAAACTCCTAGGCTCCTACCTTCTATTCTTCCATTCCTCACCCTTGCTACCCCTCCACCCACACTGGACTCCCTGGACTGGCACTTCGAGGTTACTCTAGTGAGGCTAGAGGTGCTCCCCCTCCACCCTCCCACCCTGGCTCACCCACCTTGATATTAACTTTGGGATATTCCTCTGACTGTTGAGACCTATCTAGCTGACCGATGCCCGGTGGAATTACCTGCTAGCTAAAGAGGAGTTGGGCTGTGGATTTACCCCGCGACCATCACCTACCCAGCCGGACCTTGGGCAGACTTTCCTTCGTCTCTCTGTCGTTTTCTCCCCCTACCCCTTTTTCCTTTCCCCCACCCCTTCTACGCTCCACTTTTCTCGTCTTCCTATACTCTTTAAAATGTTTTGCTTCTTAACCGAGACCTTGCTATTTGGCCCTGGCCCGGTGGAGCTACCTGGTAGCTAAAGAGGAGATGGGCTGTGGACTTCCCCCTTAGCCGTCACCTACCCAGCCGGACTCGGGGCAGATTTCCTTTCGTCTCCCTGTCCTATCTTCCCCTACCCCACCTTTCCTGCCCCCTTACCCTTCCCCGCATCTATGCGGTTGAAATGTTTTTCTAGCAACTGATGTTACCTGATTCTAATGTACTGTGTAATTTTGTGGAACCTTATGTAAAGCGCTCTGATACCTTCGGGTCTAGCCAGCGCTATATAAAACTGTTTAAATAAATTAAATTTAAATAAATAAGTAGCACATGGCAACACTCAAACAGCACCAGAGCACCACCCACACATATCATGGAAGCTCACATCATTGACATGACATCTCTGGATACTCACATTCAGCTGAAGAAGTTGGTGATGAGCTGTGTGCGGACATCACCCTCATCATCATCATCATCACTGGCATCGTGGCCCAGGCCAGGATCCTCCACAGGTGGCGGAAGTTGGTCATCGTCATCCAGGATGAGAGGCAACTCCTTCCGCACTGCCAGGTTGTGTAGCATGCAGCAGACGATGACAATCTTGCACACCTTTGCTGGGGCATATGGGAGGGCCCCTCCTGTCTTGTCCAGGCAGTGGAAGCGGCTCTTCAGGAGACCAAAGGTCCGCTCGATCACTCTCCTGGTCCGACCATGTGCCTCATTGTAGCGCATCTGGGCTGCTGTCACAGGGTTCCTGAGGGGTGTCAGCAACCACAGCATGTTGGGGTATCCGGAGTCACCTACAGACAGACAATTGCACATTAGCTGAGTTGGAAAAGTGGGCGGAATACAACATAGCAGAACACACACAATGGTACAAAGTCAGTACACACCGACAAGCCAGGCACGCTGGTTTTGCATCTGTAACATCATCCTCGGGATGCGACTACTCCTCATCACGTAGGCATCGTGTGCAGAACCGGGGAAACGGGCACACACATGTGTGATGGTCATATCTGCAAGACATACCACCAGAGCATTGATCGAATGGTAATGTTTACGGTTCCGGTATGCCTGCTCATGTGCCTGTGGTGGTAACAAAGCCACATGTGTCCCATCAATGGAGCCAATGACATGTGGCATCCTCCCCAGGGCATAGAAGTCACTCTTGACGTCAGTGAGTTGTTGACGTGTTGGGAAATAGATGTACTGGTTCAGGCATCTCAACATTGCCTCCAAATCGCGTAGCACACGGCTGAACATAAACTGTGACATCCCACCAGCAGTCGACACAGTGTGTTGAAAGGTACCGGTGGCAAAGAAGTGTAGGGCTGCCATCACCTTCACCTTGGGGGTCAGCGCTGTAGGGTACGGCCGGCCAGGTTGCAAATGTGGGGCCAAGCGCACTGCCAAATCCACAATCAGCTGCCTGGTGAAGCGGTACCGTCGGATGCTGTCACGTTCCACCATCGTTGCCAGGTCAGGGAATGGTCTATGGACAGCTGGAGCACTGCAGTGCATAGGTGAAGAAAGAAAGATTGTCAGTCACACCACATATGTGCCATTCACAATACTCAATTTCACATGATACATCATTACGAGACACAAGTACTTGATGTGTGTGCCGTTCTGTTTGGACATATATGGCACCTACATGGACATCATCTAACATCTCAGTTCAACATGTGTTGATAACAGGTTCCAGGGTGTGCTATGGGAAACCTTTAGGCTGTGTCACAGTACCCATTTACTGCTGTCACATTCCACACACACACCAAAGTGACATGTCTGGACAGATGCGCCACAGGCATCACAGCTCATTGACAGGTAGATTCCCAGGGACCCTGTCTTGCCACATGGACACTGGCATGACATGGCGTATCATGTACATGTCAGAAAAACAAACATGACTCCCACAGGTAGTGGCCCCTGTTGCCTCTGCAGGACAGACATGGACGTCTGTGACACACACACACACAACATCAAAGTCCATGCACAAACAACGTGGATGTGGAGACTGTCTCCCATTGTGCACATGGAGTCAGAGACATCGGAAACACAACATGCACACAGACTGTGGAGGGCCATCACTATTGTGGCAATGGGTCACCCTGTGACGTACATGCCTTCCCACATGTGAGCCTGGGGGTATGTGACATGTCATACACATACACAACCTGGAAATGTGACCATGCCACATGCTCCAAAATGAACAGTTGCACATCACAGTGGTTAGGTGCACAACACACAAAGGATCCTGTCCCCATGAACACGTGCACAGCCTGGGTGTGGCTGCCCCCAAGTGCCACCCTAAAAACCACATGTTTACCCCCATACACAGAAAAGGTAATGCAGCCTTACATGCCTTAGACACAGTGTGGTCTGGGTGTGGTGTTGTAGGTGTGCCCCTGAGTCCCTGGAAAGTATATGTGGCTGGCATATGTTCACCAGTGACAAGCATGGTGACATATGCGTGTGACCTGTACAGGGACGCGTTATACAGCAATGGACCGATCGGTGTGCCCGCACGGCCCATTGCATCTGTTGAGAGCGGGTACGCGTTGTACAGCAATGGACCGAGCGGTGTGCCCGCACGGCCCATTGCATCTGTTGTGAGCGGGTACGTGTTGTACAGCAATGGACCGATCGGTGTGCCCGCACGGCCCATTGCATCTGTTGTGAGCAGGTACGCGTTGTACAGCAATGGACCGATCGGTGTGCCCGCACGGCCCATTACATCTGTTGTGAGCGGGTACGCGTTGTATCCCGGAATACGCGTTGTACAGCAATGGACCGATCGGTGTGCCCGCACGGCCCATTGCATCAGTTGTGAGCGGGTACGCGTTGTACAGCAATGGACCGAGCGGTGTACCCGCACGGCCCACAGCATCTGTTGTGAGCGGATACACGTTGTATCCGGAAAACGCGTTGTACAGCAATGGACCAATCGGTGTGCCCACATGGCCCATTGCATCTGTTGTGAGCGGGTACGCGTTGTATCCCTGAATACGCGTTGTACAGCAATGGACCGATCAGTGTGCCCGCACGGCCCATTGCATCTGTTGTGAGCGGGTACGCGTTGTACAGCAATGGACCAATCGGTGTGCCCGCACGGCCCATTGCATCTGTTGTGAGTGGGTCCGCGTTGTACAGCAATGGACCGAGCGGTGTGCCCGCACGGCCCATTGCATCCGTTGTGAGCGGGTACGCGTTGTACAGCAATGGACCGATCGGTGTGCCCGCACGGCCCATTGCATCCATTGTGAGCGGGTACGCGTTGTACAGCAATAGACCGATCGGTGTGCCCGCACGGCCCATTGCATCTGTTGTGAGCGGGTACGCGTTGTACAGCGATGGACCGATCGGTGTGCCCGCACGGCCCATTGCATCTGTTGTGAGCGGGTACGCGTTGTACAGCAATGGACCGATCGGTGTGCCCACACGGCCCATTGCATCTGTTGTGAGCGGGTACGCGTTGTATCCCGGAAAACGCGTTGTACAGCAATGGACCGAACGGTGTGCACGCATTGGCTGGGGCCTGGCATGGCAACGGACGCGTTTTCGAAGCTTCAACGAGTCTGATGCAGTGAATTCAGTTGGCCAGCCACAACAATGTTGCAAATTCATGGGTGTCATGTAGTTGAAGTTTTGAAGGATGCTGTGGGCGTGTATTAGTGCTGCTATTCCATGGATTGGTCAGATTCAGAAGATGCAAACGACTTGGACCTAACACCTTGGACACATGGGACAGTATCTGCCTCTGCAGCACACATATAATGCTGGCTGTTCCCCTGAGGGCTCACTTGCCTGCACTACATGCTCCAGGACGACATCTGCCACCAACACTGCTGCTGTCTCTGCATCCTCTGGCTACTGCAATGGCACCTACTGTGGATAGAGCCCCAGCCTTCAGCCTTGAGGAGAACCAGGCCCTGCTGGACAACCTCCTTCCACAGTACAGCAAGCTGTATGGGACACCAGGGGAGCAGGTGAGTGTGCTGTCCACTGCCTTACTAATTGTGCATGTTGTCTGACTAGCAAGACTTCAAGTGTGCACACCACTGGCTAGCATGCTCACTGAGTAGTTCTCACACCCCAAAGTGTGTAGTCACATGCACAGAATAGGTACAGTGCAGTAACAGTGCATTCCAACAAGGTTTACTTCCCATGCAATGATACCATGTAGTAACTGCTGGCAAACTGTTCATAGCCATCGTTGCACTGCCTGTGTACATCATATGCCCCTGTGATTGAGACATGTATATCCGACTGTGTGATGCACGGATATGTTGCATGTGTAGTAATGGCCTTTTCACTTTGTTATCCTCACAGGTTGATGCCCACCGTAAGCAGGAAATCTGGCTGACCATCGCCCGGGCAGTAAGATCCGTGGGGGTCTACAAGCGCCGGATCCGCAACTGCCAGAAGAGGTGGCAGGACCTTCGTGGCTGGACCCGGAGGATCGCAAGGGTCCAGCTGAAGCTGTCGCCTCCTCGCAGGAGGGGCGGACACCGGACCCTGACCCCCCGCATGCTCCGGATCCTGGCGGTGGTCTTCCCTGACCTGGATGGGCAGCTGAAGGACAGACAGCAGCAAGGAGGGGTGAGTCCATGACTGCACTGTGAACTCTGTCTGACATGCTATGTGCCCTCCTCTGGCCTGGTTAAACTTCCACAGTACATCAGTCTTGTGGTCCAGGACCCATGTCCCTCAATTGTGACATGCCCACTCCTCATCTGATGCGCAGGTGTTGTCCTTACGGTCAGGAAATTGTGTCACTTGGGTACAGGGTCCTTGCATTTTGCTTTGCTCAAGGTGGGGGACAGCTTTTGTTCCCGTGACTTTGTGGTGGGCTTCATAGGTGGGTCAATTGCTCACACAATGCCTAAGTCATGAAATGTAATCTGGGTGTAACTTTGATATGTGGTCCACTTGCTGATCTGAATCACCACATGTCCCTGGGGTATTTGGCACACCCCCATGCTGCGGGTGGGAACAATGTTTGGGCCTCAGGAGTATGTATGTCATGTGTGTCACACATGCTTAGCCACCTGCCTACTGTCCAGGGCTCATCCCTCTTACAGGTGGAGCTGGACAGTCATGCCTACTCCAGGGCATACAATACACTCTGTACTCCCACTCCCGTGTATCAGCTGACATGTTGTGATCAGTGAAATGTTCCCTCAGGTGTCTGCCTCTGTGTCATTGTGCTGTGGCTTCGATGTCAGGACTACTGGTATGTTTATCGGTTAGGGCTCAGCATGCCATCTGAGATGTGACCATGAGAGACGATACTTCTGTGACTTATAGGTGTTTGATCACTTGACTGTGCACACAGGTGTATGCGACTGTGACTTTCAGGCAGCTGTTTTTCATTCACAGCACACTGTGAGGTGCTCATGTTCTGAGAGTTGTGTTTCATGTCTCCCATAAGTCCAATTGGTATGACGTGGACAAATACGAGTTCAGATGATGTGGTTTGTGGGGGATGGACATGTGCACTTGTCAGTTACATAACTTGCATTCCCCATGTCCTAGGATTGTGACACAGTGCAGACTGTTGTTGGCTGGCTGCCATGGCCATGTGACTGGAGACAGTGATGTACGACTTTGCACGCATGCCTGTGTCATGGCATTAAACTTCCTAAGAGTGATCCTGCAGGGGAGTGACATGTTTAACATGCACCCCATTGTGGCATTGACTATCCGGACATGGGTGCATCATGGTGTCTGGTGCTGGTATGCATCACATGCATTTCTATTTAGACTCTGGCCATCCCTTTATCCGGACACCTGCACTGACTCAGTGGCAAGAGATGTGATGTGTGCATGTTCACATACTTCACTGTGTTCTCTGAAATGTCCAACAACTGTGTAGGTGGTGCATGTGTCCACACTGGGGTATTACCATCAGACAGGCACCAGACAGATGGGTGCAAGGGCAGGAGGGGTGTGAGTTCCATGGTTGACCATCAGACTGACAATTGGCTTCTCCGAATCTGTGTGAGGACTTTTGGCAATGTTCAACTAAGGATGCCAGGGCTTGCTCTGTAATGTGCTGTACTTACTGTGGTGTGTGCGGTCAGTGCAGGTGACTGATGTTTGTCTGTTTCCCTAATTGTTTGCAGATACATCCACAACCACAGGAGGGGACAGCTCCACGGACCAGGAGGAGCTGCAGAGCCAGACTGGGTCAGTAGCCGACGAGTGGTCGGAGGGACCCAGTGGCACGGAGGGCGAGGGGAGCCACACCGAGGAGTCCTCAGCACCATACACCTCAGCTGAGGACCACAGCAGCTCGGAGGATGACTCCCTTGTGGAGGCGGGTGTCAGCAGCCACCACACCCCAGCTAGTCTGTCTGGCCCCGCCACCACCACCACCACCACCGCCCTCCCATTGGCTCCGATTCCAGAGGTCCGTGGAGGCTCCCGTGTTCGGGAGCGTGTCTCCTTCGTGCCAGGCACCGCACCCCCTGCCCCTGTGTCCCCTGCTGCCCTGAGTGAGGAGTCTGTGTACCTACTTCGGCAGCTCCATGTAGGGCAGACAGCAATGCTGAGTGTCCTCCATGCACACACCACTCTGTTGACACAGCTGGTGTCGTTCATGGAGGGCATCTCGACGGGTATGTCTGCCCTACAGAGGAGCAATAAGTCCATGGACTCCTCCCTGATGGCAGCAGTGTCCCTCCTCCAACAGTCCCTCACCCCTCCTACCTCTGCCCCATCCACACTTCCTGGCACCCTACCTGTCCAAAGCACATGCACACCTGCACAATCACCCAAACACACAGACACGAGCAGCACAGACACACCCAAAAGAAAGGCAAGACGTGCACACAAGCATCCTCAGGGGACTGATACCACACACACAGGGGATGGGGAACAGACACACACACAGGCATCCACAGTCACTCCGCAGTCCTCCAAATCCTCTCCCTCCAAGACCCCTTCCCTTGCCTGACCTGCAACCCCACCTACACAGCAGCTCTTCCTCTGTGACCTCGGCCTCTTCCCCTCCGATCCTGCTGATCCAGCATACCGGGGGAAGAGGAAGTCCACCCACACAGAGGGGAGTGCCCTCGCCCCCGGACACCCTCCCCCAGGTGCAGGCAGACTGAGGACCCCATTCGGAAGTCCCCCGGACCAGGAAGGGCAAGACCCCACCACCACCACCACGCAGCTCCACCACCCAGTCTCTCTCCTCCATCCCCCAGGCCACCACTCCACAGGTTCCACCGCCACACCCTGCCCCAGGTTCCCCCACACACCGATACCGAATCCCCAAACTGCTTAGGCCCTCCCCCCCCTGCCACTTGCTCTTCCACCCCCAAACCAGACGCTCTGTCTGTTTGTGCCACTGGTGTGGAGACCGGGTCCCCCCTCTGTCCTGCCCACCTCATCTGCCCCCCTTCCACTCCCTTGGAGTCATGCACTGCAGTGGAGTCCACAACCACCCCGTCTGACTCGGGCACTGCAGTGGGGACCCAGTCCACTCCATCTGACCGGCCCACTGCAGTGGTTGCAGCACCCACAACATCTGACTTGTGCCCTACAGTGGTGCCGGCCCCCTGAGTCAGACACCTCCACTGCAGTTGCCGGTGACACTCCTGCACCCACCACCCCTTCACTGCCTCACTCTGGCATCCCCTGATCCTGTCCCTGCGGTGCCTGGCCTGCCCCTTGTATGCCCCTCCAAGGGGGATGTCCCCTGTCCGTACCAGTGCAGGCAAGCAGTGGGTGACAAGTTGTCACATATCACCCTGTTGGGACTGTGTATTTGGACTGGCCATTGGCCTTAGTTTATTTTGGACTTAAAATTTTAGTTTGACATTTGCTGAATAAAGCCTCTTTTTGTTTACTTGTGGTTTTTCTTTTGATGTACATGATGTAGATGAGTATCATCATGCATTTGCAGTTGTAATAGTGTTCAGATCAGGTAAATGAAGTGTTGCTGTGATGGACTCCATGTGGTCCATGGGATATTTGTCCTGATGTAGTCTGGATCTATAGCATCCTTTGCTGCAGTCTGAGGGTGTAATGTTCAGCATTTGACACAGGGATGTACGTTTTGCATTTGTTAATTAACATCTTTGTCTTACACTGATGCACATCTGGTGGGCTTACCACTGTTCAATGTTTCTATTTCCCTGACTGTGTGCCCATCTCCACTGGACATGCAGTTTAGCACATCAATGTTGAAGGACTCATCTGTGTATACAGTGCAACTTGCTTGACACGTGTTTTGGGTGTATGCAGATGACTGACGTGACACTCCTGTACCCAGGCTGATGTGAGCAGAGCCTTCAGTGTGTTGTAGTTGTTGACTCACTGACCGAGTGTTCTGCTGACATGTTTGAGTCGTGCACAGACAAGGTTTGGCACAGCGGACCTTCCACAGGAGTGGAGTGCCCTCATGGCAGTGTGTAATCCCGTGACATTGCCTGGGCCCGTGTTGTGTGTTGTGTAAGCATGTCTGTGCGTGTTCCCTTCCCTTTACCTACACAGGCTGTGTCCCTACGGATGTTCCTGTTTTGATGCTTGCTGAGTTGTTCTGTGTTCATCCAGCATCTTGGACCTGGTTTCTCCGGGACATGGGTGCATGGCAAACTAATGTTCATCAGGTTGTCATCCCTAGTTGTCTTTGTTGTCAGGGCTGGGGATGTGGGCAAACGCAGATGGGACACAGTCAGGATTCCCCTTGGCACTTGTTGGTTACACAGGTCATGTAATTTACAGTTTCTGCTAGCTTTCAGTGATTGTGACACGTTGTGTGTGTGACTGCTGCCACTCCTCAGGGTCAGAGCTGCAATGTTGGAAGTTGTCTACGTGTGTTCTTTGTGGGTCACCTTGGCTTCTTCATTGGCCGGGATCCCATTGATTGGGGTGGATTTCACGTCATGCCCATGTACCGCGTACTGTGCAGTGTGTCAGACATTCACGAGTCTTGTTGACTGGCCATGTGTGATGGGTTTCTGCACCTTAGTTCCCACCACAACCCCTGGGATTGTCATGCGTGCATGTGCAATGTCACCAGTCCATGTGAGCTTCACTGCTGCACATTGGTGGAGATCAAGGTGTGTGGTGTTGAGTGTGTGCAAATGTGAGTTGTTGCACGGCTAGACCCCTACCTCCATATTGCCCTTGGCTGGCAGGCCGTTTTGATTGATTTGTGCTTGTGTAGGTGTGATGGTAGTTTGTTGCTCAGGACACATGGCTGTGGTTCACAGTGTGAATGACATCTACCTTTGTCATCACAGTGGGATTATCATGCAGGCTAGTGTCACCACAATGTGGGGTCCCTGGGGGTAGTGCTGTGGTGGGTCTGTCTCTTGCTGTGTTAGTTGCTGTTCCTACAAGCTTGTGTGACATGTGTAATTTGGGCTCCCTCTCATCTAACAATGCCTGTTTGCCCACATAGGGGAATCCGATCCATGAGTTACTTTTGTATGGCACTGTATACACATCTGTGTAATTGGAATTCAGGCCTCCTCATGTGTTGTGTGGTTGCCTGGGGACACTGGCACACACCCCCATCACCTGTTGTGTTTGATATGCAGTGTGAGTCTGCCTGTTTGTGTTTGTGCATTTGCACCACTGCATTGGCATATCTTGAGTGTGCCATTGGCTGTATGTTGTTTGGTGGCTTTCCCCTGCTGTCCCTGGGACTCCTAGGTCATCAGACAGCACAATAATCATGGTTTGTATGTCCCATTGCTGCCATGGTATGGTATTTGTTCACCTGACATCTACAGTCTCCACAGGATATCTACATTTGTGTGTCCATTGGTGCAGATATGTGGGTCTGCATTATGATGGTCACTTCTGTCATTGTGTTATTTGTGAATGTTGACAATGTGAGCCCCCATGGGTGATGTTTGTATGCACATGGCCAAAACAATGTTTCATTGGCATTGCACTGTTTGCCTCACCCAATCTATGTTGCTATGGGACACAAGCACTACTATGCCACTTATGTGTTTGTTGCTGTGTGACCAGGAATCATCCATGCAGTTTGGCTTTGGCAGCTTTTACCATGACTACACTTACCTTTTGGTCACTGTGATGATGGGGCTTTAGGCCCCATTGCCACACTGTTCAAAATGTGCTTCAGCTATGGACCCCACACTTACCTTTTGGTCACTGTGGTGATGGGGTGTTCGAACCCATTGCCACAGTGGTCATGGTCGGCTTGCATTGTGGAGGCCACACACATTTATGTGTGACACATGTGATGGGGGTCACATTGTATGTTCAATGTTATGTTCAGTGTTGTAGGCATTTGACACAGACTACACACGCTTGTCATGGTGTTGGGGGATGTAATTTTCAGACATTCCTTATGTGGGAGTATGCTGGTTGTGTCATGCATTACCCGTCCTATCAGTAGGGGTGGTGGTGGTGGCAGGCATCCAGCCCCCCATGAGTAGGGGTGGTGGTAGTGGCAGGCATCCAGGCCCCCCTGAGTAGGGGTGGTGGTAGTGGCAGGCATCGAGGCCCCCATGAGTAGGGGTGGTGGTAGTGGTAGGCATCCAGCCCCCCATGAGTAGGGGTGGTGGTAGTGGTAGGCATCCATCCCCCTATGAGTGGGGATGGTAGTAGTGACAGGCATCCAGCCCCCCCTGAGTAGGGGTGGTGGTAGGGTGGTATTAGTGGTAGGCATCCATCCCCCCATGAGTGGGGATGGTAGTAGTGACAGGCATCCAGGCCCCCATGAGTAGGGGTGGTGGTAGTGGTAGGCATCCATCCCCCTATGAGTGGGGATGGTAGCAGTGACAGGCATCCAGCCCCCCCTGAGTAGGGGTGGTGGTAGGGTGGTGTTAGTGGTAGGCATCCATCCCCCCATGAGTGGGCATGGTAGTAGTGACAGGCATCCAGGCCCCACTGAGTAGGGGTGGTGGTAGGGTGGTGTTAGTGGTAGGCATCCATCCCCCATGAGTGGGGATGGTAGTAGTGACAGGCATCCAGGCCCCCTGAGTAGGGGTGGTGGTAGGGTGGTGTTAGTGGTAGGCATCCATCCCCCATGAGTGGGGATGGTAGTACTGACAGGCATCCAGGCCCCCTGAGTAGGGGTGGTGGTAGTGGCAGGCATCCAGGCCACCATGAGTAGGGGTGGTGGTAGGGCGGTGTTAGTGGCAGGCATCCATCCCCCCATGAGTGGGGATGGTAGTAGTGACAGGCATCCAGGCCCCCCTGAGTAGGGGTGGTGGTAGTGGCAGGCATCCAGCCCCCCCTGAGTAGGGGTGGTGGTAGGCTGGTGTTAGTGGTAGGCATCCATCCCCCACGAGTGGGGATGGTAGTAGTGACAGGCATCCAGGCCCCCTGAGTAGGGGTGGTGGTAGTGGCAGGCATCCAGCCCCCCTGAGTAGGGGTGGTGGTAGGGTGGTGTTAGTGGTAGGCATCCATCCCCCATGAGTGGGGATGGTAGTAGTGACAGGCATCCAGGCCCCCTGAGTAGGGGTGGTGGTAGTGGCAGGCATCCAGCCCCCATGAGTAGGGGTGGTGGTAGTGGTAGGCATCCAGGCCCCCATGAGTAGGGGTGGTGGTGGTGGTAGGCATCCATCCCCCTATGAGTGGGGATGGTAGTAGTGACAGGCATCCAGGCCCCGCTGAGTAGGGGTGGTGGTAGTGGCAGGCATCCAGCCCCCCATGAGTAGTGGTGGTGGTAGTGGTAGGCATCCAGCCCCCTATGAGTGGAGATGGTAGTAGTGACAGGCATCCAGGCCCCCCTGAGTAGGAGTGGTGGTAGTGGCAGGCATCCAGGCCCCCATGAGTAGGGGTGGTGGTAGTGGTAGGCATACAGGCCCCCATGAGTAGGGGTGGTGGTGGGGGTAGGCATCCATCCCCCTATGAGTGGGGATGGTAGTAGTGACAGGCATCCAGGCCCCCCTGAGTAGGGGTGGTGGTAGTGGCAGGCATCCAGCCCCCCATGAGTAGGGGTGGTGGTAGTGGTAGGCATCCAGCCCCCTATGATTGGGGATGGTAGTAGTGACAGGCATCCAGGCCCCCATGAGTAGGGGTGGTGGTAGTGGCAGGCATCCAGGCCCCCATGAGTAGGGATGGTAGTAGTGACAGGCATCCAGGCCCCCTGAGTAGGGGTGGTGGTAGGGTGGTGTTAGTGGTAGGCATCCATCCCCCATGAGTGGGGATGGTAGTAGTGACAGGCATCCAGGCCCCCATGAGTAGGGGTGGTGGTAGTGGTAGGCATCCATCCCCCTATGAGTGGGGATGGTAGCAGTGACAGGCATCCAGCCCCCCCCTGAGTAGTGGTGGTGGTAGGGTGATGTTAGTGGTAGGCATCCATCCCCCCATGAGTGGGGATGGTAGTAGTGACAGGCATCCAGGCTCCCCTGAGTAGGGGTGGTGGTAGGGTGGTGTTAGTGGTAGGCATCCATTCCCCCATGAGTGGGGATGGTAGTAGTGACAGGCATCCAGGCCCCCCTGATTAGGGGTGGTGGTAGTGGCAGGCATCCAGGCCCCCATGAGTAGGGGTGGTGGTAGGGCGGTGTTAGTGGTAGGCATCCATCCCCCCATGAGTGGGGATGGTAGTAGTGACAGGCATCCAGGCCCCCCTGAGTAGGGGTGGTGGTAGTGGCAGGCATCCAGCCCCCCCTGAGTAGGTGGTGGTGGTAGGGTGGTGTTAGTGGTAGGCATCCATCCCCCCACGAGTGGGGATGGTAGTAGTGACAGGCATCCAGGCCCCCTGAGTAGGGGTGGTGGTAGTAGCAGGCATCCAGCCCCCCTGAGTAGGGGTGGTGGTAGGGTGGTGTTAGTGGTAGGCATCCATCCCCCATGAGTGGGGATGGTAGTAGTGACAGGCATCCAGGCCCCCTGAGTAGGGGTGGTGGTAGTGGCAGGCATCCAGGCCCCCATGAGTAGGGGTGGTGGTAGTGGTTGGCATCCAGGCACCCATGAGTAGGGGTGGTGGTGGTGGTAGGCATCCAGGCCCCGCTGAGTAGGGGTGGTGGTAGTGGCAGGCATCCAGCCCCCCATGAGTAGGGGTGGTGGTAGTGGTAGGCATACAGCCCCCTATGAGTGGGGATGGTAGTAGTGAAAGGCATCCAGGCCCCCCTGAGTAGGGGTGGTGGTAGTGGCAGGCATCCAGGCCCCTATGAGTAGGGGTGGTGTTAGTGGTAGGCATCCAGGCCCCCATGAGTAGGGGTGGTGGTGGTGGTAGGCATCCATCCCCCTATGAGTGGGGATGGTAGTAGTGACAGGCATCCAGGCCCCCTGAGTAGGGGTGGTGGTAGTGGCAGGCATCCAGCCCCCATGAGTAGGGGTGGTGGTGGTGGTAGGCATCCATCCCCCTATGAGTGGGGATGGTAGTAGTGACAGGCATCCAGGCCCCCTGAGTAGGAGTGGTGGTAGTGGCAGGCATCCAGGCCCCCATGAGTAGGGGTGGTGGTAGTGGTAGGCATCCAGGCCCCCATGAGTAGGGGTGGTGGTGGTGGTAGGCATCCATCCCCCTATGAGTGGGGATGTTAGTAGTGACAGGCATCCAGCCCCCATGAGTAGGGGTGGTGGTAGTGGTAGGCATCCATCCCCCTATGAGTGGGGATGGTAGTAGTGACAGGCATCCAGCCCCCTGAGTAGGGGTGGTGGTAGGGTGGTGTTAGTGGTAGGCATCCATCCCCCATGAGTGGGGATGGTAGTAGTGACAGGCATCCAGGCCCCCTGAGTAGGGGTGGTGGTAGTGGCAGGCATCCAGGCCCCCATGAGTAGGGGTGGTGGTAGGCATCCATCCCCCTATGAGTGGGGATGGTAGTAGTGACAGGCATCCAGCCCCCCATGAGTAGGGGTGGTGGTAGTGGTAGGCATCCATCCCCCTATGAGTGGGGATGGTAGTAGTGACAGGCATCCAGCCCCCTGAGTATGGGTGGTGGTAGGGTGGTGTTAGTGGTAGGCATCCATCCCCCATGAGTGGGGATGGTAGTAGTGACAGGCATCCAGCCCCCCTGAGTAGGGGTGGTGGTAGGGTGGTGTTAGTGGTAGGCATCCATCACCCCATGAGTGGGGATGGTAGTAGTGACAGGCATCCAGGCCCCCTGAGTAGGGGTGGTGGTAGTGGCAGGCATCCAGGCCCCCATGAGTAGGGGTGGTAGTAGTGGTAGGCATCCAGCCCCCCATGAGTAGGGGTGGTGGTAGTGGTAGGCATCCATCCCCCTATGAGTGGGGATGGTAGTAGTGACAGGCATCCAGCCCCCTGAGTAGGGGTGGTGGTAGGGTGGTGTTAGTGGTAGGCATCCATCCCCCATGAGTGGGGATGGTAGTAGTGACAGGCATCCAGCCCCCCATGAGTAGGGGTGGTGGTAGTGGTAGGCATCCATCCCCCTATGAGTGGGGATGGTAGTAGTGACAGGCATCCAGCCCCCCCTGAGTAGGGGTGGTGGTAGGGTGGTGTTAGTGGTAGGCATCCATCCCCCCATGAGTGGGGATGGTAGTAGTGACAGGCATCCAGGCCCCCCTGAGTAGGGGTGGTGGTAGTGGCAGGCATCCAGGCCCCCATGAGTAGGGGTGGTGGTAGTGGTAGGCATCCAGGCCCCCATGAGTAGGGGTGGTGGTAGTGGTAGGCATCCATCCCCCTATGAGTGGGGATGGTAGTAGTGACAGGCATCCAGGCCCCCTGAGTAGGGGTGGTGGTAGTGGTAGGCATCCATCCCCCTATGAGTGGGGATGGTAGTAGTGACAGGCATCCAGGCCCCCTGAGTAGGGGTGGTGGTAGTGGCAGGCATCCAGGCCCCCATGAGTAGGGGTGGTGGTAGTGGTAGGCATCCAACCCCCCATGAGTAGGGGTGGTGGTAGTGGTAGGCATCCATCCCCCTATGAGTGGGGATGGAAGTAGTGACTGGCATCCAGCCCCCCATGAGTAGGGGTGGTGGTAGTGGTAGGCATCCATCCCCCTATGAGTGGGGATGGTAGTAGTGACAGGCATCCAGCCCCCCCTGAGTAGGGGTGGTGGTAGGATGGTGTTAGTGGTAGGCATCAATCACCCCATGAGTGGGGATGGTAGTAGTGACAGGCATCCAGGCCCCCCCGAGTAGGGGTGGTGGTAGTGGCAGGCATCCAGGCCCCCATGAGTAGGGGTGGTAGTAGTGGTAGGCATCCAGCCCCCCATGAGTAGGGGTGGTGGTAGTGGTAGGCATCCATCCCCCTATGAGTGGGGATGGTAGTAGTGACAGGCATCCAGCCCCCCCTGAGTAGGGGTGGTGGTAGGGTGGTGTTAGTGGTAGGCATCCATCCCCCCATGAGTGGGGATGGTAGTAGTGACAGGCATCCAGCCCCCCATGAGTAGGGGTGGTGGTAGTGGTAGGCATCCATCCCCTATGAGTGGGGATGGTAGTAGTGACAGGCATCCAGCCCCCACCCTGAGTAGGGGTGGTGGTAGGGTGGTGTTAGTGGTAGGCATCCATCCCCCCATGAGTGGGGTTGGTAGTAGTGACAGGCATCCAGGCCCCCCTGAGTAGGGGTGGTGGTAGTGGCAGGCATCCAGACCCCCATGAGTAGGGGTGGTGGTAGTGGTAGGCATCCAGGCCCCCATGAGTAGGGGTGGTGGTAGTGGTAGGCATCCATCCCCCTATGAGTGGGGATGGTAGTAGTGACAGGCATCCAGGCCCCCCTGAGTAGGGGTGGTGGTAGTGGTAGGCATCCATCCCCCTATGAGTGGGGATGGTAGTAGTGACAGGCATCCAGGCCCCCCTGAGTAGGGGTGGTGGTAGTGGCAGGCATCCAGGCCCCCATGAGTAGGGGTGGTGGTAGTGGTAGGCATCCATCCCCCCATGAGTAGGGGTGGTGGTAGTGGTAGGCATCCATCCCCCTATGAGTGGGGATGGTAGTAGTGACAGGCATCCAGCCCCCCTGAGTAGGGGTGGTGGTAGGGTGGTGTTAGTGGTAATCATCCATCCCCCCATGAGTGGGGATGGTAGTAGTGACAGGCATCCAGCCCCCCATGAGTAGGGGTGGTGGTAGTGGTAGGCATCCATCCCCCTATGAGTGGGGCTGGTAGTAGTGACAGGCATCCAGCCCCCCCTGAGTAGGGGTGGTGGTAGGGTGGTGTTAGTGGTAGGCATCCATCCCCCCATGAGTGGGGATGGTAGTAGTGACAGGCATCCAGGCCCCCTGAGTAGGGGTGGTGGTAGTGGCAGGCATCCAGGCCCCCATGAGTAGGGGTGGTGGTAGTGGTAGGCATCCATCCCCTATGAGTGGGGATGGTATTAGTGACAGGCATCCAGGCCCCCCTGAGTAGGGGTGGTGCTAGTGGTAGGCATCCATCCCCCTATGAGTGGGGATGGTAGTAGTGACAGGCATTCAGGCCCCCCTGAGTAGGGGTGGTGGTAGTGGTAGGCATCCATCCCCCTATGAGTGGGGATGGTAGTAGTGACAGGCATCCAGGCCCCCATGAGTAGGGGTGGTGGTAGTGGTAGGCATCCAGGCCCCCCTGAGTAGGGTTGGTGGTAGTGGTAGGCATCCATCCCCCTATGAGTGGGGATGGTAGTTGTGACAGGCATCCAGGCCCCCCTGAGTAGGGGTGGTGGTAGTGGCAGGCATCCATCCCCCTAAGGGTGGGGATGGTAGTAGTGACAGGCATCCAGGCCCCCCTGAGTAGGGGTGGTGGTAGTGGTAGGCATCCAGGCCCCCTGAGTAGGGGTGGTGTTAGTGGTAGGCATCCATCCCCCTATGAGTGGGGATGGTAGTAGTGACAGGCATCCAGGCCCCCCTGAGTAGGGGTGGTGGTAGTGGTAGGCATCCATCCCCCTATGGGTGTGTATGGCATTGGTGATGGCCATCCCACCCCTATGGTTATGCTGTTGCTGGTGTACGTCATTTGTGCATCCCTATGTGTGTGTGACATATTTCGGGTACGTGTCGTTTGTTTGTGTTTTGGTGTTTGACTTACCGTCTGCGCCGTACGCGTCCGTGCCTGTCCCGGTAATAGATGTAGAGTATAGGTCCTGCGCGATGGAATTCATGCTTGGGTCGTCTCGTTCGGGTTTCGCGTGTCTTCGACTCGTACTCGTCGCTGTCTTGTTCGTCTCGTAGCCGTGGATCTTCTTGTGGCGCGAATCAGAGCTTATGTACGGCTCTCCCGGATGCTCAAACGTGCCGGACGTAGCGACGGGTTCGGCGCGTACGGAAGGCGCATCGTACTCGTCCGGCTGGAAGGTGCTGTGTATTTGGTTCCGTGCGACTCGAATCGGCGTTTACGGATCCGGCTCGGGCGGGGAACAGGAGCTGAAATGGGTGAGTACAGTTCGCTCGGAATCTGGGCTGTTATGCGCATCGTACTTGTTCGTTCGGACGAGTGTTCGAATCGGTCGGGAAACACGCGTTCGGCTTGTATTTTTTCCGGACGAATACTGTTAGGTGCGCTTCCGGCCGAGATCGGAATCGACCCCTTGCTCTCCAACACAGCCACTCACATACCCTATCAGTTAACCAAACACCCAGCTACCCCCATTGCCTATCTCTCAACATAGCGCTTTAGAGCCTTTTGTGTTTTTATTTCTTGGGCCACCGACACAAGTGGGTACCCTGTTGCAGGGATTCTGCACATACACAGAACTATGTGCAGGATTATGGAACTTCAGTGTATAGGGACTGTGCCTTCCTACCGCCTTAGTACCCACAAGCCCAGGACCGACTAGCTATAGTGTCTCACTCGCCCTCCTACACACTCACGGAGAAGCAAATGATTAGACACCCCAGACACAACACTCCTGTATCTCTCAGGAATCGCGGTAACAAGATACACCTTTTTGCTCACACTCTCGTACCTGTCCTCAATAAGATCTGACTGAGACACGAATATAGTTTAAAATGTTTATTTTAACTAATGTGCTCTAACATGCAGTATGCGTGCCACAACAAGCAGAAACATGCATAACAGGAATATCGTTAGCATTGTAGCTAGGCCATACATCATAAAGGGAGATGTCATCTTATATAGATTATGGAGAAAGAATTATAATGCTTAACCTCCCTCCCTTGGCCAGAAGAAATATTATTATATAATAGAAGATCTCTGGGCTTTGTCAGCAGACCCCATACCTTAGACCATAGATGGTATTTCTACATCGTAGGTGCATGTGGCTCTTCTCCCTGGAAAGGTCCCTCTCCAAGTCTTCCTCACCTAAACATGTATCCCTGTAATATCAAAGTACGAGCTTCCAGCAGCAGCTGCACTAGTGTGTTTTGTCTAGGTGCTAGGGCCTGACCGGAACAGAATAACAAGGGGCATTGTTTATCGACCTTGCTCACAATGTTCAGACTAAACTCAAGGAACAAGCAGAAAATGAACACAGCAAACAGTTCTCATGTGAAAGGCATAAACAGAGTCTTGCAAAAATAAAGCTTTGTAGTAACGTGAGCAAAAGCGGCATCATGGCTGCAGGGCTCATACTAATTTAGTGATGTCGACAATGTCCCTATCGGCCACGTGACAAGCCTTATTACCGGAAGACATACGGGAACTGAAGGTGGTAGGATACTTATGACTCCCTGTAGGTTCAAGATCTTTCTGTCGCAGAAATGTGAGGAAAATGTGTGTTTCTTACCAAAGTTTGACATTTGCAAAGGCTTCTGGGTGAAATTAGCAGGTGAGAGCCAAGCAAAGCATTCACTTCTGAATTCCCCTGGTTGTCTAGTTTTAAAAACTGTGCAGGTTTGCCTATGTTCTGACTGAGCTAGGGCTCAAAATATATAGCTACCTACATTGCAATAAAATGTGTGTTTTCACTGCATAAATGTGATATGTCTACGTTGTGTTTTTAACATTTTCCAATCATGAGCGCTAGGGCCACCCACAAAAATTGAGTTCAGTTTGTATGTGGAGACATGTGAGAAAACTGTTTGGTTGTCAATTTGTGGATCTGAACAGATTACAGAAATTTCCAACACAAAATGTAAATAAATAAGTAATGTTAGCTATGTACCCACTTTTAAGTTTTGTACAACATTATGTAAAAGTGAACAGCATCAATGCAAGTTACTCAACGCTGGGCACCTCTGGGCCTGGAGTAACTTGCAAAAAATGATGAGGAGTTATTAGTAAGGGCCATATTTGCATTTTGGCTGACAAATACGTTTCTGCCGTCCTGGCAGAGGACTTAGGGGCTGATTACGATGGCGGACGGAAAAGCACTCCGACCGCCGTGGTTGTGGGAAAAAAAACGTCCGCATGTTCCGCAGCAAAACCAGCAGTCAGATTAGGATGCACTGCTTGAAAAATCCGACCGCGGCGGTCGGATTCCACAAAACTCCACTGGGAACGTCCGGAAAATCTGTAAATCCGACCGCGGCGGACGGAAATGCTGCGGAAATAAACAATAAGGCCGATTGACCAGCGGAATGACCGCAAGTGAAATTGTGATACGATGGCGGAGCCAGCGGACCGATCAGTTGTTCCTGACCACCGCAGTCGCGCGAAATGATGAATGGTAGAGCTGGCGGAAGGACCATTGCATTCAGACCGCTGCGGTCAAGCGGAAAGAGGAATGGCGGTCGAAAGCAACCACACAACAAGGCTACCAAGTGTGGCTGTTTTTTTGGCGCTGCCTCCAAAAACAACTGACACACCCAAATGACACATCCCCCATGGCAAGAAAACAATACAAATCCCTGGTCAACCCAGACAACACACCTGACATGAATACTCCATTTGGACCCACCCATATAGCTGATCATAAAACCAACCCCTTCCCTGCCCAGCATCCTTTGCACAACTTCAGAAGTGAAGGGCCAAACACCACAACACAAAGGAGAGGAAAATCAGCACACATCACACCATCACAACCACCCACACAACACACACCTCACACATCTCCACCACCACCTTCCCACCTGCACTTTTCACCCATTTGCACATCACACACCATGGCACAGAAAAAAATGCCAAAATTCACAGACAATGAGTTGTCAGTCATGGTAGATGAGATAATCAGAGTAGAACCACATTTGTTTGGAAGCATGGTCCAACAGACACCAGTAGCCAGAAAAAATCAAATGTGGGAAAGGATAGTCAACAAAGTCAATGCAGTAGGGATCACCCTGCGCACCCTGCGTGACATCAAGAGGAGGTGGCATGACCTCAAGAACAGGGTGAAAGAGCGTGCCAACAAGAATCATGAGCTGGCTCAGAGGACTGGCGGTGGCCCTCCCATTCCACCACTAACATTCACCGAATGGGAGGAGAAGGTGCTTGCCATACTGCATCCAGAGAGTCTCACAGGAATACCCGGTGGAGTGGAGGCTGGTAAGTACCAACAAATGTCTCCCATAACACTGCTATGTACTGTCTTGCACAACTAGAAAGCTACACTTCCTAGACCTAAATGCACTTACGTACAACACACTCTTCCCAACACATGTCTCACATATCTAACATTTCCTTCCTCTGAATCACCTCAAAGGTAGCTAGCAAAATTTCCATGGGGGCATGTGTACAGGCAGGCAGCACTATAACTCCCACCAGGCCCCCTTGTTCCACAGCTGAGCAAGATGGACCACTCCCCACACCCAGAACCATGTGGCAGCCATTTCATTGTTCTCATCAAAGTTACAGGTAGGCAGTGCTTAATTTGTGCCGGTGCTTTCCGGTGCTCAGCACCGGCACTTTATTGTCAGGGCCGGGGCTATAAATTCTTTTCAGGAGGCAGTGATGGTGAACGTAATTTTTCAAACAAAATGCAAAGTGAGACAGCTTTACTTTTCCCACGTCGTATGTGCTGCTCAGCCGCTCACTCTCACCCATTCATGTCAACACATGCACTCCTGGCAGGCTGGCGACTGAATTTCAACTTCTTACGCTTTCAATAATAAAAAAAAAAAGCAAACAGGCTCTCCAAGAGCTGTCTTTATTCCTGCGGTTATCATGCCATGCCCTTCCCCCTCCCTCAGAGCAAGTTAGAGAGCCCCTGGAGGAGCGGAAGAAGGCTGGAATATTCATGTCTGTTACCTCTAACATAGGCCTTCAGCAGCAGCTTCCTATTGGTTACTGAAGGTCAAGGGAGTTGCTTAGCAGTAACGATTCTCTAATTGAACACGTTTTTCTTCCACGGGGTTTCCTACAGCCAAAATTAATTCATTCTTACACGCAAGCTGCAACTCCAGGCCGAGGTGAGTCATGGGGGTTCTTCACTGCCCCCATTCCGTACCCAGAATTACTGGAAGTTGAAGCAACGCTGAGGCTCGTTGTTAAATCCCATCTAGTGCCTATGATCAGTTTAGTGAAAGCGCGCTAATTTCAAACAAGCATCTCTGCACAGCTACTCGGCATTGCACGGCTCAGGCACATAGGAGCTGGCTGAAGACCATAATGTTAACCAGACATGAAACCGTCTTTCTCTTCAGATCGTGTCAGGTTACGTTACCCAAAGACACATTAATTATTTTTATTTGGTAGGCACGGGGAGATTAAGTGATTTGCCCAGAGTCACCGGGTGTTAAAGCGAAGCTGAGGCTCGTTGTTAAATCCCATCTAGTTCCTGTGATCAGTTTAGTGAAAGCGCGCTAATTTCAAATAAATAATCTCTGAGTCTGCACAGTTCCTCGGCATTGCACGGCTCAGGCACTTAGAAGCTGGCTAAACACCCAAATTGTTGCGCTCTATAAATAATGTTAACCATCTCTCTTTCAGATCGTGAGCGTTCAAGTACATATTGATTCTTATGCTTAGTGGGTTTTTTCTGAGTTTTTTAATGTTCATCTGTTTAGTCCAACATTTAATGGCATGCTTTACATTTGTCGGGATGCGTGCAAGCCTTATCACTAATTAACTCCTCTGTTGGGTTGGGTCAATTGGCCTTTGAGGGAGGGCGGACATTCCTTTCTTTTTATGCTTACAAACTTTTTTGAGCCATGGTCTGACCTGCCTGGAGCCCCTCCACTTGCTTATCCACATCCACTTCCTTTAATGTGCTGCCCCAGTCTTCAAGGTTCTATATCTATCATGTCCACATCATTGTATGGCAACATGCAAATTCCCAATGCTCTGTTGACTTCAAGCCTCTGTCCATTTCTCTGTACCCAGTCCGATGCCTGGATCGCCATTGTGACTGTTCCTTTCTATTTTGAAGAGCAACGCAGACAGAATGCACTTTGGCCACAGGTGCTGTGGGTTTCATTAATTTTCTTAAGTGTAAGACAAATTCGTGTGTTTTTTTAGTTCGATTTAAAATGTGAAAAAAAGACAAATACCAATATAAAGGCTGTGTGATTTTCCTACGTTTTTCAGTTGCAAGGTTATGGTTTGATTGTTACAAAATTTATTGATTCATTAAACGTTTTAAGTGTTAAAATGACAGAATGCAAAACGTGTTCTCAAATCCAGCAGAGGGTATTTGGCTGTTTCACGTGTCCTGTGCATTTGTAATATTGTGTGTAGTGAAAAAATATGTTCTATTCCATGAATTATTTTCAGCTTTGCTGTAAAGAACCAGTTACGTTACACAAGGACACATTCATTATTTGGTAGGCACGGGGAGATTAAGTGATTTACCCAGAATCAACCATGTGCTCGCTGCATTGTGGGCCTTGTAGTTTGGCCTTTTAACAGTTTCATCATGGGCTCAAAAATAAATTTGTCTTTCTTACGTTTCTTAGCACCCAGGATAATATGCTGCACAGCCAAAAACCTATAAGGTCCCAAAGGCGAGAACGATATGTGTGTGTGCAAGACATGGCTGGCTGCACGCATGGAAGTGGACGTTCTGCAAGATGTTTCTAGAGCAGCATGTTGCCAATTAGCCGTCAACTAGCACTTTAGTAGCGGCATTCAGTCAGAAGGGTTTGATGAAGTGTGACTGGGATCAGACTGCACACATGCAGGTTTAAAGGCAGGGCAGTTAGATTCCTGTTGGGAGAACTACATTACCAGAGGGCTGGCTTTTGTGCTGTGGCGGTTTTAATGAAAACAGGATTGCTTTATGTGCGGAAGAGTTGTCTGTTTTTGTAGCCGTTTGGGTACATGTGCCATGCTTGTTTAATGGTCTTATGTGACAGTCTTGTGGTAGGTTCATGTGCCCATGAAAAATCTGCTGTGGCTGTATTGAATGCTTTTAGACTGCCAATCCGAATGATCATTGGCATTGTGTTGGCTGCATAAGAGTGCGGCGTTGGTGTGTCTATGCATTCTGTTGGATAGATGAGTGGTGAGCCATTGGGCAAGTGAGTTTACATTCTGTCCATGATTATTGTTGCCTATGTTTGGTGCAGATTTGCTATGGGTGTTGAAGCTTTTTGGGAGGCTTGGAGCTTACACAAAAACTTTACTCCACTCTATAACACTATACTCCACTCTACAACGCTCCACTCTACACCACTGCACTATATACAACTGCAATATAATTTACACCACTATACTCTATACAACAGCATTCTATACTTCTCTACCTCACTGCACAAAAACACCAATACACTCTTCACCGCTTTGCTCAAAACAAATGCTCTCTACACCACTGCACTCTGTCAATATACTCTGCACCACTGTACTTTAAGCCGCCTAACTCGAAGCCACACTACTACACTCTATATTACACTACACTGTACAACACTACACTCTACAATACTAAGCTCTATAATACTATACTCCAATAACACTCTAATCCCGTATATATCAGTCCACTCCGCAGCATTATACTCCACTATCTGCCATTCTACAACACTATTCCACTCTAATCCACTATTTTTTTCCCGGAGTTTTATATAGCGCAAACTTGACCCGTAGGCATCAGAGCGCTTTACATGAGCACCAGTTGCGTTACAGACGGACATATTCATTTTTGTGGGGCACGGGAGATTAAGTGATTTGCCCAGAATCACAGGATGTTGAGTCCCTGCCGAGACTCGAACCCGGTTCCCCAGCTTCAGGGTCGACCGCTCTAGCCATAAGGCCACATCCTCTCCCCCACTATACAACACTCTATGCAACTCCATCTATACACTACATACCACTTTACTCCACTATATTCCATAACACTATACTCCTACACTATATAACAATATACTCCACTCTACACCACTTTACTCTACAACACTCTACACTACCACTCTGCACTCTGTACCACTACACAACACTATAAAAGACTCCACTCTACGACACTATACTCAATTCTAATACTATACTCCACTCTATAACACTATACTACCTACCACACGACTTTTCACTCCTATCCAAGCCACTAAACTCCAGTATACGGCGAGACCTATTGGCATTGCCAATGCTTGTTTCTTTTACTTCACACAAATCTTAATAGTTGGAATAGCCAGGAATACAAAATGCTGGATTTTACTTTACTAATGACACTTAAGAAGCTGAAGCTCCCCTCCCTCGTCCCCCCAATACATGGAAGCTGATTTGGCCACAAAGAAGTTTTAGAACTCTGCCTTCACACAGCACTGTTCCTATCTATTTTGAAGAGCAACGCAGACAGAATGCACTTTGGCCATAGGTGCTGTGGGTTTCATTAATTTTCTTAAGTGTAAGACAAATTTGTGCGTTTTTTTTTAGTTCGATTTAAAATGTAAAAAAAGACAAATACCAATATAAAGGCATGGTGTGATTTTCCTACGTTTTTCAGTTGCAAGGTTATGGTTTGATTGTTACAAAATGTATTGATTAGTTAAAACGTTTTAAGTGTTAAAATGACAGAATGCAAAACGTGTTCTCAAATCCGGCAGAGCGTATTTGGCTGTTTCAAGTGTCCTCTGCATTTGTAATATTGTGTGTAGTGCATTTTGTACAGTTGTGTTTATTAACCTTCGAATGTCATGTTTGCTATACATGAAAACGAAACGGGGTGGTATCAACATTCAAATTATTTCGGGCCATAGTCTCTTCTTCTATGCACACTTTAAAACATAGACCTCTTTATAGTCTGTTGTCAATTGTATTCTGTGCTGGTTGGGGTTTGATAGCTACATCATTGTGTATTACCTTCATGTTAGGGAGAAAAAGGCACTGTTGTATGTTGGGAACATTATTTTAAGGGCTAAGGGGTGCTAATTGGGTAAGAAATGTTCGGTTCATGCCCATTTACAATGCACTTGTGAGAGTAAATCCCTTTCTAGAGACATGTCCCTCCTCCAGCTCTCCTTTTACTCATCCCAAGCCTCATCTTACTACTATGATCTCCCTAATAACCCTTTCTAGATTCTTCCCTCCTCTATCCCTCCCTCAACCTATCCCAAACCTCATTTTACTACGATTTCCTAAATAACACTTTCTAGAAGCTTCCCTCTTCTATCCCTCCATTATCCCATTCAATGCAACTAACAGACTCACATGTCCATTGCTCAAATTAACATATATTTCTCTATATTAACCCAACACTAATCCTTTTTGGGTTCCCGAGTAGCATGCTACTCACCGAATAGTGCTTTGATGCCTTGTCTGGGGTGGAAGCGCTATATAAATACAATTACAATATTGGGCATATTATAGGACTGAATGATGTGCATAAATCAGTTACAGGTTGTGCTTATGCCAGCGAGGTGCATATTGTGCCTCTTGCAGAGTCCAATATATTCTTCATGTGATAGATGCCTTCATAGTGTACTTGTACCTCAGAGCTCTATGATGTCATATATCATACTGTCTTTTAGTAATAGTCTGGTTTGGGGCAGTTTAGGGTCAAGCCTGGGGAGACTTAAAATACAACAGAAGTAGATAGTCATATCAGAATTAGTTTGGAGTCAGACCTTTATTGGTCAAAAAAGTTAATTATCTTCGGTTCCAAAAGTCATGACATCCAGTCTCTTTTGCGGCTTTGCCTTGATTTTTATTAAGATATACTTTCCAAGGAGCTTGAAAACCAACAAGTATCAAGTCAACCATCATATTACCAAGGTAGGAATTCAGATCGGGCGGGTATTACATGTGGCTTTCAGCTGTGCCAGTTGAGGATGTGGGTGGAGCCAATAGAGGTAAGTGAGTGGAGTCAGTGAAGGAAGTGGGTGGAGCCAGTGGAAGTGGGTGTGGCCTCCGTCAAAAACTTGAGCACCTGGACTTCATATTTTACAAATTAAGCACTGCAGGTAGGTAGCCATTTTAACAGGTAGGGGGTATGTGGGTAGGAAGCCAGCATTACAACTATCACCAGGCCCCCTAGTCCCACAGCTGAGCAAGATGGAGCACTCCCCACACCCAGAACCATGTGGCAGCCATTTCATTGTTCTCATTAAACTTACAGGTAGGTAGCCATCTTAACAGAGAGGGGGGTATGTGGGTAGGAAGCCAGCACTACAACTCCCACCAGGCCCCCTTGTCCCACAGCTGAGCAAGATGGAGCACTCCCCACACCCAGAACCATGTGGCAGCCATTTCATTGTTCTCATCAAACTTACAGGTAGGTAGCCATCTTAACAGGGAGGGGGTATGTGGGTAGGAAGCCAGCACTACAACTCCCACCAGGCCCCCTTGTCCCACAGCTGAGCAAGATGGAGCACTCCCCACACCCAGAACCATGTGGCAGCCATTTCATTTCTCTCCTCAAACTTACTGGTAGGTAGCCTTCTCATGCTCTCTCGTCTCACCCCTGAGCAGGATGGAACACTCCCCCCACCCAGAACCCTGTGCCAGCCATTTCATTGCTCTCCTCAAACTTACTGGTAGGTAGCCTTCTCATGCTCTCTTGTCTCACCCCTGAGCAGGATGGAACACTCCCCCCACCCAGAACCCTGTGGCACCCATTTCATTGCTCTCCTCAAACTTACAGGTAGGTAGCCTTCTCATGCTCTCTCGTCTCACCCCTGAGCAGGATGAAACACTCACCCCACCCAAGAGCCATGTGTAACCTATTCCCTTCCTCTGCTCCACTTCACAGGGAAGTAGCCATCTTAACAGGGAGGGGGGTATGTGGGTAGGAAGCCAGCACTACAACAACTCAAGACCTGGTTGTTCGACCAGTAGCAGCACCCCCCCCCCCTTTTTCTCCCCCAGCGCCTTGAGACCCTCACGGGTAAGTAGTGCACTTTACAAATTCTGTGATTAATTGTGATTGATTACAACTCCCACAAGGCCCCCTTGTCCCACAGCTGAGCAAGATGGAGCTCTCCCCACACCCAGAACCATGTGGCAGCCATTTCCCTCCACTGTGTCACCTAACAGGTAGGTAGTCAGTGCATGCACCCTGCCATCCTTCTCAAAATGCATGGAGCCATATGACTACAACAGCCCTCACATGTCAGCCAACTTGGCATAGATCCAAAAGTTACATCCAGTGTGCAGCCAGCGAAGCGCATGTAACTGTCACAGAAATTACACTTTGACTCACCAAGTCACATGTGAAAGAAATTTAGGGCCCAATCATGCACAGCACAGAATGCAATGTGCAAGTGCCATGGTGTCTGAGCATGAAGGCCCATATGAACCCAAAACATGCACTGTCAATCTCACAAACTGTCAGGAATCTAACCAGGAGGCTGCAGGAGACTAGAATAGTGGGTGCCATCACTACTTCTGGCAGCATTTAAGTGAAACCCATGAGGCAGCTAGAGGAAAATTAGAGAATTCAAAAGAGACGTACAAACACCATGCTGATAAAAGGAGAAGATTAGAGGATGATTATCCAATTGGGTGTAAGGTTTGGCTTAGCACCAAGAATTTGAAATTGAAAAGGAATCGGAAATTTCAGCCCCGTTTTATAGGTCCTTTTGAGGTTGAGAAAAAATTAAATTCCGTGACCTACAGGCTAAAGTTACCTACGCAATTGAAGGTACATCCCGTTTTTCATGTCTCCTTACTGAAAAAATCTTCACCATACCTCCGACCCAGAGCACTTCCTAAACCGATCCAAACTGTAGATGGAGAAGAATTTGAGGTGAAGAGGATCCTAGACTCTAAGTGGAAGAACAGAAAACTGTATTATTTGGTCGATTGGAAGGGTTATGGTCCTGATGGAGCAAGGTTTCATAAATGAAACTTGCTTGTATTCAATCCTCCTCACAGCATTAATTTATTAAACTTGTATTGTTAATACTAACCTTTGCATTCACGACACGACAGAAAAGGAAGCTTGCCTATGTGTTTTACTAATGAATAACGCTTGTTTGTAATTCAAAATGCCCGCTATGCGCGGGAAAGCTCAATGCGCATGTCGCAACCATATCACATGGTGTGACGTCTTTCTTTGCTTGGTGGGAAACTTCTGCTTCTGCGCAGTGTGCATTAAAATGGCTGTTTAATGTTTTCACATGCTTCAGCTTGCTCTCATGTCATTACTAAATTGTCGTTTCCTAACGCTACTAACGCGGGTTAGAAAATATAATTAAATGGGAATAGAATAGAAAAAGTGGGCATACAGTGAAACATTTTATTTGTGATTTTAATATTTTCTTCTTGCACTTTTATTAGTTCGTAAACTTGGGCCTGGGTTGGTGACCTGAAACTCGAGAGGCAAATGGTTCTGCGCATGTGTCCTGTGTGCCTGCCAAATGAAGTCAATCTGGACGTCGTCCAAGGCCGCGACCCGATGGCCGAAGATGCTGTACTTTGAATTTCCTGTTGCATATTGACACATTGTCTATAAAAATTGGTTTACATTTGTCATGAGACGGGTGAGAAATAAAGCGAATGTATTAATTTGAAGGGGTGGGAATGTAAAGACAATAGGCTTTACAATTTAGGCCAAATCGATATGGTGCGAGAATCCACCCCCTGTCCCTGTCCAATCAGAAGTAGTGGCCCCATATTTTAGTAACATTAAGGGGAGGTACAGGGGCGTAGAAGGGTATAATAGAATATAGCATTAGTTAATTAGTCAGAGCATGCGTTCATGAAGAACAGGCGTCCATGCTGCCAGAGCGCTCTTAGCTCCAGACTGCCAAGCTGATCGATTGCAGACCAAATTGCTGTCCAGAGAGAGGTCCTGAGGAGGGGGCGGCAGAGTCCATTAGAAGGAAGGCATGGGAGAATCGAGGAGAAGTCGAGTATCAGAGAGGGGAACGACGCAGGCGTCGTCGTAGAGAGGTCACCGGTCCTGTCCTGATCCTGGAGGAGGTCTTTGCTCTTCATCCTTCCTGGGTCTTATTCTTTCAACTCCTTGGCTAAGGGGTTTGGTTCTCGCACTTAGGTAAATATAATGCAACCTTTAGTTGCGCTGCTATCTCTAGCCTCTCCTCTTCTTTAAACACCGTCATTGATTAGCAATAATCATTTCTATGCTTAATCTTGGGTATTGCGATTAAGTACCATGTGGCTCTGTATTTTACTCTGCTAAATCTTTAGATAAACATTTTAAAACTTCCTGACTCAATGGTTATTTCAGGATTAAGTACTATAATGAATGTCACTCATTTTAAATTTCCCAATTAGCAAAGGATTCATTGGTAAGTCATTACTCTTCAATCAGAAGGTAATTGGTAGCAGGGATTTTGATAGAGAGTAACAACTGATAAAACCCAGCGTAAGTATTAGCGTAGTGTGAATGTATGGGCCCAAGTGAGTATCTGGTGTATGAATGTTGTTTGCTGATATCACGCTGGATCAGTTTTCTGGTAATCAGAGGATGGTTACTCTTTGTTAATTGGGTAATGAGAATTTTTATTTTGTATTTTTATGAACTAACATCCGTATATTCGAAGTTTTGTTTTATGTTGTCCAGAATACCCCGGGGTAAAAGGAATAGCGGATGGTAAGTGGAAGCCATACTGCAGTGAGGTTATCTGTCAGGCAGAAATAGTACTGAAAAGTTAAGCAGGACTTTCAGTACTCGTTAGGGATTCTATGCGTGTGAGTAATAGCAAAAGAGTACGCTGGTAAAAATTTGATGTTATATCACCTAGAAAGGGTAACATTGGAGAAGTAACAGGTACTTCTGGAGCTTGTGTGAAGAGTAGACTGAAGTGTTTTACTCGTAGTGTATGTTTAGTAAACGGAAAGGTTTTACTAAGTGTGAGAGAAAACTATCTTTTCTATTTTAGAGAAACTGGCACGATAGCGAATGTTTTATGTTGTTACTGAAATTAAGGATTGTAGAGAAAATAAGTTTGCGTAAATTTTTGTAAAGGGAGGGTCAGTTGCCGGAGAGGGAGCTGACGTCACTAAACGCCGCGCTGAGATTGGTTGAATCAGCGGGTGTGGAAAAACCCTTGTAAAGGAGGGGTCAGCAGTCAGGAGTAGTACTGACGTCATAGGTGCCGAGCTGGGATTGGTTGAACCAGCAAGGACAGAAAAGAGCAGATTGTAAAGGAGGGGTTGACAGATAAACGTCACCAAAAGGCCGCGCAAGGATTGGCTCGGAAATAAAAGATAGCAGACATTTGATTGGTCAAAATTATAGAAGCGAAATTCTTAGTGGATAAGGATTGCATGTTAAAAGGCGATCCGACTTTAACAGGAATTCGTCAGGATAGGAGATATTTAGGCTTTGCAGAATATAATTTTATACATCGGTACTTACCCAAGATGTACTGAGAAAGGAGAAAAATGGCATTTTTACAAAAGATTAAGAATTATTTTAAAAAGGACAAACCAATCAAAACTAGAGAAGGAATTATTATTCCACCAGCTAAAACGCCCGATTCATTTATGATGATGGAGAGAGGTTATCATACTTGTGTATGGATGGAGAATTGGATAGAATATACCAAAAATGATGGAATACTAGCATTTCCTGAGAATGGTACCTTCAATGGAAGAATTCTTAAGAATTTGAGATTGAGGATCTATGACTTAGAACCCAGACCTAGATTAACTCAGTACGAAGCTCTAGAAGAATGGGAAACCGAGGCATTTGAGCGGGACCGATCTAGAAGTAATAGGAGTTATCCAGGATTTTTCCCCAGATACCTACATGAGTCTAGGAATGGTCAGATGAAACAATGGAGAAGGGCAATGATTACAGAAGGATTATATCCATAGTTCTCAGCAGAGGAGAAATTAGGAAGTAAGTGCCCAGAAAAGACAAAACATTTAATGAGAAATGAGGAGTCTGAAGACGAATTTATGGAGGAAATGTTAAGAAATCCCCCACCATATCAGGAAGGGACAAGTGGATGCACCCCAAGTGCACCACCAAAAACTCCATTAGTGCCACAGGTAATGCATGAATTCACCCCGAGTAGAATACTTCATGACAAAGAAAAGGAAGCTCTAGAAAAGACCAGAGCAGAATTAATACAGAAAATAACCCAGATAAAAGTACATCCTGATTCGTTGACCATACCTGTAACAATTGGTCCAGTAGTTCCATTATATGGTACTCAGGGAAGCTGTCCTCCACCGATACTTACACCTACTGCTGCGAATAATCCAAAACCTGAAGCTCCAGTTATAATTGAGGATCAATTTAGTGACTGTGAATCCACAACATCACTCATGGACTTGCCTATTCGAGGTTCTGTAAATAGTACTCCCAGGAAAGATGTACCTGGATGTTCAAAAGATGTAAGTTTAATAACTTCATCGGGAGCAAAAAGTGCCACCATAGTAACACCTGAAGATCTAGAAAAATGGGTGCAAGGGTCAGTTAAACAGTGCACACCTCCGAAAATAATGGACATTCATAAATTGAAAGTCGAATTAGAAGAAATAATAGCAGGAAATGTAGGACTAGAACGCTTAAATACCTATGATGAAGAAGAATTATTGTTCCTGTGTAGGAGTATCACTAGAAATGTAAGGATATTCCATGAAAAATTATCCAATTTGGCACTACAGATGGGAATAGAAATAGGGAGATCAAAGGTACTACAGAAACCCTATAGAGCAGAATTTTCAGACAAAGATTTAGAAAACATGAATGCCTCTGGAAGAAGATTACAAATAAGAGAATTAATGTTAGTTTTGCAAAAATGGGGAGACCTAGATAAATGGAAAACTAGGTGGGCCAAGAAAAAGGAAGAAGCACGAACAAGTAGAACAGCATCAGAATATGTGATGAAGGAAACAGGGAAAGCAGATCAAATGTATCCCATGCGAGAAGTTGCGGGAGGAGGATATGTACATGTCCCATGGAACAGACAGGATATTTTGTCATTTACGAATGATTTTCCAAAATTGAGAGAAAAACCAATTGAATGGTACAAGCAGGTTGACAGGTTTGTGAAGGTGTCAAAGGTATTGTTGAAGGATTTGGATGGTTTGTTTGACATAGTGGTACCTGCCGATTTGTGGACAGATTGTAAAATTACAGTTGATTGGCCTAGTGATGAATATCCTAGAGATCCGAAAACAGGTGCCCCGTCAAATGATGTGATGAAAAAGTATCAGCAAGTGATAACTTACCTGAAAGGGAAAATACCACCGAAAGAAACAGATTGGGTAAAAATAGATCGAACTACCCAAGAAGCTAATGAATCAGTACATTCCTACTAGGAGCGTCTATTGCAGGTATTTAAACAGTATAGTGGATTTGAGGACATTGGAGACAAAAACATGAGTCAGTTTGTGTACCGGTTTGTTTACGGTTTGAAGCCAGAAATTTGCCAGATGATTAAACAGCATATGCTGTGTTGGCAGGGAAAGCCCATTGACGAAATTTTGAAGTATGCAAAATATTGTGGAGACGATATTGAGGATAGACACAAGAAATTGCAGGAAAAAGTAATGTGGGCTCAGGTGAAAATGGCTGAGAAACAGGGAATTAATTTGGAAAATCCCAGTGAAAATCCAGGAAAAGATTCTGGAACGAATGGTGATGCTGGGAATGGTGGAAAATTTAGAGGACGAATGAGTAGAGAAGAAGCTAAAAAGAAATTTCCTTGTCATGGATGCGGAAAATTGGGGCATTGGAAGGATGAATGTAAAAAGATCCGGAATAATAATGGCCCAAATCAAAATTTAAATCCACAGACGCAGAATGACTCACAGCAGGGTGCAAATCCTCAGAGTCAGTTGCCACCTGCACCTATTCAGGGTAATGTAAGCAGAGCAAAGCATGGTACAGACATCGGATATCAGGGAGGAAGTGGTAAGAATGATTATATGACATCACAATTTCTTTTGCAGGACGATTTCTGTCAATTCAGTCCATGACGGTGCCTAGGAGAGGGGAAGAAGGAGTGCATACTTGGCGCATCCTTACAGGTAGATCAGTCAGGTCCATATGTTGAAGGGAATGTGAAAGGTAATAATATTACTTTCCTTTTGGACACTGGTGCTACCCGGTCTACTGTGAGAACAGCAGACATTCCAGACCTTCCTCTCTCTGGTGAAAATATCCAAGTAGTGGGGGTAGCTAATCAGCGGATTAGAACACCTCTTACAGAACCAATGGAAGTTAAAATTGGAAACTTCAGAGAAATGCATCAATTTGTAGTGTGTGATTCTAGTCCAGTAAACTTATTAGGTAGGGATTTGTTGTGCAAGATGAATTGTACCATTTTCTGCACACCGGATGGTGTGGCAGTTCAGACACCAGATGAAGATCATGTATATAAAATTATGATTGCAAAACAAGGTACAGAAGTGGATGAGATGTTTTCATTAATAACAAAAGATGAGTTGCCAGAAGAATTAAAAGGTACAGTAAACCCCATAGTATGGGATTTCACCGGAAAAGAAGTAGGACTTATGGCTAAAATAGATCCAGTTAAAATTACTGTAAAGGAAGGTGCAATTTTCCCAAATACCAGACAGTACAAAATGAGTGCAGAAGTAAAAGCAGGAGTCATTGAAGAAATAAATCGAATGGTAGAACAAAACATACTAAAAGAAATAATGAGTAGCCCATGTAATTTACCAATAATGGGATTAAAGAAACCTAGTGGAAAATATAGGATTGTTCAGGACCTGAGGAAAATAAATAAGATTGTAGAACCATGTTGTCCCATAGTACCAAATCCTGCAGTAATTCTATACCAGATTCCGTGGAGTGCAGGATGGTTCACAGTAATTGATTTGTGTCAAGCATTCTTTTCAATACCATTACATCCAGACAGCCAGTATCTTTTCTCATTTAAATTTGAAAACAAGGTTTATATGTGGAATTGTGTTCCTCAGGGGTACACAGAAAGTCCTTCTATTTTCAACCAGATACTGAAAAAGTGCCTTGAAAAACTAGTGATGCCAGGAAGCTCAGTCTTAGTCCAATATATCGACGACTTATTGGTGGCATCGAATACCAGAGAGGACTGTGTTGTTGATTCCATAGCATTATTAAATCTTTTGGCAGAAGAAGGACATAAAGTCTCACCTGAAAAATTGCAATTCTGTACAACAGCTGTTAAATATCTGGGACACCAAATTGAGAGAGGAAAAAGAAGAGTAACAGCTGAAAGAGTAGCTTTAATAAAGAAAATGCAAATGCCTGTAACACAAAGACAAGTGAGAATGTTCCTAGGAATAGTAGGTTACTGTCGACAATGGATACCAGGATTTTCCATGTTGGCTAAGCCCTTAATTAACATGACAAAAAAGAAAGCAAAGGACCCTGTTGAATGGGAGGATGAAAGTGTAGAAGCTTTTGTAAAATTGAGAAATGCCCTATGTTCAGCACCTGCCTTAGGCATGCCTGATTATAAAAGAGAATTTGCATTGTTCTGTCATGAGAGAGAAAATTGTGCACTTTCTGTCCTAACTCAAAGACATGGACTAGAAAGACGTCCTATAGCAAATTTTTCTGCTACATTAGACCCAGTAGCAGCCACATTGCCAGGATGCTTAAAAGCAGTGGCGGCTACTTGTTTGAGCATTGAACAAAGTGAGTCAATTGTGATGGGACACCCTGTAAAAGTGTATGTTCCACATGCAGTTGTCATTTTGTTGACAAGAACCCGAACTCAACATCTTACTCCTAGTTGGCTGACTAAATACGAAAGAATTATAATGGGTGCTGAAAATGTGAATATGGTAAGGTGTACTATAATAAATCCAGCAACCTTACTACCAGACCCATATCATGAGAGAATTAAAGATGATGAAGACGATGAACATGATTGTATACAAATTACAGAATTATGCACAAAACCACGCCCAGATATAGAGGAACAGCCTCTTAAAAAGCCAGACAGGGAGCTATTTGTTGATGGTTCATGTCAAAGACATGAAGATGGTAAACTAACTGCTGCCTATGCGGTATGTGAATTAACTGGAATAGTTGAAGCATCTTATTTACCAGGAGTCAAATCTGCACAAGTAGCTGAATTGATTGCGTTGATAAAAGCATGCAAAATTGGGAGGAATCAGAGAGTGACCATATTTACAGATAGCCAATATGGTTACGGGGTTGAGCATGATTTTGGCCAACTATGGATGCAGAGGGATTTCATGACTTCTTCAGGATCCCCCATTAAAAATGGACAATTTGTAAGGGAATTGCTAAAAGCAATACAATCACCAAAAGAATTGGCTGTGGTGAAATGTGCCGCACACCAGTCAGGAGATGACTGGGTGGTAGTCGGCAACAGATATGCAGATCTGGTGGCTCAACATTGTGCCAAAACCAGAATGTCAGTCAATAAGAGGGTGAAAAGAATGGGAATCAGCTGCCAACTTATGCTGTATATGCCACCTGAAACTTGGAATGAGGTCAAGAAATTGCAAGATGAGGTTGGTGAAAGTGAGAAGAATTTGTGGATCAAAGTGGGTTGTTCCCAAAGAGGAGATGATGAAGTGTGGATCAGTGCTGATGGCAGACCAGTCATGCCAGACTGTTTACTCTCACAAATGGCTAGAATGCATCATGGAGACACACACATAGGAAGAGATGCAATGATTAGGCTGTTCAGACAAAATTGGTACAATCCCAAATTCAGGGCTGTTGCAGAGAGTCTTTGCCAGAGATGTCTAACTTGCCAGATGCATAATCCGGGGAGGAAGACAGTAATTGGATTTGGAAAAATTGGAAAGGCAGAGGGTCCATTTATGAGACTTCAGTTTGATTTCATACAGTTACCACCATGTAGAGGGCTGAAATATGTACTAGTCATAGTGCGTCTGTTTTCAAAGTGGGTGGAGGCTTACCCTACTAGGAGAAATGACAGCATTACAGTTGCAAAACTGTTGCTACGAGAGCTCATTCCTAGGTTTGGTTTTCCAGTAACTTTGGAATCAGATAGAGGAAAACATTTTAACAGCGAAGTGATCAAACTAATCTGTGAAGCATTCCAAATCCAACAGAAACTGCACTGTGCATATCGTCCAGAAGCTTCTGGAGTGGTTGAACAATTGAATGGCACTATAAAGTCAAGATTGGGAAAAATGTGTGCATCCACATCATTAGAGTGGCCAGATGCATTGCCACTCGTTTTAATGGGACTCAGAAGTATACCTGACAGAACCACAGGATTGAGCCCACATGAAATAATGATGGGAAGAGCAATGAGACAAACACATGTTCCCACAAACAAACTGGTGAATATATCTGATGATATGGTTCTGGACTATTGCAAAGGATTGGCTGACCTAGTGCGTTCTGTCTCTCATCAGGTTGGAGAAGATGCAGTTTCCAGGCAGCCCGAGCAAGAACATGATCTGAATCCTGGTGACTGGGTGGTAGTGAAGAATCACACCAGAGAAACGTGTCTATCACCTAGATGGGGCAGACCGTGTCAAGTCATACTGACAACGAATACAGCAGTGAAGTGTGCCGGATTTCCTAATTGGATTCATGTAAGTCACACCAAGAGAGTACCAGATCCCGAGGAAGAGAATCCTCAGACAACGCCAATCACTGAAGAAGCTGAAGGTTGCCCAGCTGAAGGATCTCAGGTTCGAGATTCCGGAGAAGCTGAAGAAGAACAACCGAGCACAAGTCAGGATTGGATACCAGTGGTAGAGATTCCTGAAATATACCACAGAACAAGAAGTCAAGCGAAATTGGAAGAAATTGAAGAAGATCAGATAGGTGAAGAAGAAGCAGTTCAGGAAAAAGAAGAAAAGACATTAAGAAATCCTGAACAAGGTCAGATAGGGAAAGGAAACTGGACTCAAAACAGTGAAGATCTAATAGACTTTGAACAGGGACAGACAGGTCTAGAAGAATCCGGTCAGGCTGCAGAAGTTCACAGTGCAATAAGCCTTGATCAGAACAAGCTAGATCAAGAAGAGTACACAGAAGAAAAAAACCTTGAAAAACATGAACTTGAAGAAATAAATAAAGAACAAGGTCAGTTATTGGAAACTCACAGCGGAGCTGTTACAGAGAAACCAATTAGACCTGAAAAGGAGCAAACAAGAAACACAGTAATTGAAGAACACGAAACAGTGCTAAGCAGTGAAATTAACGAGATCTTTAAAGACGAAAACAAAGAAACAGTGCCAACAAAGAAAACAAGAAAAGGAGATCATTGGCCAAGTGTCATTAAAAGAGTAAAGTACCACATAACAACCAGAAGTGAAGATCCAGATCAAGTACCTGAAGTATCAAGTCAAACCGAGCAAGAAAATAAAACTGCGAAAAGAAGAAGCAAAAGACTGAAACTTATGAATAACAAATTCAAGGGTCCTGACTGGACTTATATCATTCTTGAAGATTTTGAAAGCTCAGAGTCAAGTGACAGTGGTGGCGAAGGAACAAGTGCAGAATTGACGTACGAAGAAGAAACAAGACCACCCTGACTAAGCAAAAGAATAAGCTAAAGAAAAGAAGAAAAGATAAGAAGAGCAATCTTCCTTGTCGAAAAATGCCTGACGATAGAGTTGCTGGGAGACCAAAACAGAAATGTTGTAGAAGATGCTGTGCATTATGCATATGTAGTCTAGTGATGGTGCTTATAGTATGGTTAGTCCTGATTGTAGCAGTTCCTTACCATATGATAATAGATAAAAAGATTAATAATGAAACTAAGGAGAGGACAGCAAACATGAAGGGCAATAGAGTAGAACTAATGGCAGAAAGTGAACCAGAAATTCATCATGAAGTAGCTGACAACGACACTAGTTTAAACGTTTTCACCAAGTTATTGTTTCAATATGTAGACACCATGGAAGTTAGTAATTGTTATGTCTGTATGAAGTTACCTGAATCAGTAGCAGAAGGATTAACATATCACCATTTACCACTGACATATGGCATATCATGTAATGTTTTGTCTAGTTTATTTTATAGAACAGGGAGACTTCAGTATTATTATTCAAACTTAGATGTGATATTTTCCGAGGTTCCGATTCGTAAGAGTATGAACCCAGTGCTTAGTAGTCAAGACGCACAGTTTATGGGAGAATTTTTCTTAACAATGAAATCAATAGACATAACACATGCACATAGACACAATCTAACATGTTCCTTACTTGAAGAAGAGAAGATATTTTTGAATTTAGTGGAAGATAGAAGACAAGATTTTCAAAAGAAAGCTTCTGAGCATAAGCCTCATTTACCACCTTGGGTGGCGAAAGAAGGGAGTTACACACCTGGCAAGGCTCAAGCTGCTATGGCTCTGGATTTCGTAAAGACAGGAAAAATTTGTCTTCATAGGTTAAAGACTGATTATAACAATGTTTTCATCGGTAACAGTGAATGCGAACACAATTTTTTAATTCTTGGAGGTCGGGGACTCAAAGGAGGAACAGATTCAGTTTTTCCTGGAATCTATTATGTGTGTGGGAATAAGGCTTACTTTAGGCTTCCTGCACGGTGGTATGGAAGTTGTTATTTTGGAATAGTATTTCCAAAGATATACCACGTAAAAAGAAACACTGAGAACAATGAAAACAATAACGAATTAATACGTAGTAAAAGAGCTAGTTTTTCAGAAATTGTAGGTGATATATTTGGTGCATTGATACCTTCAGTGGGAATAATTCTGAACTCAAGGAAAATATGTAAATTGTCTACAGTAGTTGATCGTTTATCAATAGATACTGCAGGAGGGTTTCTAATGATTAATGCAGAAATGGTTGCGATTAGATCTATGGTGATGCAAAATCGACTTGCTCTTGATATTATATTGGCAAAAGAGGGCGGAGTCTGTAAATTATTGAAGACGAAACATTGTTGCACTTATATTCCTGATAAGAGTGCAGAAATTGGAACGTACATACAGAATATAACTAAACTTGAGAAAGAACTTAAACCACTGGAAGTTGATAGTGTATGGGAAAGATTGACAAATAGTATCTCGTCAATTGGAACCTGGTTTGCTAATATAGGGAAAGGACTTATAGGTCAAATATTAGTACCCTTAGCAGGGATAGCAATAATAATATTGGTAGTAACAATATGGTGCAAATGCTGTAAAAGGAATGGAACATATAAGGTGACAGGAAGAGGAAAGAAACGAAAGGTAGATGAAATCGAACTTGAAGAGTGGAGAAGTGAATTATACAAGAAATTAAAAGGAGATTGTAAAAATAGAAAGTGTAAAGATGAGAATGAAGTAATTTGCTAGAAGTTGGCATCTGATTGAGGGTAGTGTTTTGATGGCTCAGAAACGCCATCAGAGAGGGGATTGATGGAGCAAGGTTTCATAAATGAAACTTGCTTGTATTCAATCCTCCTCACAGTATTAATTTATTAAACTTGTATTGTTAATACTAACCTTTGCATTCACGACACGACAGAAAAGGAAGCTTGCCTATGTGTTTTACTAATGAATAACGCTTGTTTGTAATTCAAAATGGCCGCTATGCGCGGGAAAGCTCAATGCGCATGTCGCAACCATATCACATGGTGTGACGTCTTTCTTTGCTTGGTGGGAAACTTCTGCTTCTGCGCAGTGTGCATTAAAATGGCTGTTTAATGTTTTCACATGCTTCAGCTTGCTCTCATGTCATTACTAAATTGTCGTTTCCTAACGCTACTAACGCGGGTTAGAAAATATAATTAAATGGGAATAGAATAGAAAAAGTGGGCATACAGTGAAACATTTTATTTGTGATTTTAATATTTTCTTCTTGCACTTTTATTAGTTCGTAAACTTGGGCCTGGGTTGGTGACCTGAAACTCGAGAGGCAAATGGTTCTGCGCATGTGTCCTGTGTGCCTGCCAAATGAAGTCAATCTGGACGTCGTCCAAGGCCGCGACCCGATGGCCGAAGATGCTGTACTTTGGCTTTCCTGTTGCATATTGACACATTGTCTATGAAAATTGGTTTACATTTGTCATGAGACGGGTGGGAAATAAAGCGAATGTATTAATTTGAAGGGGTGGGAATGTAAAGACAATAGGCTTTACAATTTAGGCCAAATCGATATGGTGCGAGAATCCACCCCCTGTCCCTGTCCAATCAGAAGTAGTGGCCCCATATTTTAGTAACATTAAGGGGAGGTACAGGGGCGTAGAAGGGTATAATAGAATATAGCATTAGTTAATTAGTCAGAGCATGCGTTCATGAAGAACAGGCGTCCATGCTGCCAGAGCGCTCTTAGCTCCAGACTGCCAAGCTGATCGATTGCAGACCAAATTGCTGTCCAGAGAGAGGTCCTGAGGAGGGGGCGGCAGAGTCCATTAGAAGGAATGCACGGGAGAATCGAGGAGAAGTCGAGTATCAGAGAGGGGAACGACGCAGGCGTCGTTGTAGAGAGGTCACCGGTCCTGTCCTGATCCTGGAGGAGGTCTTTGCTCTTCATCCTTCCTGGGTCTTATTCTTTCAACTCCTTGGCTAAGGGGTTTGGTTCTTGCACTTAGGTAAATATAATGCAACCTTTAGTTGCGCTGCTATCTCTATCCTCTCCTCTTCTTTAAACACCGTCATTGATTAGCAATAATCATTTCTATGCTTAATCTTGGGTATTGCGATTAAGTACCATGTGGCTCTGTATTTTACTCTGCTAAATCTTTAGATAAACATTTTAAAACTTCCTGACTCAGTGGTTATTTCAGGATTAAGTACTATAATGAATGTCATTCATTTTAAATTTCCCAATTAGCAAAGGATTCATTGGTAAGTCATTACTCTTCAATCAGAAGGTAATTGGTAGCAGGGATTTTGATAGAGAGTAACAACTGATAAAACCCAGCGTAAGTATTAGCGTAGTGTGAATGTATGGGCCCAAGTGAGTATCTGGTGTATGAATGTTGTTTGCTGATATCGCGCTGGATCAGTCCAGAGGAACGGTCTTGGGAACCATCCTCAAACGTCCATGCCCCGAGATTAGTAAAAGCCTTTCATGACCAATTTCCCCTAAAGTCCAGACCTGGGAAAACCCCCTAGCGGAGGGGTACTGTCAGGAATCGAACCAGGAGGCTGCAGGAGACTAGAATAGTGGGTGCCATCACTACTTCTGGCAGGGAAAGACACTATCTATCTTGGACTGAGCTTATTCATTTGCGCTCCACTAAGATGGCTGAAAGCGCTGAGGTCAGCGCTTCAGCCTACCTGTCTTGAGCACAAGACCCTGAGCACCTCGCAAGGCGCGCGCTCCCCCGCAGCTGCTTGCACTTCACCGAAGCAGTTGGAGAAGGAGCAGCTTCTGCGTCACCTGCGTTTAGAGTTAGTGTAGGAAAGAGATTTTGTATCGTTTACGGCGGTAGTTTAGAATAATCTACGCGTCGGGCAGACTTAAATACTTCCAGAATACAGAGTTTATTGTCCGTGACTCCGTTTGACCTTTCAGTCATTCTCAGAGCATCCTGTCTTGTGAGAAAGAATTTCCAGACACGCAAGTATTGTTTAAATTAAATGTTAAAGGCGAACCTCACAGAATAATTACTCACCAGAATGTCTTGTGTCAGCCCAAGCTCTCAGCTATTCTTGGCATCTGAAAAAAGACGAAAGAAGAGAGTTTAGTTTTCAGTTGTTGTAAAGTAATACTGTTTCATTTTCAAATATACTTACCAAGAATTCTGGTGCTAACCAAGCATACAACCTTTCCTGAGTTCCTGTAAAAGAAAAGAGAGATGGTTTAGTTATCCAAAGGTTTAGCTCTCGCTAAAGAATTGCTTAAGTGTTATATAAGCAGTCAAGTTAGCTTTCAGTTAATTTACATTTTGCATAGAACAAGACAACGACCAAGTGGCTGAGTCCAGTTTAAAGGGTATGAACAAAATTACAGAGAAAAATACACAACTAATTATTTAGAATTGCCTAACACTGAATGAATGTTATTTGTATTTTAAAGGTGTTTAATAAAAGAAAACTCATCCTTAAAACTGTAGAAGAGAGGCATAGCCCAGTCTAAAAAGGGTACGTAAGTCTAGGAACAGGAAGTTCATAGATAGAATGTTTAAAGGATTGTTGGACCTGAGTAATTTGTTTATTTATGTTACAGTGTCCATTTGCTGAAACGCAAGAAGAAAACTAGCGGTAGTGGTTCAGAGAAGGCACCCAAGATAGAAGACGAGGCTGTCTCTTCTTTATCCCATGCCCCTTTCCCCCCTGGGAGTTTCTTCATTCTTCCTAGAAAAAACTCTTTGGGAGCGTGGAGGGAAACTCCGGGAGGCATTGGGAAAAGTCATCATTCTGCTCCTGTGAAGTACCGGGGAAACTTCAAGTAAGACTCCTGACACAAACAAACAAAAGTACATGATATGAAAGAACATTTATAACATTCCAATGGCAAGTTTTGGCATAGCTGAAACTGATTCCATGAAGAGTAAACAAAAATGACGCATTATCAAAAGTTGATGTGCACCAAGTTGGTAGATGACGACATGTCCTTGTAATCACACCATCTGTACGTGGCACATGGTTTAAATGTACATGTCACACTATGGACAAGTAGTGTATGTACCTCAACATCATGTCATGATGCTCATTATCTTTCAGCCATACCAAGTGATTGCAATGTAAAATGTTTGGTGTATCAAATGTAACATCCAAAGTCTGACACCAAGCTTGTGGAGTGCACTTAACTGACAAGTTAACCACTGTTCAACAGGAGATCCACAAGCAACTGCAGCTGAAAACAACCAGCAGGGCCTGTCTCCCCCCCTGGAACGTGAACTCTCTGATGCAGATTCCCTACGTTTCTCGGATGAGGAGCAACAACCTGGCCCCTCAGGACTGCCAGGGCGTACTACGTCTCAGGGCCTCATTGTCCCCACCACCACCACAGCGACAACAACAGTGCTGACCCCTGCTACAATGACCTGTGCAGCAGCCACCTCCACCATCACCACTGCTGCCTGCAACACTCTCCCTGCCTCAGTGGTTACCAACACCACCACACAATCCGAAGATGCCAGAGAGAGTGTGCAGGTGCGTTGAGTCCCAACGCTACAGGTCTCTGTCAGCAGGGCAGGTGGGAGGACAACTGGGGGACAATCACAGGAGGACACTAAGACAGAAGCCCTGGCCACCGTTGCATGAGTCCTTGGTGAATATGAACAGAACCAGGGACAGATGGGCCAGGTTGTCGAAGAAGTGCGTGAGCTCCGTCTGCTGGTGAGGTCCATGGATACGCGTATGGGCCAACCTGTGGATCTCATGGGCCAGCTTGTGGGTGTTCTGAGGGACAGACATGTGGCTCAAATGACGGCTCAACCCCCCTCCAGTGGCCAGCCTGCTGATACTCCTGCCACCTCAGCTGCGGCCACAGAGAGGGGTGAGCTGCAAGACAATGAATCCTCAGACACCACTGAGCCTGCAGCACAGGCCCCCCCTGCCAAACGCAGGAGGGGACATCCGAGAAACACCACGGGAGAATCACGTGGCAAAGCACCAACCAAAGCCAAGTCGCTGAGCCATCCATGATGGCACTTGTGTTGCCCTTGACATTGACTTTGTTAATTATCCTAACCCACATTGCCATGTTGATGGCAGGAGTTTGTTGGACTGTGTGATTACATCAATGTGGTGACTACTCTATTTGTCTCATTTACCATCACTGACAACTCATAAACCACAAACAATCACTTCTCTTTCCCAAAAACTTATTGAAAATCAAAACTCTTTACACACCTATGCCTTTGTGTCAGTTCCATGTTTATCACAGTATGTACAATGTCAACTCAGATTCCAATGTACCACAAGCTCTGATTGTGACGAGGCATTGATGGGGTGAAGGTACCTAGAAAGACACAAGAGGATGACATGTACTTGTCAGGTGATGCCATTTCAGCTAAAACACACCACTAGTCAACAACGTACAAAACCCATCACACGTAACAATGACCAACACCATCAACATAGACATGAGGTACGTGGAAAACAATACACTGTGCCACACACATCAGCCATTAGCAGTGAGCCAACAACAGCCAGCAGCCAAAAAGCTCATCTATGACTTGCCACTAACATCAAAGCCAACAGATAATGTCACTGTTGTACAATGTCACTTACACTCAAGGGAAGTAGTTGTCGATGAGCTGTTGACGCAGGTCAACACCTTCCTCTTCTCCACTATCATTGTCACTGGGCATGTGTGGATTTGCAGTGGGGGCATCTGCTGCTCATCATCCTCCAGGAGCAGGGGGATCTCTTTGCGCAAGGCCAGGTTGTGGAGCATGCAGCATGCAACTATGATCTGACACACCTTTTGTGGAGAGTAGAGTAGTGCACCACCGCTCTTGTCCAAACACTGGAATCTAGACTTCAGAAGCCCAAAAGCACGCTCCACTACACAACGTGTCCTCCCATGTGCATCATTGTAGCGGACTTCACCAGGGGTCCTTGGATTCCTCACTGGGCTCAGCAACCAAGGCCGGCTGGGATACGCAGAGTCACCTAGGTGTGAGATACACAGACCAATTTTGTAATATAAACAGTAGCCGAGAACAGCATGTCACACATACAGCACACTACTTGACTCTGCGTACTCACCAACAAGTCACGCACGCTCCGGATGCAGATTTGCCAGCAATTGTGGGATGCTGCTGTTACGCAGTATGTAGGAGTCATGTGCTGAACCGGGATATTTGGCACAGACATGGGAGATAATCATATCCGCTTGGCATACCACTTGCACATTAATGGAATGGAAATGCTTCTTGTTCCGGTAGATGTGCTCATGTGCCTGTGGTGGAACTAGGCCAACGTGTGTGCAGTCAATGGCTCCAATCACATTAGGTATGTGTCCAAGATCATAAAAATCACCCTTCACATCTGCCAATTCATGTCTCCTTGGAAAGTGGATGTAGCGGTCCTTGTTAGGTCAACATTGCGGACAGGACATCACGTAGCACCATGCTGAACATAGCTTGAGACATCCCACCGGTGATGGCCACCGTGCACTGAAATGAACCAGTGGCAAAGAAATGCAGGGTGGCCATCACCTTAACTGCTGGCGTCAAAGCTGTTGGATAGGTTCTGTGAGGCCTCAGATGGGGCTCCAACTGAGCACATAGCTCTTGAAGGGTAGGGCGATTCAGCTGGAATTTCCTTATGATTTCCTCATCTTCCATGTTCGCCAGCACTGGGAAAGGCCGATGTACATTTGGTCGTCTCCTACATAATACGAAAGAGGACACGTAAATTAAATTCACCAATGAGATGTGTCAAACATCTTACATATTGACAAACACAGCGCCAACATTGACAGGACTGTAACAACAGCTTAATGCACAAGTCACATGCAGAGACACCTTGATCTCATGTTGTCGTACATGTGGTCAGTGTGTACATACTGACTACTTCCAAATCAGATTCAGACTATGTGAATGGTAAATGGTACACTCCTACATCTTCTGTCACCAGCCCTGGGTGTAGGTGACACAGCACATGTGGCAAACAGCAACACTGCTGACTTCTACGTAGCTGCTGTACCTGCAACACCTTCTTGCTTTAGTCTCACTGAGCACAACTTTTTAACACAATGAGCACAGTGTGTGTAAGCTGATCAACTATCAAAATAAATACAGCAATGTACACAGTGAAATAGGCACATTATGTGGTCATTCCATCATTACTGTGGGTTGATTAGCCATCTTACACATTGACATGTTCACTACTATGAGACTCCATTACACACCAAATCGGTGCACATGCACACAAATATCATATGTGACATGTGAGGAAGTACATGCCAATGCATGTAATCCTGTGCACTGACATGCATGTGTGGGCATCAGTGAGTTAAATGTCACACTCGCATTTCACTTTACAACCAGGTGGAAAAATATATTGTAAAGGTATAGTGTTCAATGATGAAAATTGGCAAGTGCCAACGCAATAGCACAATGTGTCCATAGGTGCGGTAGGCGTGCACCGCCACCGCGGGCCCGGTCATTGGATACAATTGAAAGATGCTGGATTGCGGAAGACACCACCTGGCCCCCGGGGTGTGACACCGCCTTTGCCAATGCCTTTGCAGCCAATGAGATCCGCCATCGCGGTAGTGCAATGCAGTTTTGAAACTCGCGGTAGGCGTGCACCGCCACCGTGGGCCCGGTCATTGGATACAATTGAAAGATGTCGGATTGCGGAAGACACCACCTGGCCCCCGCGGTGTGACACCGCCTATACCAATGCCATTGCAGCTAATGAGAACCGCCATCGCGGTAGTGCAATGCAGTTTTGAAACTCGCGGTAGGGGTGCTCCGCCACCGTGGGCCCGGTCATTGGATACAATTGAAAGATGCAAACCAGGCAGACCAATTGCATCAGCAGAGTACCACTGAAACAACCCTAGTGCCCTATAAATGTCTGTGAGAGAGCCACACATGTCACTTGCATTCAGACACTGCTGCCTGCTATTCATCACCACCAACTGCTGTTGTACCTGTACTCTGGACCCAGTGATGGCGCGAACAGAGAACATCAGGGCCCGACCCTTCACCACACTGGAGCTGGAGGTCCTGGTGGGCGAGGTCCTTGCACAGTATGGGAGGCTATATGGTGCTCCAAATGTACTGGTAAGTGTCTGAGTAAAAGTTTGAGAGTGCTCAGAATGCTCACATGATGTTACTGTACAGTAGTATGTACCTGTGAGTGCAAGCCAATGTGCATGCATAAATATTTTGCCAACAGCATGCTCCATACATGACCTAGTACTAATTGCACTTGAGTATGTGGGGAGGATGGCAACATGGACACTTGTCCAGCTCTCCTTAAGCCAAAATAAACATATGTTGTTCTGAGACTGTTAATGTAAATGTGTGAGACACTGCCTAGCATGCTGACTTCATGTCAATAGGGTGTGTAGCCTTATTTCCACAGATCCCTCACTGCATTTACGGATGGGAATGACATACTGTGGTGGCAGTTACCCAGTTTCACTGCTGGTTTGAGAGACTTGAAGTCTGAACACACATTCCCTGTGCTATGTGATGTCCTAGTCCATTAAGTGTTCATATGCTTATTTGAGACATTACAAATGTAGCTTGGCCAGAGGGTACTGAATAATGTTTGTACCATTTTAAAAAATGACCCTATGGAGATGTGTCCATTCTGCACAGGAGTACAATGTCTGAGTCTATCACTCTTCGGGGTAATTCACCTATAACACATAAGCTAAATGTGAGTTGGACATGTCATCCTACTATTGATTCCATGATGTGTAGAGTCTTGCATGTGTATGCACTATTTCTCCATTCATATTGTACATGCATGTGATTTCTGTGATGGCCCACGTTTATCCTCAGTGTGAGGCCCTCTGGCCTGCACAGAAACTGCCCAATGTTACAAGGACCCATCAATAAAAGGACTAAGTGAAACGTATGTGTTGTCCACAACCCTATTTCTCAATGAGCCATCATAGGCCTGAGGATTGCACAAGACAGGACTCCACCTTGTGAGAAGAGTGTGAGATTGGAAAATCAGGTCCCTAAATGTGACCACCATGACACATGTAGCTAGGCAATGGCTAAGGACATTAAGGGGCGTGTAGTGTAGGACACAGTGAGTCTGACCTCTACACATCATTTCCAGTGTATTGTATGTCATGCTCACTCACATAGTGCATCCTGAGGCCATTGCCCCCATCCTTACTCCTTTGTTTAATACCATCCTTAACGCTGGCCAGTTTCCTAGGTCCTGGAAGTCAGCCTCAATACTTCCGCTTATAAAAAAAACGAAATTGGACCCTTTGGATCCTAACAGCCATAGACCTATCTTGCGCCTCCCATTGCCGGCTAAAATGATCGAGAGGGTTATGAATGTACAACTCAGCACATTTATTCAGCTCAATAATGTGCTAGATCCCACACAATTTGGCTTTCGTGCTGAACACAGCACAGAGCTTGCCTTGATCAAAGCTACGGAGGAGGTGCGAGAGGCAATGGACCAAGGTGGCAAAGCAATTCTGATTATGCTAGATTTGTCAGCAGCCTTCGATACGGTCCACCATGAAGTTATGATGGACCGGTTATTGGCTGCAGGGGTGCAGGGTAAAGCCTGGACCCTCCTGAAATCTTTTCTGGCTAACAGAATTCAGACTGTGGACTTGGGTAGACATAGGTCTAAGCCGTTTTCTTTTCCTTGCGGGGTTCCGCAGGGCTCCTCGCTCAGTCCCACGCTTTTTAATATCTACGTGGGTCCGCTGGCAGCACTAATAAGATCTTATGGGCTCCAGCTTACATCTTATGTGGACGATACACAAATTGTGTTGTCCTTACAGCGAGGCAAGGAACTGGAAACTGGCCTAAAATGCCGCGAATGCATGAAAGCTATTGCCGGCTGGATGTCCTCAAATTGCCTAAAACTTAATGCAGGCAAGATGGAGGTCATCATTTTCGGCAATAACCCCAACATCTGGACCCCTGATTGGTGGCCTGAAGAAATGGGAATCCCCCCGGCCCCCACTAGGAAAGCTAAGAACTTAGGGGTGATTATGGACAATAAACTAACTTTTGGAGACCAGGTTAGTGGAGTTGTCTCAATAAGCTTCTATCTCCTCAGAGTTTTGAGGAAAATAAAATTCTTTTTACCGGAGGAAAGCTTTAGGACGTCAGTCACAGCGCTCATCTTGTCCCGGCTGGACTATTGTAATAGTCTGTATGCGAACATTCATAAGAAACATCTAAATAGACTCCAGCTGGTGCAAAATGCGGCAGCCAGGCTGATTACTAGCACGCCCAGATTTGTCTCTGTTAGGAAGGAACTCAAGCAGCTTCACTGGCTACCAGTGAAACAGCGTGCTCAATTCAAAGTACTTTGACGGTGTTTAAATCACTGACAGGCAGGGGCCCTGACTATTTGAGGAAACGTTTTCAATGGTATGTCCCTGGAAGAACATTGCGATCCGCAGAGGCAAAACAAGTGGTCGTCCCTCGAGTTAAAAAAGCCACCTGGGGCGGCAGAAGTTTCATTGTTGGTGCTGCTAAAGCATGGAACAATCTGCCATCACATCTCAGGAATAACACTGAGCTCCTCTCCTTTAGGAGGGGGCTCAAAACTTGGTTGTTTTCCCAATAGCCTTTTGAGCTATAGCTTTTTTAGTATCCAGTTAGGCATCGGCTAGCGCCAGGACACCTTTGGGTAGAAGTGCGCTTTAAAAGCTTATTAACATAACATAACATAACATAACATCACAGCAGAAGGCCATTTTTACATTGGTTTCTGTGCTGGCACTCTGCATGTGTATGAGATGGGCATGTAGTGTGTCCATCATCATATATGTAACCATTGCAATGATATGGTTTGCTCCAAGTGTACCATGTGACATGCTGTATGGGCTCTGCTCTCCATTGATGTGTTAGTGTGCTATGTATTTTCATGCTCCTGTACTGTCACACAGTGGTACACAACACAGTGTCACTGAAACCTCCTCTTCTTGTCTCCCATGCCTGCAGCTTAAAGTCCATCAGCGTAAGGCCATATGGAGGGCCATTGCACGCAAGGTGCGGTCTCTGGGTGTCTCCAACTGACGTCATACACACTGCCACAAGAGGTGGGATGACATCTGCCGTCTGAGCAAAAACGTCGCTGAGATGACGCTGGGGGTGCACCCTCGAAGTGGCAGGTTGGCACGCCGGAGCATGACACCACTAATGGCCCGAATCTTGGCAGTGACACAGCCAGAGCTGGATGGACGCTTGAGGGCCCATCAGCAAGTTGGGGGTGAGTATTTTGCAAAGTGTGACTTTGCGTATGAGTGACTGCATGAATCCCAGCCCTGAGCCTGTGTGGACCTCTGTGATGTCTCTAGTGTGATGCAATGGCTTCTAAGTGGCCTTAGTGTTGAGTGCATCTGTTCTGCATTCGTACGACATTTTGTTTCTCATGTGTTAAAACCCATGACCCTTGTCACATAAAATCATCTTGGCATTTTTTCATCTCACATTGTGTAAATGTTGTCTGAACTGAGACCTTCCTACACAGGATAATCCATTGTGTGAAGTGGGTAGCCCAGTACACTTGTCAGGCTTGTGTGTGCTGTGTGGCTAGCTCAATAGTGTGCTCATGTGATGATGTGTTAGTGGCTACAGGCATGCACAGATGTGGAGTCAGGGAGCAGTGAGTTGGTAAGGGTCACATCTGTCCCATGGTTCCCTTTTTCACAATTATATAGAGGACAGCACCATTGTGAAGTATACTAGCCCAATATCAGCAGCATGGCATAACATGATGTAATTACCTGCCATAGTGACAGCAAGTGCACACAGGTGCTGATGGGGTAGATGGTGATGATTGCAGTGATGCATTGGCTAAATTACCTTTGCCATTTGTGCACATGGCAACATGACTGGGATGGTCAGACTCTGTGACTTAACTGCAATGTAGCTGAACCTGGCTATTGCGAGATTGTTTTGGCACTATGGCTTAACATGGTTGGATGTGATCAGTGGGTATGTCAAATTGTGATGTGACTGAGGTGTTGTACAGTAATTTGAAGGATGATAATGAGCAAAGGTTACTCAGATTGTCAGTCCACAGTATGTGTGCATTGTGGAGGGGTGTCCTTGAGCATCAGTGCATGGTGAAGCTGTGGCTAATGCTTGTAATCAGTGTGTGAATTTTTGGCACATTGATGTGTCCTCAATGTCATCAGTCAGCACAACGTAGGGATGTCATATGCCAGATCCTAGGGATTGTCACACATTAGCTGTCCTAATGGAGTCCACCTAATTCATCATCAACAGAAGACACAATCCTGCCTTGGATCAATGAGGGCCTGTCAGGGACTTGTGGGTATGTTGGTATGTGACATGTCACAACCTATGGAGGCCTTGCATTACTTTCCCCTTCTCATGCTATTGTGCATTTTGTTTGTGACTGCATTGGTAAATGGTGCGCATTGTCACTTCGTTAACAAATAAGATGTGGCCTTGTGACATATCCTGCAGTGTGAGTGTCAGAGACATCAACTGGCAGTGAACAGCAGTGAGCATCATGTTAGTGTGCATTCCTAGATGTGTGCTGTGCATAACAAATAACTTGTAACATCTACACAGCTGACACCAATGTACAACTGTAGTTGTACTTCAAAGCCCAACATGGTGGATGTCAGGAGCTGGTTGCCCTTGCAAAAGTACATATTGGACTTTGTATCTGTGGTGTTCCATGAAATAAACTCCATATGTGACTGAGACAACATGTTTTGATGTATAGCTATCTTACCTACAGGCACGTAGGTGTGCATACATAAAGTTTTAGGTGTGTTTACAGGGAGGCACAGGCCCAGGTATTTGGCTGTGTCAACGCAACATGGAGCATGACTATCAGCTATGCATGTTTCCATGCATCATCTGATGATTGCATAAATGTGGCATATGCAGAAAGTACATGGACTAGTTAAACATGGTAGATTCATTTTCCAGTTTGGAGTTTTGATTGCATTTGATGTTTGTGAGTATGGCACTATACTGAACCTATGTCTCTGTCTCTTGCAGCAACTACCGAGGGCAGGGAAGGATGGGGACCCGACAGCGTTGGGGAAGCTACTGGCACGACTGGAACACAGGAGTTCAGTGACACTGAGGGGACCAGCGCCTCGGAGGGGGACAGGAGTGCCCTGGAAGATTCACGGCCGGAAACACCAACCTCCACATTCTCCCAGTCCAGTGGTGACTCCTCGATGTTGGGGGGCACCGGAAGTTCCAGATCTGCCTCTTCTTCCGCCACACCTCGTCCAGTGCCCACCCTCCCGGATGCTCCCACAAGTGCTGTCCGTGCCCGCAGCCCTAAGAAGGGTAGAGTCTCCTTCCCCCCTTGCACCGCTGCCCCTGTCTCCCCTGCTGCCCTCAGTGTGGAGGCCGTAGAAATTTTGCACCAGCTGTGTGTGGGTCAGACTGCTCTCTGGAATGCCCTCCAGGATCATGGCAACAAGTTGTCACAGGTTGTTGCGTTCATGGAGGGCATTCATTCGGATGTGGGTGGCCTACACAGAACTTTCCAGTCTTTGTGCTCCACAGTGACGGCAGCCATTCAGCAGTCCCAAGCTCCCAGTCCAGCTCCTGTCCCTTCAGCGACAGCCCTGCCAGTGGCCCCACCTGACGAGATTACACACACGCCAGAGCCCTCAGGCACCCAGTCATCCACATGCAGCACACAGCAGCAGCAGTCTAAGCGTACCAGACACCATACACCATCACCATAACACAAAACGAGCTCACATGGCCGCAAAACAAACAGCCCATCACAGGACACTCAGGGACATAGGGCAAAGAAGCATGCATCCACATTACATTCCTCCAAATCATCACCATCCAAGGGCACTCCCATGCCCACACCTGATCCCAAAGATACATAAACACTTGCCCTGTCTGCTGTGAACCTGGTGCCTGCCACAACTAAGTCGAAAGACATTTCAAAGGCAGATTCACCCAAAACTTCAACTCCCACCCACACCCCTGTGAAGCAGGGACAAGAGAGCAAAGTGGGGGGTTTACCTCAGAAACAGGGGATGCAGGGGAAAAGGCAAGGCCACACCCAGCGTACCACCAGGTCCAGCAAATCCCCACGGGGAGAGCCACCTGCACCTGCTACACCTTTGGGGAAGAGTGAGGCTGTTGTGCCCACCTCACTTCCCACTCCGGCCAAGACACTTGTGGGATATCGGATCCCCAAACAGTTGTGACCCAGCCCTCAACATTCACCCTCAGCCACTGAGCCTCCACACAGAATGTCACCACCTTCACGTGCTATCACTCCAACCGGTCCAAGCAGCCCTCAGGCTCCCACATCCACGGATCCCTCTACCTCAGCCAGTTCTCTCCCTCCCAGGTCCAGTCCTCCAACTGGCCCCGACAATCAGCCCCCTCCCAGTTCAACTTCAAGCCAAAGTTGAAGCCAAATCCCCCTCCCCACACCATTTCTCCCACAGCGGTGCCTGGACTGCCCATTCAAAGCCCCTGACCTTTGGTGATTCCCATGGCAGTGGACTGTGTTTCCCATTTCATGTGCAAGTTCTCATGCACACAAGTGCAGACTAGAAATTTGGACTGGCCAATGGCCTTGATGTTTTGCACTTTTGATGCCTATCCAGAGATTATGTAATAAAGACTGTTACTCAGGTTGTGTGCTTTGTCGCTGCCCTTGCTAATGAAAAAGTGCAATGTATGTGTATATGTTCATGTGACACATGCTCTGTATGCCACATTCACATTGGCAATTACTTGATTTTCTTTTGCAGAGGTTGTCAGAGGTTACAGGCACTTTTGTGCTTCTTGACTCAGAGGCTTGAGGGTGCAATGATGGTTGTCTGTGATGATGTCCTCTAATCCTAATCATTCTATTGTCAGCTCTCCAATTTTGTACACATGTCATATTCGGATGCTGTATCACAACAGAAGTGAATTCTAGCCACAGGATAACTTGTGTGGTGGACAGGGTCCATGATATCTGTGGGATCTCTCTTGATGTGTGAACAGCAGTGTAGATGTGTAGTCATCTTGTGTAGGCCTGTCTTCATAGTCACATGGGTACATTAGAATGTGTGCACTTGAGTAGTCATACAGTGTGATTGGCCTGTCATTGTCTGAAGTGTTGAGGTGTATGTGCCCCTGAACATGACACCTACACACATGTATGATCCAGGTAATGAGTGCCTGTTTGTTTACATTATCAGCCATGTGCTTTAGATTGTGGGCACATGTAGGAGTTGTTTGTTGAGCACTGTGCAGTGTGTCAGTGTGACCTTGCAATCCTGGGGTACACCTACTTGTTGTCGGTGTCAGTTGTGAGTATGCAGAGTGTGTCACTGCAATGTCTGTGTTGTGTTTTGTTGATCTGCCATGGCGCTTGTTTACGTTTGTGCTCACTGTGCTGACCTGCTCAGGCAACTGACATTATATGTGACTTTTCGCATACACTGCTGTCACTTGACACACTTTTGGCACAAGTATGTGGTATGAAGAGTCATACTATCCCCTATAGGGGCTTTTGATGCCTACACATTGTGAGTTACTCCTCTATGTGTTTTTGCACTGTACACTCCTCACCTGTCCAATAGTAATGTACACACCACTTCAGTCTAATATCTTCCACCCCATGCCATGCCAGTATGTGACCCTCCCCACCACTTCATGGTGTGACACTGTACTGTGGGAGGATGATCTGTGTCCAGGACCAATGTGCCACTCAGGACAGTTTCACAATTTGTTATGTGGTGTTTTCTAATACTTGATTGCAGTCATGGTTGCTCATGTACAGTGCATATGTTTTACCAGCACAGTCCTCTAGTCAAGTTCGATGCATCTGTGTTTTCCTGAGTTGTACAGCAGTAGGTGATAGCTAAAGTGTATGTCTGTTTGCTGAGGGACTGCTACCCTTCCTGAGTGTGATGTGATCTGTGGCCTGTGATGATTTGTGGTGTGGAAGTTCATGGTGGTGCACTCAGACATGTGTGATACTGGTTTTGTTGGTGTTCACACACTGCTTACTGTGCAGGCATTGCTGTTAGTGTATGTTGCCTTGTCCTTGCCAGGTGTGAGTCCCCCTGATGTCCAGCTGAGTTTGCTATGTAATTATGTTGTATGTGCATATGTTGTGTTTTTGTTGATGATGGATGCAGTCTTTGGCCGGTGTTGGCTCTTTCTACTGACAGGTCCATGTGTGTGTAATGTTATATTTGCATGACATTGTGTGTGAGGAGTTTGTGCATTGTAATACATTCAGATGTGTGTTGAATGTGTAGTGTGCATTTCTTGTGTGAATGTCACATGCAGCAATGTGGAGTCTTGTTAATGAGCTTGTTTTGAGTGCAAAATAGTGCTATGTCTTCCTATATTTGACCTGTCACTTGTCAGGAGTGTGCATGTACATGCTTGTGCTACACATGAACAGCATGCTCACTTGGTAACTGGTGTAGAGTGTGTGTCTGTGTTAGCAGATTTGTTGTATTGATCACAGTTAGTGTTCATGATTGGCATTTGATAATGCATCTCGATTGGGTTGGGGGATGGTGTCTGTGCAGTTGGCCAGATTGAAAATGTTGTGAATTCCTGTGCTGTCTAGGGTCACATTGCCTATCCACTGTTTGCCTGCACATGGCTGAGCTTGTTGGACTTCTTTGGATGTTGTTTGTGAGACATGTGTTTGGCAATTGGATTTAGATCAGCATTTGTTCAGACATCCCTTAGTGGGATTCTGACATTTGTAGATACACACCAGGGTGTGTGATTGGTTATCAGGAAACTCACAGGACCTCATTTGCACCTTTATCTGTGTTTCCCACAGGTGTTGACTAGTTAAGGTGTGAGATGGGTAGATGAGGGGTATGTGTGAAGGTCATACTTGGGTTTGACAGCCAGGGAGTGTGACAATGAGCCATGAGTGTTGTGCTGGTGGCATACACATGTCAAGGTAGTTGACACAGATGTGGGGCTGGCCACTGTATGGCTTATGACAGTTCCTATCATTCCTGGGCCAATGAATAGCTTGCATTGCTGTATGACAGGGATATTGCACAGATGTTACTTTATTTCAATTTCAATCACTGTGCCACACATGTTGGAACTGATGGTCTAGGTGTAGTGTGATATGTTGCTCCTCTTGCATGGCATGTACAAATGCTATGTGGGTTTTCCATGTTTTTCCTGCACTGGGCACTCCACTTTAGGCTAGTCTATGTATTGTCATACATTGCTGCTGACTTATGATATGTCTATGAGGCTACATTTCAGTGTGTGAGCTGTCTGGGGGCCTTGACATGCAGTGTGCACAGTTCCATGGTTGTTAATCTGCACAGTGACTCTTTATTTCTTCAATTACTCACTTTGATTCACATGAGTGGAAGGCAGGTGTGAGGAGGAGGGTGGTCCTGAGTGTCAGGTCAGAGTTTCCTGCTGTCAAGATGGACTCTTCCTGACACTCTGGCATTCATTCACTACTTTATAGTTGGTGCCACATTTGTTGAGGTGGAGTGATGGTGTGTGGGTGTACTGTGAGTTGGGAGTGTAGTCAGTGTTGTTGATGTACTGGACATACTCACATGGTATCATTTATTTCAGCAGTGCACTTGTGAGTGAAATGTACAGTGGTGCTTACTTTGAGTTTTCTGTTTGAGTCAGATATGTTGTTCTGTGTTGCATGGTATGGGCTGTCATTGTGTGATATGGTCTGCCATTGTATGTGATGGGCCTTTCAATGTCTGCTTGGGGGCTGTGGTGATATGTGATTGTGTGGCAGTGGTGTGTAATATGTTGTGTCATCTACCTGGGATCACTGACTCATTCCAACACCTTGTTGGCCTACTGTGAAGGACACATGCACACCCTACTTGGTCTGCCCTCCTCTGTTCCACATTGTATGTGGACTGACCCTTATTTGTGTGCAATGATGACTATAGTAATTTTGGAGGGACTCTTGCCTCACCCCACACTCATGTTCCTATTCAATTGCTGGTGATCTTAATGTGATGTCACTGTAGACATGGTCCCTGCACATGACTTCTTGCTGCGGGTGTGTTGTGCAGAGTGGTGCTTCTTTTATGTTACATGTGGTGTGGATGTTGTGATGTTGGTCTTGCTTGTCTGGGACACTGTCCTGGACTCCTACTACATTGTGGCCAGGTTTTCCCGTGGCTTCCCCGCTGCGGTGACATGACCGCCACAACTGGGCTAGTCGCAGTGATTTCTATGGTGATGGGTGACCCCGATGCAGAGGTGTCAATTTGTGACGTGCAGGACATGTGTACGTACACTGGGGGATATGTTCCTGTCTCCACCAGGGTGTCTGATGTAGACAGGACACGTATTTCAGCACAACAGTTGTGGTTGTATGCGGGGATGTGTTGTTGACTTACCTGCGGTTTTGACCACGACGGCGTCTTATCTGCCTGTAGTGGATGAGGTACAGCAGCGGAAGAGCTTGTAGAGCTGGATCCATGGCGGCCAGGAACGTGTGGAGGTGCCTCGGTTTCGAGTTTCTATCTCCGCAGTTGTGCTTCCGCCGTCTCCGAGTGGCTGGTTTCTCCGCTGCGTTCTGATGGGCTGTTTGAGTCATCGTGATTTGTCCGGCGGTTGTCACGTCATTCCGCATGGCGGTCTTTCTCTATTGGCTCTCTCCGCCACCGTTGCGGAACAAAAATTCTGGCAGATCCGGAAACACCGCGACGGACGCAAAATGCGCTATCTTTGCCCATTGTAATATGGCGGACGCGAGAACTGCCGCAGGAGTAAGTAAATGGACGTTTTCCGCCACCCCCAGCACCGCGGAGGTGCCTAGAACCGCCATCGTAATCGGCCCCTAAATGTCTGCCATGCTGATACTACCACCGACCAAATTTAGAAATAACCGCCAAGCTAGTGGTAAAGGAGCCACCGTCATGGCAGTTCCTGTCAATGCCTTTTTATGTTTGACCAATGCTCCATCAACATGACAGAGCCGTCATTCAATCTTTTATTTTTATTTTCATAAACAGAATCCCGATGCCAGATTTTCTTTTTGAAAAAAAAAAAGCCATCTCACCATAGGAGTTATCTCCCATGGCAAGTGGGGCCTTAGATAGTTTTTACTGCCCCTTACCACCATGGTTTTCCAAGTGGTTGCAGGCAGTGAAAACTGACCTGTATGTCTGCACATCTAAATTAGGTGGAGAGACATAGAGGTCAGATGCAGATGGCCCTATTCAGTTTGTACATGGGACGGGTGCAACCAAGTCAGAGATGGAGCTCTCTTCCCCAGGGTTACACCAATGGTCCATCCGCATACATATCGAGTGGGCAGATCATTATATTCACAGTAAGGATATTCTATCACCATTGCGAAGGAGTATCCTTACCACCACAGATATACATTTGGTACTCATTTTTTAAAGTTAATCCACCACTTACACTGGTTGATTTTAGCACATCCAGAAATGCTAGCTCCAAAGCAAAAATACTTATTAAAGTATCTGAATATTGAAAACAAAACTACTGAAGGTGAGCCAGAAAAAGCTATATCAAGGCACCAACCGCGTTATGGTCTTTCCACACGCCATTCACATACCATACACACGAATTTCATTCTGCAGGCCACAGACCCAGTCTAACAGATCAATATACTGACATCAATATACCGCCGCCATTCTAGGGCCCTTCAAATTCATACACCACAGGATGGAATACCCATTCAAGACAACTTGTCAGTTGTCAACCAAACTGCACACAAACACACCACAAGCAAAGCTTTATAAACACATATGTTCAGACATGTTGACAATTGGTACGTCCATAATCTTTTACCACCTGTCAAGTAACCGGCTCCATTCTGAACATTACTGAATGCATGCCTAGTGAACCTTAACTAATATCTTCCATGACAGCCACATAAGGCTCAGGAAGACAAGTCTTACGTGTGTCTTTAGCGCACTCACTGTGGTGAATCCAAATCCTTCTAGTTTGTGAATGCAAGTTGGGGTGTCTGAGAATGCCTTCTGAGACCTACCTTGCTCAAACTTAGTGAGCATATCTACTTTTGAAATTAAAGCAAACATGCTGGGGAATACTGCCCAAGTTCCCTAAGAAGCACGTCATAAACTAGGAAGGGTGTTAATTTTTGACACTGAGGGTAGTCAGTGAGAATGTAGCATATATCACGTCTACTGTTATGTGCAGTGCTGTGACTGTAGTGCACTTGTCATTCAATAAACTGAACATATGGTGGATGAACAGGGCAAGCAGGGCAAACATTTTACCCATACAAGTAGGGGGGGGGGGTGCAGAGTTCTCTGCAATGTTATGATTTTTTGTAAAGCGCACTATCAACTGAGAGGGTATCCTGTCATCTATGCAAGAGCAGTCAGGTCTGAACCATGAATTAACCTAGTAAGTGTTCAACTTTGTGTGGAATTCACTATTCTTAGAGATGGAACATATGTATAGAGGCTGGTCATTATGCCCTTATGGAGCCAATTAGCAAAAGTAATTTCTCCTTGTTATGGTGCTGTGTATGCATTGAATGTGTGTGAGTATGAGTCCGGTTGAGCAAAGGTTTTGGGAAGGGTTTTGAAATCTGTGGCAGTATTGAGGTATGCAGGACTAGTGCTGTGTAGGGCTTTGAATGTGTGTTTCAGAAGATTGAAAAGAGCTGTGAATCGGGAGTCAGTGAAGCTGTTTGAGGTGCAGAGTGTGTGCCTGTTGGAATGTTGAGGGAGGAGCCTGCCTGCTGTGTTCTATATGGTTTGGAGTCATCTGCATAGTTGAGTGGGGGAGTAAATCAGTATCAGGACTAATGGTTTTGAATTTGTAGGTGAAGATGAAGTGATGGCATGTGCATCTGTACTACCTTTACTATCTGCCTTCCACCTGTACAATATCCCTGTGAAAGCACACCTGGCCAAAGCTTTTCCTACCTGTTCATGCCTCTGTCCTCATCAAAGTCCATGATTAATCCCATATACTAGCCAAATAAACCTATAATTACGGCTTCTGTCGTTAGCTACTTGAATCTCAAGAAAATGTGTCTTTCACGCACCTTCAGCACACTCACTGTGCTAAATCCAACTCCTTCCAGTTTGTGGATGTAAGTTACGGGTGTCTGAGAATCCCTGCAAGGCCTACAACCCTCCAACTGAGTGAGCATATTTGCCTTTGGAAAACATGTTGGGGAATACTGCCTAAGTTCTCTAAAGTAGTAAGCCAAACAAATGTCCTGTGGGACTCATTCACTGACACTTCTCTTTTTGCTTTGAAAGTGTGAAAACTCAATTATTAACTTGTATCATAATCAATGTTATTGAAAAACGGTGTAGGACACAATATTTTGTATGATAGTGATTTTCACTTTTTTATTATAACAACAACATACATTTCATTATGTATCTAAATTAGTACAGACAACGCATTTCTCAGAGAGTGAACAAATATATACACAACAACATGAAACAAGACACTGAATAGATACAAAGGTTGCATAGGATTTTATATCAAACACACGTACGTGAAGATCCTGTCTGTTTATATATGGTATTGCTTGGCGAATCATAACATGTTTTGTAAGCAACTTAGGGAGGGGATATCAACGTTTCGACCTGTAGATAGTCTTTGAGTCTCATCAGAACAAAAGTCATCTGACTAAAGTTCTGAGGGAACCCATGGAATCTTGGGACCTTCAATAAGGCATCTTGTAAGCAATGCATGTAAGAATACATTAAGACAGGTCTACAACGCATACCGGGCTGTTCAATTAGTCGTACAGTTCAAGTTGGGTAAACAAATTATTCGGGAGAAGTACGCCTTTGTATTGTGTGGAGAATGTGGTCAGACCTACACCTTTAAGAGTATTCCTAGAGAGAGACAACAATGCAAAACAGGCTTCTCGGTTCCTTAGACAGTCCCATAGAGAAAAATAGATTACTCAGGAAAAGCACACCTTTGTATTGTGTCATGCCGTATGCTCTGCAATCATGTTGTTGTCCTCCAGAACTCAAGGTAGGGCCTAGGTAGCAGTAATCCACACGATGCCATTTCTGATGACTGTCTAAAACAATCCTTCTAAAACACTCTTCTATGTAGAAAGCATAAGTATTGTTCTAAACCAGTTGGTGTGTGTGTGTGAGAGATGTGTACAACATTAAATAAACACAAGATAACTTATCTGGTTTCCTGAATCTACAGGTTCTCCAAAGACACTAAAAAAAGACAAAAACAGGCACAGTATTACATCATCTTGCCACATACCCAAAATCACAGCGTACGTTTGTCAATGCAAAACATTTTTGTTTGGGAAGCTGCTGGGCCATTGCCAGCATATAACTAATTTCCAGAAGCAACAAATCAACCTTTGAGCTCAAGAAGCACACATTCACATAGCAGCCCCTGCATCTTTGTGCAAAGGCATGCTCCATGGGAAAACACACAATGCTATCACCAGGGTCACTGGAACCATGCGGTTGGACAGCACCCAATTATAGGACAGAGTTGACTAAATTATGTGTCAATAAAAGGCAAATTATGCTGCATTATGGGGTACATTTTTTGATAGTATTATTTCATATTTATATGATTTGAAAACATGATAATATCATCAGTATAGCAACCAAATACAAAAATAAGCAACTGAAAGATGACTAGTCAACCTTTGTGTGGGGCCTTCCACTGCATGCAAACACGTTGGCAATTCTTTAGTAGATTTTGGTACATTTGAGATCATTCTTCTAATAAAATATCATACTTTCCTCTGCTAAAATATTGCTGCATATGTACAGCATGTCTTTCTATACAAATATATATATATATGTGTGTGTGTGTGTGTATTTTCCCTGGGGGGAACAATCACCCCACCAGGGGAAACACATATATATTTTTAAAAATGAGCCCTCAGAGGGTTGACTCATGTCTTCAGCGCCGACCCCACCTACATTTCTTTTATTTTTTGGGGGAATGTGTGATCACGCCGCCCTCAGGGAAGACACACATTCCCAAAATAAATGTGTGCCCAACAGGGGTCGGCCCGTATGTCAGGAGGGTTGACCCCCTGACAATTTCACTTTATGTTTTACTTGCCCTGGGGGTGCGATCGGACCCCCAGTGAAAAAACCCACATTATGTTTTAAAAGTCTCACCCCCATGGGTCCTCATGGGGGGATCAGCCTGTTCACCACAAGAGCCGCCCCCCCAAACACTGGTCCCTGGTGGCCTAGTGGGTTTCCTGGCTGCCAATTGCAGCGCAATTGCAATCCAAAGCCAGGAAACAGAGGGGCAGATTTACAAGAAACTGACGCATCTGTATAGATGCGTCAGTTTTCTTGCGCCTGCGTGAAATACCCTTGCACCACCATAGATGCGCCGTATTTACAATACGGCGCAATGTGGCGCAAGGATTGACAGATGCGTCAGAAATTCTGACGCATCTGTTGGCGAAAAGTCACGCATTGCTAGAGTCGTGTCGCAAGCATGACGCAACTCCAGCAATGCGTGTTGCGGCCTATTCCCAATACACTGCATCACTCGTTACGCCTGCTTCAAGCAGGCGCAAGGTTTTGATGCAGTGGCGTCCTAAAGTCTAAAACAACCACATCATTATCTGGATACTTACTCAACTGTGTTCAAAATCACCGACCAACTGCCAGCACATGTGGGAAATTTAAACTAGGCTTACGCAATCTTGGATGCCAATGCTTCAGGTATTAAGAAGGAGAAACCCATAATAAACCTATAGTGTTTAATCAACGTAGCCCCCAAAGCAGCCTTCATACAGAATCTGTGTTTTCTTTGAAGCATCAGATCATTTCCATAGTGCAATGAGCAGTCACTACAAACAATTTAACCAAGTCTGGCACAAATTCCTGGAAGATATAGATATAGTATCCAGGCAATATCACCTCAAACAAAGCCAGACTCATATTTAAGAAGACACATTAACCTCCCACCTAGAGCTACTTTTGGTTGATCATTCCTATTCCTAGAATGAGGAGACATAGAACCAATCTTCTATTCCATTTACTAGACACCAAAAGCTGAAGGAAGACATTCTAACAATTTCCACAAAAGCATTTTAAAATTGAGCTAATAAAGTCTCATTTTGAAGCCTTATACTGAATACAAATACAAAACACAATTGAAGATGAGAACAGTGGTATTCTAGAGATCACGGAAACTTAGTCCCCTTATGATGCATGAACCTTCTTAGACACCATACTTCCAACCAGTTACAGTATCTTTTTAAAAACAGAAAAAGCAGCAGAGAAGGCCTTGCCATCAACTACCAAAAATTTCTCGAGATTGAAAAGGTTAACAGCTTTTTCTACGAAAATTTAACAGCTTGCCTCTCTATCTGCCCGAACTCACCCTTTACCCTAACCGTGATACCAAAAACCATTTCTTTCCTTGAAAAAATCTTTGATCTATCATCTATCTATAGTCATCCAATTTGCATCTCAAATCAAATTCTTACTAGGAGATTTTAATCTTTGGATATACAGCTTGAGCTCCAAGCAACCAAAGTCATGGAAAATCTAGACTGCCACCTCTAAAGTGCCAATAGTCTTTCTGCTCCCAGAGGTAGACTGTGGAATTTACTCCAAATTTCCTTCCGGGGTGGGCACTTGATGCCAGGGGCAGTTTCTTTTGCATAAAATTTGTGTTAGAGATGGCACATCCTGGCACCGGTTCATATTTCCATCCCTAAATCCCCAACAGCCTTTCTGCCAACCTGGAGTCTAAAGCCTGAATTAGGCAATCATCCCCATTGCAAACAACAGGAAATTTAGATTTTTTATGGTGGAATTTGTTACATTTGGGTCAGCAGAGAGGGGTTTAACTTAACCATTCCTCCTCACCCGGGCAACAGAAAGACAGTCTGAGCGCCAGGGATGGGAGCTTGGATGCAGTACCAGGATGGGCATGTCCTACACCCCATTCTGCTTCTCACTTTTTTTCCCATATTTATCTGGTCAGCTTTCGGACCACACCAGGACGGGCAGATTGGTGGTAAACTTCTCTATCCACCCACGCAGTGCTCTGAAAGTAGGCATGTCTGAAATTTGTGGTATTTACTTTCATGAAATTAATGCCTGAAAAATGACTTAAAATTATGCATATTTATGTGAAAGGTTGTCTATCATTTATTGTGTGCAATGCATCTTTGTGTCAAATTTTTGAAGCAAGGGCACAACTCGCAATAAAAATAATGGACAAACATGAATGGTGTGAGCAACAGCCACTGCTATTCAAACCATTGATGTTATTCCCATGCAGCTGCTGTATAATTTTCCTGCGACTGGCACATAATCATGCAATGAGGCCTAATGGCATATCTCAGGCATTTTACATAACAAGCATAACACCAATTTCACAGAGTTAGGCAAATTACACCAGCGTAGTTTAAATTTCACCAAAGAAAGAAAAAGGAAAAGGAATGAGGTGCTGCTCTAGTCCAGCTTGGCATCAGGGCCCAATTCTGGGCAACTGACCATATGTCTCTCACCAGGGGGAGACAGAATGGGGGCTTACCGCCTTTCTGCTAGCCCATATTTCAAAACTAAGAGCAAGGAAATCTCAATTTCCTCTCTTTTGCCATGGAGAATGGATGCACTATTTGGGTTCTAGATCAGCCTGCGACCGGGACACCATAGCAACAGTGAACATTTCTGAAACCTAGACATACAGAGAAATCAAGAGTGGCTTGGCTTGCTTGGATCCATGCAAAATTTCCTATCCCGAATGTTTTGCGAACGCCAAAGTGTGATTCAAAAAATACTATTTTCTAATATTTATGTGAAAGAAAACTGGGGAACTTCCAGCCAATGTCCAAAGTCCTAGCACCTTGTGTTTCCACTCTCCCACAGCCATTGGGGAAACAAAAAGGTGACAAGGGGTGACAATTTTGGGGCAGATTTTCCTTTCTAACTCTAATCCTGAAATATTGGAGAAAGTGCATATCTTAGAAAGGGTAAGAATTGTCATTCTACCTCCAAAAATATAAGCATTGATGAACGTGTGTCGTGGGGTTCACTGATGTGAAATTGAGGTCTCTGTGTGAGCGAAGAGTGTCTGCCTATCCTCCCAGCGACCAATACTCAACATGCAATAAATAATGGGTGTTGGCAAATACCTCCAGTATAAGGAGTGGGTTGCGAATAAGACATAAAAACCCTGCAGTGAATAAAGGTTCTCAGCACTCTCTTTCTATTTCTGCATAGAGTCTTGTAACAACGTATAAGAAGATCAGCTTTTAGGATACTGAGGCCTTTCTAATTTAAAGTGTAACTCTTCTACTCCAAACTTTCTGTGTTGAAAGTCTGTTTTGAAAATGAACTGGGGGGCATATTAGCAAGGGCATTATCGCCGCTTTAGCGGCACTTTTTGCCGCTAAAGCGGCGATATTTCTATCGCCCTATTAGCAAGCTGTCGCTAACAGCTGTTAGCGACAGCTTTATGGCGAAAGCGACCATTTTGGTGCCGCTTTGCATGTCAGCGATATTTATCGCTAATGACATGCAAAGTAGGCGTTCCCAACTAAAAGCGACTGCAAACAGTCGCAAACACAACTTCCCCTATTACCAATGCCCGTGAAGCGATAAAAAAGTCGTGCAAACCGCGATTATCGCTGGTATTTAACACCTGATAAAAACTTTACTTAACCATCTTGTCAATGGGAGGTGGATTGTAAGGTTAAGTCCTCACCTGCCTATTAGCGAGCTTTTCATTAGCGCAGTGAATTTATCGCTGGATTTCTCGCGCTATTGCTGGGTTTCGCCGCTGTCGCTGGATTTTTATCACCTTGGAGATAAGCGTTGATAATAACGCGTTATCTCCGCGATGAAATCCAGCGATAGCCGGCGATAAAAAAACAGCGCTAAGCGCGCTTTGCGATAATTATCGCAAATCCTTGGTAATATGCCCCCTGGTTTCTTGTCCTCACTTGATTTACTCTAAGGGGCCGATTCCGATCTCGGCCGGTAGGGCTCCGAATCGGATTCGGCTTAACCGGATCCGATTCGGAGCCCTATTTCCCGACCGATCCGTACGCGCGTCCGGGCGAGCGAGTACGATGCGTATTCGCCGACCGACTCGTCCGGGCGTCCCGACCGCTCCGACCGACTCGATCCCGGGTCGAACCGCACCGACCGACTTCGCACGGACACGACTCGCGACCGCGCCAATGGAGACGTTCTCCTGCCGGGTAAGTACGATGCGCGCCGCGAGCAATCCGACCGAGCCGCGCACTCCGGCTCGAAAGAGCTGTCGGAGCCGTACTTTGGGGGTCCGTGTCGGACCCCTCTGCACGCGTAGCCGCGCAAGTCGCACACAGGGGGACCCATGGGTCCCCCTACCTGTGCGTGTACGGCGCGAATCGCTCCGCCGCGTACACGCTGTAAGGGGCGCACTTGTCCGCATCGCACCCATTGAGTCAATGGGAGCCCGCGTACGCGTTGTACGACAGGCTCCCATTGACTTCAATGGGAGTCCGACCGACTCGACTCCGATGGCATACGTGCGCATCATACTCGTTCGGTCGGACTGCACGGGTCCGATTCGGTCGGAAATCTCTCCGGGTCCGGCTCGGTCGGGGAGATTTCCGGCCCGAATCGGAATCGGCCCCTTAGTCTTTGGAAATTAACTTGACACTTTCAGCCTTATGACTTATGTGCCAAGTCTCTTTAGCTTCTCTTTCAATTTGCAGGGAGTACACTAATCTGTTTCTTTCTTGAAATTGACACTGTATGCAGTATTGAACTAATTTGTTTCTCTCCTTTTCAGATTTTGGGGTGCTGGAACTGAACAGATGCCCTCTGAAGAGACACCGGGGATAAGTTCAGGAAACAGGATCATAATGGCAGAGCAAGAAAAACAGGTACCCTCTTCTAGAAACAGAGCACAATGTCTTCTCGGGGCAGAAGTCTTGAAGCCAAGCAAGGCTCTGTCAACTGAGCAAAGTATTTTATTTATGCAGCTGCGCCCATGGCTTACAAGTCTAACATGAACCCGAGATCTCACGAGATTTCAGGTCCCGCCCTTGAGTCAAGGTCAACTGTGCAAGACTTGGCCAGCAGACAGTTAGGAAGGTTATAACTAATGCCTGAGTCCAAATAAAGTTGATATGGAGGCATGATGTGTAGGCAATCATAATGAGGGAAAATGATTTTGTGGAAAAAACAATAAAGAGAGAAAAAGGAAACAGACTGCCATTTTTTGGGAAACCTAAACAAACAGATTGTCATAAGCTGCACAAGGAAGGCTGATTAATATTGCACTGAGTGCATGCAGTGCGTCATGACAAAGTGCATGTTTTATGGGTGGTCTGATTTACTATACTAACCTATGTCCCACAAATATTGCGGAGAGTACATGCATTTGAGGAGTCCCAGAAACATTTACTATTCTAACTCCAGTCTCACATACAATTTTGAAATTCAACATAATATGGGGGCAGATTTACTATTCCAGCTCCAGTCTCACAAACATTGAGGAATGTACCTATATTTTGGGTGTCAGCTTTACTATTCTAACTGCGATTTTGCAAAATAATCGGTGAGGAAAATCAAATACGCTTTTAGAGATACAATTTGAAAATATTTTTAAAATATTTAATTTAATGTAATGCCTAATATAGGATAATCTATTTTTATTTTATTTATTTTATATTGTAAATTACATTTAGGTGTTCTGAGATAGTCTTAAAATATATAACCTTCCATACAAATGCAATCCTAATGAGATAATTCTCAATAAACATACATTATTTCTGATCAAATATAACCTTATTTGCATTTTAAAACTAATTTTGTTTATAAATATTGATAATTTATATAAGTAACACTTGAGTTTTACTAGAAACGTCAAATAGTTTTTTTTAACACAATTGTATTGGCATTTTAAGACTTCATATACATCATGACGTGTACAAACACCAAATTACTTTCATTGCTCATATTAATAGCATTTGGGTCAACAAAGACCCCCCACTACAGGCTGCCAACAATGATTATGCCACAGCAAACTATAAACTCCCTTCCCTCCCTCCTCCCCCCTCCTCCGTTTCGTGTGCCAAAACCAAAAATAAGGGGGCACTAGGCTAGTTCACATGCTCTTTCGAAGTCATGTAGTATTTTACACCTGTTACTCTTCACCTGTTCCTAATGGAGGCTAGGCAGCTCAAAACCGGCCACTCTATCAGCTAGGGTGCCCGTTCCTCCTTTATCTCTGCTATCACATGGGACCATGCCTGTAGATCATCCTCAATCTTGTCATCCTTCCTCACAAACTTCATTGGAACCCTTTCCGCTGTGGCCCACTCGCACATATCTCTCATCCAGCTTTCACTCTGTGGGGGTCCAGGACAGAGCCATGCTATAGCAATTCATCTTTTTGCTAACACGAGTCCCAGCATAACAAACCATCTTCTCAGCTTCTTGCCCTTGGGCGAGGGTAGTAAACCTAGCAGTACTTGTCCATCCCGTGGCTCTTTGAAGACATGCAAGCACTTTATCCCAATAGGTGCGAAGCATTTTACAGGTCCAAACCATATGCAGGAAATCTGCAACACTCTGTTTGCATCTTGGGCATTCATCGTTGCGAGCAGGATATATTATATGTAGGGTACGAGGGCTAATATTATTATACTGAAGGAGTTTGAAACGTCATTGGAGCACACTTTTCATACCCGTCATGTATTTTCTCCCATTCCCTGTCTGTCAGAGGCTCCTCTAGCAAACTGTACCATTTTGTTTGTACCGGAAGCACCCCTCCCGGCAGATCTTCCCTTATAGCTTTGTAAAGGTGAGAATATAAGTCGTCTACCCTGTGCCATATATAGCATCACTTTCAGCGTATTAGTGCTTTGGGGTTCGTCAGGGAATGATGGGCAGATCTTTCTCGCCACACTCGAGATTTTTTCGTATTGTACGAATTGACCTGTCCCTAAGTTAGGACCCTGGGGTGTCCTTTCTACTTACACCTGTAGGGATTCCACGGTGGTAGCGTACGCCGTGTGTGCCACTTTCTATCTTTACATTTGGGCACTTCCCGTGACCACGACCGGTGCGCGAACGAATCTTTCTGTCCTTCTAGTGTCCTTTATCCAGTGGGAGCTTTTCTTTAGCGTTATTTATTTTTCTGTTTTCCTTTTTTAAGGCCTCACTTCCTCATCCTGGACCCCCGTCATCTCTTTTTGCCGGATTGAACATCTTCCTCGTCCTGAGCTGAATATCCACCGGCTCAGCCATAGAGTTACCTTTCCCCTCTTGTACGCGGAGACTGTATTCCTCACTCGAGGTAGTATTGAGGGGCCTTTTATCGGTTCATGATATCAGTTGAGCTGTGGCAGGACTGTGCATAGAGAATAGCGAGTGGCCTTCTCATATATATTTTTTGGTATGTTGCTTCTTTCCCATTAGCTTATTCCTGGATTTGAAATTTACACCTAATACTGACAACTGGAGATAGTATGGCCTGATCATCCAACGCCGAGAGCTATTTCTTGTAAGTTATTGGCCGTTCGGCGTATCCATCCCACTAGTACGTTTGCTTCATCTTTTCTCACACTACCTTTTGGAATTTTGGCAGTAGGAAGCTATCTCTATTCACTTTGCCAACTTTCTTTTGGGTTCTTCACATGTCACTATCTATTTGGTGGTTGTTACTTCTGTGACAGTCCTCTCGTATCATCTCACCTATCTTTCACGTATTCCTAGGCACATGTGTTAGTACTGGAGATACTCATTAGCTTGTATCCTTCACGCACTTGTTAGGTTGGTTGCTCTCACGGGGAGGACCATGCATTATTTTTCAAATTATTTTTTTATGTTTATTGCTTTATAGAACAGAGCTATGGACCCAATTCCACATTAGATAAAAAAAAGAAAAAAATCCCTTCTTTCCCCCGACCATCACAGCTTATTCCCTGGATTGCATCTTAGCCGTGACCTGAAGAAGGTGACGGCTACACCTTAGCCCCACACCGAAACGCGCGTCGGCACCGTGCTTGACAGGAACCACATAGTGGTACATGTAAAAGAACTACAAAGAACAAAGGGTTCCAATGCAAAACTAATGTCTGTAATCCGACTATAAATTGTATATGACATTTCTCGAGCAATAGTGGTTGGATTATTTTATTCCAACTATCTTCTGGATTTCCATTGTCTCATTGAGTTGCTCTTCTTTGACTCAGCTTTAAAAACTGTGCACAATACCACTGTGTTCTTTATCCAAGGTTCCTGTCTCTACACTTATGCAATTCTTTTAATGTGCGACTGTGTCAGTGAGATAGAAGTGTGAATGTGATTACGGTATGCTTGATTGGTAAGATTGTGTTAGGATGCAACTGGTATGAGGATGTTTTAATTGTTTTGCCGCAATTTATCCTTTTTGGGGGAGCCATACTTCCATTTGTTTTTCGTATGGATTTAATTGGACAGAATACATTTATGTTATTATGCTAATTGTTTTGCTCTAATACCCATGTATATATAAAAAAATTAAAAAATGCATTAAATGTTTTGAAATTGTCACATTTTGAATATAATAAAACCTACATCTCCACCTTGGAGTGTTTTTGTTAGGCACAATCTCTGATGTTCGTTGTGTTTTTGACTCTGCTCCCCGGATAAGAGATTTACCTGTAGTCATTGAGAGACGCTTCGTGCTCTGTTCTATTCATAGGCAGGTGACACTTTTTCCCTTCCTGTGGAGGGTCCCGTTTCCAGTGCCTAAGTTAAAGGCAACCTCTGCTTCTGCACGTGTGATAAATCTGCCCTCTTCATACACATCTCCTAGCATTTGGTATCCCCCTTCCTTCCACCATCTCACTGACATAGAGTCAGCTATGCATGCAAAGGGGAGCAATGTCCCGTCGCACCACTCGTTGCACAATAGTATCCCATATCGCAGCCACATGTCGCACGATATATGGGGTTGAATGGAGAACGCCCCACCCAAGCATCAATAGCTCTGGCAGCGGGCAGTTCATATGTTTGCCCAACAACAGGCGTTGTTCCCAATTATCGTCATTGTCCAGCCAATGGATTGCATGTTGTAGCTGAGAAGCCATATATTAGAATTGCAAGCAAGGAACCTCCAGCCCCCCCAGCCCATGTTCTTTGCAGTGTTGCCAGTTTCACTTTTCTATGTCTATTACCCCATAGACGGTCTGTCACTATGGCATCCAATGTTTTGAAGTAATGTGGTATCATATATATCGAGTGCTGTAGTGCATATAAGCAATGGGGTAGGATGATTATTTTCACTAGTGCAATTCAAGGCAAAATCGTACAGAACCTCTTATTCCCTCGATCGCTCTCCCAATATTCAGATCTAGGTAAGCGGGGACCGTGTTTGCCAGTCTTATCCCCAAGCAACGTGTTCCCACTCCCACCCATGGCAGCTCTACCTGTGGCAACTCCGCATGTGTCAAGTTTGCCAGTCTTCCAATGGGGATCAATTTAGATTTCCCGGGGTTTATATGGAGACCAGAGACCACTCCAAACCGGTGCATCTCCTCTAGGAGGATCGGATGCGAACGTGCTCGACGTCAGAGATATATCAATGTATCATCTGCATAGAGGTAAACAATGTGATTGGTCTCCCCCAGCCTAATCCTCCAGGGTCCATTTGTTTTCATAACGGTGACCGCCAAAGTCTCCATAGCCACTGCAAATAACAGTGGGGATAATGGGCACCCCTGATGGGTGCCTCGACACAAGGCAAGCTGTTGGGATAACAACTTACTGATTTTGATTCTCGCCGTGGGGATCGTGTGGAGCAACTGGACCCATTTAAGAAACTTCACTCCCACCCCAACCTTCCGGAGAACCTGCCACATATATTGCCAGTCTACGGAGTCAAGGGCCAGTTCAATGTCCAACAGCGCCAGTGCGCAATCGTCCTCCGCCAGGCCATGGGCGTGCCATACATGCACCAAACGTCTCAGGTTATGGGCAGGGCTGCGCCCTGGTATGAATCCTGCCTGGTCTGTTTGAATGAGGTAAGTCATGCAGGGAAGAAGGCGTGCCGCCAGTATTTCGCTGAGTATTTTGATGTCTAGGTTGAGTAGCAAAATCGGTCTATATGAATTAGGAAGTGAGGGATCCCTGTCAGATTTTAATATCATGGTAACCCGTGCCTCCTGCACAGATGGGGGCAGGCACCTGTCTGAATTGCCTCATTGTGAACATCCAGTAGCTGGTCAGCCAAATGAGAGGCACATTTCTGATAAAATTCTGCTGGTAGCCCATCGTTACCAGGCCTCTTAGCAGGTTTAAGTTTTTGAATAGCCAGCATCAGCTCTTCCTTTGTTATCGGAGCATCCAGAGCCTGCCACTGGGTCCATTTGGGGAAGTTCAATTGAATCTAGGAAGGATTGAACTAATTCCTGACAAGAATACAATCTACGCCCACACACGCCACCGAGATGTCCAGGCAAGACCTTGGCAATCGAATTCTGGGAGCACTAGTTGACAGCTCCCTTTCCCTGGGCCCCCAGATTAGTAGAATGGTGTCCACCTGCTTTGGGATTATTAGGACTCTCAGGAAGATTTCTCAATTTCTTTCCTTTTCCTTCCGAAAACAGGCTGTTGTTGCCCTTGTTTTGTCCCGATTGGACTATTGTAATGCTCTCTACTTGGGTATCAACAAGGGACTCGTGCATCGACTACAGCTGGTGCAGAACGCTGCTGCCAGGCTGGTGATGGGCCTTCCCAAATACCATTCGGTTTCGGCTACTATCAGTAAGCTGCACTGGCTCCCTCCTGGCCGGAGAATCCTGTTTAAAGCCTTTTGCCTCACTCACAAGGCTTTCCATAATACTGGGTCGGAAGGCATTAAAAGGCTCTTTCAAAGATATGTTCCTACCAAGCAATTAAGATCTGCCAGTAAGAATCTGCTGGTAGTCTCGAGGTTTAAGAAAGTAAGATGGGGGGGTGGAACCTTTTCTTCTGCTGCGGCCAAACTCTGGAATTCCCTTCCCTCCTCAATCTCTGGCCTGGAGTCTCACTCTTTCTTCCGTAAGGCTCTGAAGACTTGGCTTTTCACCCTTTCATCAACGTGAGCCTTACACATTATCTTCTGTTGGCCCCTTTCCGCAGCGCCTTGACGCCTCTGGGCAAAGTTCACGCTCTATAAGGCTAATATTAATTCATTCATTCATTCAGTATGCCATCTTCCCATTGCTATCCTGGAGCTGACGGATGGGGTCAATGGGGGTCTCTCGGCGCACTAAGCGTGCCAACAAAGCTCCCGTTTTATCACCTTCTTCTATGTGTAGTCTTTGATGATAAGTTGTATAAATGTTCTTCTATAGTCTACGCAAATAAGACAAGAGGGCCTCCTTTGTTGCGCACCACTCAGCCGTCTTATGAGGGGCCAAAGGAATCTCCCCTTCTAACCTACTTAGTTTTGCTTCTTGTGCAGCTACATATTTTTCCAGTTGCCGGAGGACGCCATACGACGTTTTAATACATACCCCCCGGAGGACCACTTTCATGGCTTCCCATTCAAGAGCTCGGGTCGAGGCAGTACTCCAGTTTCACTCAAAGTAACTCTGCAGAGCTGCTGTTACCTCAGCCACGAACAAGGGGGGGTCTGTCAGTGCCCCCGCATTCAGACGCTATAGGGGAACCCGAGAACAAGCTCTGGATCTCTCAAGGCTAAGTAGCACCGGTGAATGATCAGAAAGATATCTGGGTAAGTATGTTATTGTTGCAGGGATTCTGCACATACACAGAGCTATGCACAGGATAATAGGACCTCGGAGTATAGTGGTGAACCAACCATGCACCTTAGTACCCACAATCCCAATCCGACTAGCTTTAGCGTCTCATTAGCAGCGATGCTACCAATGATTAGACAACCCAGAACACGGTATCTCTCTCTCAGGACTCGCGGGAGCAAGAACACCCTTTCATAACTCACTCATACCTGTCCACAACGTGCGTAATAAGAGACACTGTATAGTTTAAAATATTTATTTCAACTATCGTGCTCTAAGATACAGTACACGTGCCAGTACTATCAGCATAATGCATAATGATAAAATAATAAGCATAGTTACAATTCCATAGAATACAAACGGGGAAAGCATTTCATAAAGCAGTGGATATAGGGCTAAATGACCTTACCACCCTCCCCATGCTATTAACTAGTTTATTATAAAAATAGAAGACCTCTGGGCGTTGTCAGGCGAACCCTCATACCTCAATATCTAGATGCAAGGTTTACATCATCAGACAAGCACAGCTCTTCTCTCTGGAAAGGTTTTTCTCCGAGTGTCCCAAACAGCGAGATCACAATATTAAAAGCACACAAATTTCTCCAGTGCAGCTGTACTTAGTGTTATGTCTAACTGTGAGGGACTGGCCAGATCAGCAAGAACAAGGGACGTTGTTTTTCGACCTTGTACATGTTGTGCAGACGAAACCCACAGGGAACAGGAGAAAAGGTGAAAGGCAGAAAGGCAGACAGTACTAATATAGCCGGGCACAAGCAGAGGCTGGAAAAACAAAGTCACAAAGTAACGTGCGCAAAAAGGCATCATGGCAGCCAGGCCTAAGCCAACTTAGCAAAGCAGACAATGAGGCCACAAACCACACGACACCCTCCCCTGGTCAGTCCATAGGCGAAGACAGAGTTCAAATAGATGGAGCAGAAGGCGGAAACGTCCACGTAGAAACAGTTCCCAACGAAGGACAGCGAATGGGATAAAAAAATCAGGAGGAAAAAAAAAAAAAATCCAGAAAGGGCCAACAAAAAAAAAAAATCCAGAGATACAGGACGCGGAAAGCGTAGGCCCCCTAATCCAATAAAGTGTAAGTGCAGAAAAACGCCACACCTTCCAAGAGGACGTTGTTGGAATCGTCAGAAAAAAGAGACGACATCCAGTCCAACAAATTAAAACTGCATCCATGTTCCTCGCAAGAGGGAGCAGTGAACAGCCTTGCGGGACAACTTGCGTGAAACTCAATATAACTTTGTCGTAGGAGAGTCTGAGCAGCCGCCCAGACATCCCATTGCGCCAAAATTCCAAGTGCAGCCGCACGCGCCATTAAGCCATCACCGGAACAGTCCCGTTCATGGGCCTCTAAGGGACCCACTAACTGGACAAAATCTGGGTCAGACAGAGACGAATTGGAGAGGCAATAATCCAAGGACCACGAGAAAGGACATTGGATGCAAGACATCACAGGTTGTACGCAAGTGAAATACGCAAAGCAAAAAGAAAGTCTATAGGACACACTAAGTGTCGCCAAAGGCAGGATGCCGAAGCCGGCGAGGATGCGTTCACGGAGCATCCGGAGACGGCCTTGGTCGAGGAGGGCCCCAGGAAGTGCAGCCATTGTGCAGCAAACAGACCAAAAGCAATATACCAGCCGCTAAGGTGAGGATCAACGGAAAGCCGCCAAAGACGCTGGAAAAAATGGAATGAATAAAAGCCGGTATTACACCAAAGATAGTTTGAAAGGCTGTAACAAGGCCAGAGCCCACAACTTTAAAATGTGCACAAGACCTTCGGTGCGTGATGCATTGAAAACACGGTGAATCAGCTCACCGAAATGTTGTGGGAGGTTTGTGTTCAAAAGGGCCTGTATTTCACTGTGGGTACTAGCCACCGGGAGGATGAATGTCTCCCGAGCGGACGTGAGCATAACCTCCTGGTTCAATAATAGCGCCTTTATTCTGCTCAATTTATTGAAATCTGCCTTCAAAGTCGGAATGGAAGGCCAAATGGAACTATCTACGATGTCGTGCGGGGGAGGAAAACGCACATTTTTACAGCACACAACCCGGTGGGAAACAGTTACAATATAGGGTATGCCAGCCAGCATCCCACAGCAGTCCTGATTATTCAGAAGGAGATAGCTACCATTTGCAAGCACAGTAAAAGTAGGAGATATAGCAGGAGCAGGGATGCCCTTCAAAACACAAGCAAGATTCGGAGCCGAAACGTTACAAGCCCCGTGCAATTTAATGTTCTTACAAATCAGGGAATGACCCACAGTAGAATCGCATGACTCTCCTGTGAGAAAAACTTCCTTTCCGTCCCTTAGGCATCTATATAGGAAAGGCAGGGACCAAAGTTCATGCAAGAAGGCACTGCCTAGAGGCTGAAAATGGCCAACAGGATAATGTTTCATGCATGAACTAAACTCAAATAAAGAAAAAGGCAAAGCAATAACCCCGTGAACTAGCCACACTGCAGAATCCAATTCCGCCACAGAGAATGGTAAGGGCTCTATTCTTTCGATATGCAAGAGAGTGTATGTTGCATCTTTCATGGACATGAATTGCTGTTTCACAGTTAAATTAAACGGCAAGAATAAGGCAGAGGTGTTCAGAAAATGCCAAGGAACTTTACCCATTTTAAGTGTTTGCAAAGTCCATGCAAACTGCATTACCGAATGCAATTGATTTTGACCATGATATAACACAGAAACATCATCTTGTACAATATCAACAACAGAGGAAACAATATTCTCTAATGTGTAAATGCAGAAGACAGGGTATTAATACTATTGTCAACAACAGCAAGCACCTTTTCTAAATTTGCTTGATCGATTTCCCGAAGACGGGAAGCAGCTTCAATTTGCTAAAGCTTCCAGAGTTCATTGTAAGTTTCATAAATGAATCTCTTAGGTCGAGGACCACAAGGCCCCAGAACAAAATCGGACAGATCAATGTTGCCGGATAGGAGGGATAAATGTTGTTTCACAGAATCTAAGGAAGAGTGCTGCAACCACTGTTTACACAATTTACCAACAGAATATGTTGTAACAGTACGGGAGTCAGAAAACCTCGGATCCGGTCTATCCTGTTTGTAACCAGGAACCGAATCATGAAAACGCATTTGGCAGGCATTCGATGCCGTTGGCCAAGCCAACCAGGGTGACTGAACAAACGTAGAGACATTAAACGAATTGTTTTGAAACAACGCTTGCAAATCGGCCAGGGAAACATTAAAACGCAAGCTGTCGTTGGGAGTGGAAGACAATGCGGGAATGGAGGGTGCATTCAATTGTTTAGAAGTAGCCAAACCCCAACAGGTCGTCAGATAGATGGTATGATTTAAAAATAAAATTTGGGCCGGGATTAGGCAAGCACGGTGCAAGGCTTCCGTGCCTTGCACCTGCCATGATTTGGTGCCCCAAATAGATTTCAAGTCAATGGTGTCCTTTCAGTGTTCATAACCACCCACCGCTAGTGCGTTCAAAAAGGAACCCGAATATAGCAATTTTGTGTGGGTCAACATGATCTTCTGAGTGGACGAAGTATTCAATTTAAAATAATAGGACCCAGGGTTTGATCTATCAAAATCTGTAAAGTAAGTGAATTTACTTCTAAGAGTTTGGGAGCTACCTGGCAAAGGGGTCGGACAATGTTCCCATTGGGTGTAATTAAAAGGACCCCGCAGAGTACTTGGTTTATGGAGAAAGTGGTTGCCCCAATGCTGGTAACAATATAAATCGGCATAACTTGCAGAATTCATGTACAAATCTTCAGCATTAAAAGCAGCATAATATTTCAAATCAGTAAATAACGATTCAACGGCATGCACATCCCAATCGTCAGAATGAATATTACTTTTAACGACATCACCCAGTGAAACCCGAAGGACATTTGGTACATTAATAATTTCGGTGGGTCCATGAATTTGGAAGTTTACCGCATCCCATACGATGCCATCAGCGACTGGGAAAGCTGAAATGTTCACGAATGTGTGGTCACGCTTCATGATGTGAGAAGAAGAATGCGGAGCCAAAGTTCCAGCGACACAGTTCATAGCAGAGCGTTCTGGTAGATAGTGACCATTGATGAGTAGAAAAAAAACTGTGACAAAGACAATGGACATGAACAGAAAAATCAGGAATATTACCAACCAGATGTATGTCCATGGTGTGACCAAAAAAATGTCTCTGAACCAGGAGATAAAAACACTGAATCTGGACGGCATAACTGATGAGGTGGAAGCCGAATCAAAGGAATAACGGGCTGGGCTCAGTGGCGTTGTTGGTAGGTGTTAGACCTGGCATCCTTGGCGTGGGTCTCCCTTCCATTTTTTCGTAATGCCTCCACTGTTGCCGATATGTTTTGCTGGACTAGATGCTCATGGGCACTTTGCCGCTGCTAATCAGTGCCAAAGTGCAAGTGCTCCCTATCGTTAATTGATATATGTATTAGTGACTCCATGATTGGATGATTGGTTTACTTGTCAGTCCCTAGTACAGTGCACTCAGTGTGCCCAGGGCTTGTAAATCCAATGCCGCTGGTGGGCTTGCAGCACTGGTTGTGCCACCCACAGAAGCGGCTGGTAAAATGTGTCTCAGGCCTGCCATCGCAGAGCCTGTGTGCAGCCTAGGGCTGCCATGTCGACTTGGTGAGTACACCCACTTACCAGTCCCTAAAACCTTCCCTTTACTGCATGTTGGTCACCCCTAAAGTAGGCCCTAGGGCAGGGTGCATTGTAAGTATAAGGTAGGACATGCCCTGGTGTGTGTGGCATGTCCTAATAGTGAATTACAGCCATTTTCGTTTTTCACTATTGCAAGGCTACCTGCTCCCCATAGGCCAGAATGGGCAGACTGACTATTACACCTTATAGTCAGAACTGACCCAGGGAACATGGTAGAAAAACGAATTTAGTATGCCTGAACTCAGGATGATAAAATACATCTTTTAGTGAAGTTGGTTTTAACATTCTGTGTTCGAAAATACCACTTTTAGAAAGTGGGTATTTTCTTGCCTAACTATCCAAGCCTGCCTCTGCTAGGTTGTGTATTCCTTG